>VYXC01012067.1:18873-51895 GCA_013397175.1 Platysteira castanea | reverse complement strand
CGGGGTGGGGGCACCTCCACAATGGGAGACACTAAAGACAACTGAGAGGAGGCAGTGTACCAGCCACACTAAGGAAAATAACACAGTAAACTGGACAGTGATAAGATCATGTTTAATTTGCACTACCCACAGTGAAACAAGATGGAAACTTAGCCATCTGTTCAATATATCCATCCATTTTATGTTTTTAAAATCATGATACACTGTTTTTCTGACAATGAGAAACTTGAACGAGATTTAAAATCTGTGAAGAGCAAAAAGGAGTAAAGCCTAGAGACTCCTGGAATGAAATCTTACTTCACTGGAGATAAGACAGAGATGTAGATTTGGCTTTTTAGATAAGACAGAAATGCAGATGTGGCTTTTTAGCATATTGTATGTTTATTTCACGGCTATCTGGACTCTTGAAGACTGTGGGGAAAGGGGAGAGAGAAGACTAAGAAAAGAACTCCTCATGCTAAGTGTCATTTTGAAGAAATTAAATGTGAAAATCCCCAAGCCATTTCCCTGTCTGAATGATTAAGTCAGGGGTGCTGTAAGAAATGCAGATGGAATAAGCAGAGCATGCTAAATTCCCTGGGCACTCTACAGCACAGACAGCATGAGTATGAAGCCAAATCCTCACTCAGAGTTTCACCAGCACATGTCCCATCAAAGTCACTGGGAGCTCTAAGTATCCCTTTATAACTGTGGATTTGGTCCTTGGAGAGAATATTACACTAAAATCACTTCAGATAGTCATAGTCTCTCACTGTGATATATTCCCAATGGTCCTCTTTAGGTCCCTCTATCATTTTGACTTCTACTTTGCTATATCCGGCCAGATGGAGGTATGGAAATTTAAAGAGCAACAAGTAAACAAAATATAAGGAAATAAACCCAACACTGGCTCCCTGTTTCACATTTAATCTTTACTTGAGCTTGAAATCAGCACCAGAGATTTTTGCAAAATTACAATTCCCAGATATGCTGGATGCCAGAAATAATGAAACCAGCTGCAATAAAGGTGTTAGTTCTCTCGTGTATACCAAGAGAATGTGTTGTGATATGTTCATTATTTAATGTCATAAAGTGTGTGCAAATCTAAACAGACTCACAACTGCACCAAGAGTAAAACTACAGAACAGAAATGGTCCCATTTCTAACATTAGGAAGTGAATATTCCCTGCCATTCACAGGTAGACAGAAGGCTGGATATATACTGTAGGTGATTCCAGGTGTGATAGAAAGCCTTAATATTCAAGATAAAACAAAAAAAAACCCCTAGTAAACTGAGTAACTAGTCTGTAGTAAACTTTTTGTGCACTGAATACCACTCATTTCTTCTACATTTATGACACTGATGTTCATCTGCCTGTGATAAACCATCAGAATTTAAGTAATATAATGACAGGTAGGACAGCACACAGTGATAAACTTAGGCAAGGTAATCTGAGCATTCAAATTAGAGCAATTAACTAGATTTAGACCACATGGATGTTAACATGCAGATTCAAAGAGAAAAGGATGAAAATCAAAGAAGTAGCAAGAACAAAGACAACATTAGAACCTGGAAAGTCTTCTAAGAAACACATTTAAAAAACAGCAAGAGTGATTAATGCAAATGATTGTTTTGTGGTGATTAATAAAGTGAATATATCAACATAATGTAAAAGCTTGTAAAATCGATGTAAGAGTGTGTCAGCTCTTCATTTTCTGCTGGGATGGTGTCCTGGGTTACAGTGTATTCTATTACCATTCTCATGAGCTGTTGAAACCAGATGTAGCAATGTTCCTTGCCTCCTCCCTCCGGACTATCTTCTGTTAATGGTCCCAACAATGCCTTTGCCGCATGACTCACAGATAACTGGCTCCTGGATTACCTCCTGTTAATGGGCCCGTCAAGGCCTTCCCTCATGACTCACCATCCCACTGTGAGATGTTCCGCCCAGGGGGAAGGAGCCAAGCATTCCCACCTGGATGTAGCCTGGGGTTTTGGAACAGCACAGGAGAGCCTTACCTACCGGATTCCCAGAGGACAAGAGCTACACAACCACCACTGGACGTTCCAAGGAGGACCAGACCTTTTCTACAAGATCACTGCCTCAACAGAACCACTTCAAAGAGAACTGCAGCTCTNAATCCAAAGTCCTCCCGTGGGTCTAGTCTATCCTCTCCCCGGAGCTGAAGTTTGGCGTGGCGGGGCAGGGCGCCCACCTTCGGGGCCTCAGTGGAAAGTTCTCCCTGATGATGTCTTTGGTGTTGCTGCACAGTTCCAGAGGAGAAGAAGGAGAAGAAACCAAAATCCCAGGGAAACAAAGGAGTTTAACTCCCCGTCACTCTCTCCCGAGAGAAGAAGAAGGAAAAAAACCTGCCAAGCCAGAGGATTGCTTCCTCGCTTCTCGCCAGCAGAAACAGCAACAACTTACCTCTGTCCTTGAATCATGAACTGTTTCTGAGTAGCTTGCTTGGTTTAAAGGCACAGAAAAAACTCAGGAATCATCTCTGGGCATAGAGCGGTGATGCGGGATACAACATCATAAAGTCACGCCAAGACAGTGTCTTTCAAACCAAGACAGATGGTTTGTGAGGTTTTGTCAGTTTGGTGGTGGTTTGTTTGTTTTTTTTTTTAATTTTTTTACTGGAAAAGAACTTGAGATTTCCAAAAACATGCATGTTGGTACTCGTGGGTATGTTATCACATTGCTCTTTCAGAAGCAACTTAGCCTAAACAGTGCAAGTTTGTTCATATAATAGTAAAAGGATGAGGTCTCTATGGCATGTTGCAGTACGATCCTTGGAATAAGATTCTCATTTACTAAATAAATTACTGGATAGTACTATATAATGGTGTTCACCTTATAACTGACAATTAGCACCATTAAAGAGAATGCTCATAAATAGCCAAAGCTCACATCAAATTAACACAGCCATGATGAAAATCACTCTTCTGATTTCTGCTCTTCACAGAAATAAGCAGCATTTTGCATAAAAATTACTACGAGGCAGCTAAGAAAAAATTAAAATAATAACGCCACGGTTATGCTGGAATCGTGGTACCTCACTCCAGCTGCACACAGAGCACTGCCATGTCAGCTCCTCACTTGCTATGAAATATTAAGCACTGGGTTCCCCTTGGAGCAGCCAGCCAGGACAGTGGGCCCTGCCTGCTGCTGGGAACCAGTTCAGTGGCACAGGAGATTAAAGTGCTGCAATTACTCCTTTTGGCTCTAATGAGGGGAACCTGGGTTCTCTCCTGGCCCGAGGGAAGCTCATCTTCTTTATTTTAATTTTTTCACTTTTCCATGTAAGTGGTTTCTAGCATTTGCATATCCATTTATACTGCTGCAGCTTCAGAAAGAAAAAGAAAAACCTGAGGAATTATAGTG
Source organism: Platysteira castanea (assembly GCA_013397175.1). Lineage (NCBI taxonomy): Eukaryota > Metazoa > Chordata > Aves > Passeriformes > Platysteira > Platysteira castanea. Next base: position 48,527 of record VYXC01012067.1, on the reverse strand, counting down.
GAGAAGAACAATAACAAAATACAAAGGAGTCAGCAATTCATTAATATTTAGAAAATGCAACATTAAAAACTTTTCTTAACTTACAAAAAAAAAAAAAAAGAGAGCCTTTTTCTAAACTGGCACAGAGCTCAGAATCCTCATTAGGATTCACACTCCACTCACACAGCAATACTCTAACGGTATCACTTTAATCTTCAGCATCATAGCACTACTTCCTGGCCTCACTCAGATCTTGCTTGTAAAGTGGCAAGAAAGAGGGGAAAAAGAAGCTTCTAGTGAATGCTGACCAGGCCTGGTATCAATCTGGATGTACGTGGGTATTTGAAGCACATGGACATCTCTGTTCATGAATGCTGCTTCAGAGACAGCCAAGCCCACAATGGCTTCATAAAGATCAAGTATCACTAAGGAAAATCTGATCAATAAATAAGCCATCAAGACCACATAATTAAAGAACATCATTACATGTGCCATAGTTTAAAAAGGAATCACAATATGCTGCATAAAAGTACTGCAAGATAATACGCCTTTGATCCAACATCCCTTTAAAGCAGTAAAAAAAAGGATATTCTCATATATCTTATCAGCTAATTTAACATATAAATCAAAAAAAAAATATGATCCAGATGGGCTTCAATGAAGGAAACCAATTAACATAGACAGCCTTACCATCTGACACATTAGTTGTAATAATAAAAAACAAACAACATGGCCAAACAATAATGCTCTGTATTATATTTGACATTTCTAATTAGTTTCTGTATCCTCTTCAAGAAAAAAAGACTACTAGCAAGCACTTTATTTCCCAGAGGAAAAAACTTCTAAACTTAATGTGCACAGACCTCACTGTATGGATGAAAGCTGATATATTTGTGTTCCCTTGGGATGTGCTTTGGAACTAATGAGTTTTGCATAGTCCACATCTGGTTGCAAAATTAGACTTAGAAAACATTTCCTTTCAGCTGTATTGCCACTGTAACTGCTGCAGACCTGGAACACCAATACCTACACACTCCTGTAAGCTTCTTCTGCGTCCACAGGCTCAGAATAATCAGAATGATTTAGGCTTTGCTTTCTGTAGGATAGAATTTTGGTTTATCCTTTCTATGGCCTCCCTAGAAATGCTACTTCTCACATGAAGTAGAATGTTTTTGGCACAGACCTCCCAGCATCAGGCAATTGGGGTTGCATCAGACAGTTGCAAGCTGCACTACAATTAGCATTACAAACTAAAAACCCCACTGAGAATACATGTAGAGTTACTGTTTGAGAAGTCTAATCCCAACTATTTAGACTGGTTTTGCATCTATCAGCAACAGAGACTCAATTTTATCACCTTAGACCTATTGGACCCTCCAAAATCCACCCATAGATATCCTCTGCAGCACATGATTGAAAGTCAGAATTCTTGTGTAGGAGATAGACAGCAACACAATTGGAAAAGGCTTGATTTGGAAACTGTTCTTCCTTTACAAGAAAAAAGTAAAGGCATGGTTGTGGGAATTCTGCTAATGCCATCATACCAAAGAAGGCCAGAGGCCAGAGGTCCATATCATTGCAACAAACACAAATCACTTGGAAATTATTAGGATTAACACTAAACCTATCTGATCCAGCAATTAATTTTGCTCAACATTCATAAACGAGCAACATAAATTTCTAAAGGTGGTCAAGGCAGTCTCCCCTCAATTTTCAAGTTAATATTCTGAACAAGTGAAATGAAGAATATTTAAACCATAGGAAAATTATTTCTTATGAACTTGCTTATTTCCAAAGTACAAGAGTTCCATTCATCAAGCCACCATCAAACAGCCTTGGGATCATAAGAATGGGTTTCTGAAGTGGAAATGCATATTTTTGATGCAAACAAGAAGGCCCAGGCTTTTTCACCCCTTCCACTCCCCAAAATTTCGGAGGAGGAGTTGTCTGGCTCTGTAGACTTCCTGAGTGCACCTTCCTGAGGTTTACAAATATGAGTATTGCCAACTGAGACAGACAGGGCAGCAGAACAATGTTTGGGCCTTTGCTACATCTGCTCAGGGGTGGCCCCTTGTGAGAAATCACAGCTACATCAAGTAGATAATGGAAAAGCTCATAAAAAAAGACAAAAATAAAATCTCTGCCTCTCAGAAAATCCAACATACAGGTACACAATTCAGAGACAAAAACCAGGTTCTAATTCTTCTGTGATGGGGCACTTTGAGCAGGCAGGTGAAAACTGGAGGTTTTGATAATGCAGCAGAGTCTACTACAACCTCCCTTTGAGCTTTGGAAGCATATTCCCACCTCCTGATAAACGTGACTTTCACTAAAGCCACATGTGATGAATTATGGCAAGCTGGGGGGTGAATCAAGTCCCAAGACCACCATTTCTGCTCCCCCATGAACCTTCCAGGAAAGCAAGTGCAGCTCCCTGCAACCTGCTCAGGAACTACATGCCACACTTGGAAACTGCATATCCGCTTACCCACAGGCAAAGGTAATCCCAGATAACATCTTGTTTATCTCACCATGCAAAACCTTGACTCTCAAGTGAAAAGTATCAACAAACTCTGTTGACACAGAAAACACTGCAGTTACAACAGAGCAACCTGGGGCTATCGGTGACAAGCCAAGACCCAACCGCACCTGGCTCCCTGACAGCGCCGGCACTTTCAGGGCCATCCAAAGCCACATCCCTGCACTCAGCCGCACACAGGTGCCTGGCTCTGATTCCAAACACGGCTGCATTCCCAAGGCGCTGTGCATGAAGCTGTACCTCGCTCCTGGGATAGCTGGGCCACTGTCGGCTCAGGCTGGCTCGGGCCTAGCTGGCTCCAGCACAGCATTAGCAGCAGAGCAAACACAGAGCTGTTTGCATGGATCTGTGGAGAGGTCCTGTTAGTGCCAGGCAAGGAATGGAAGCTGAATCCAGGTAGAGGTCTGGCCTTCTGCGTGCAAGGAAGTAATTCTGATGACAGACAGCTGTCTCAGCATGATGGCTCCCAAACCGCTGCTATTCGTTTGTAAGCGTCATGGGAACGGAAAAGTTTGGGGGACAATGAGGTCACTTGGCAGATATTTGTAAGGAGATCCTCCCACACATGGAAAGCTTATGGGAGAAGCGAGAAAAGCGGCTGTTTGCAACTTAACCCATGGGACATGAGAGCTGGCATGGCCAGCAAAGCAGAGCTCGGAGCTGACATTGCAGAAACACATGAGAGACGATGGATAAAGTGCTATGAGGGCCAGAAGGGCCTGCAAAGTGGTATGTTCACTGAAAGAAACCTTGCCCTATTTCACAGTTGCCTTGGACTACAGCAATACATTCTGATTTTTGTCTTCTCTGAGAACACAAGCACATGTCTTTTCACTCACCTCAACGGGGAACCTCTTGCCGTTGATGCTGTGTTCAGAGCCAGCTGATCCGTTGCTTTGACCCCAGTGAAACTCCACTTTCTCTGCCTTGAATCTGCCTGGTAACCCAGCACCACTGACAAAATAATCGTCCTTCAACAGGATAGCAACTGCACACATAGAACAATGAGAAAGAAACTCTTAGCACAGTTTTTCTGAAACAGTTACAGTTTTTGCTCATTATATCAGAATACTTCTAATGCAAGTAAAATGTCGGGTCATAAATTTCTTCTTTGGTTAAAAAAAAAGGCTGGCAAATAATGTTGGCTAATTCTGGAAGTGATTATGAAGTTAAAAAGACTACAGAAAATCCCAAAGTCCAAATTTCTCAAGGATATTTTGCCCTCCTTATTGGACTTTGATTAAAATGTAAATGGAAACTACATCAAAAGCTGTTTAATGTGGTTCCAGACAGTAATGGCTGACCATGGTCCCTGCCCTTGTAAACCCCTCAAGGTCTGGAGATCACAAGTTAAGAAAAGAATGGGTCTCCTGTTTCTTGGATTTACTCTTTTTTGTTGGTGGGGACCCCTGTGCCCTGTCCCACCTCTACTGCTGGACATCCCGGATGTTTTCCTTAGTATCCCTGCTCCTCCTCTCTGTAAAATGGCGAGAGTCACAATAACATTTCTGAGACCCACTCATGAGACATCCTCCATAAGAAGTGGGTTTTATTACAGTAACTCTGATATTATTATTATTACGTGAGTCAATGAGGGTCAGAAAGATCTTCTTTGTATTCTCTTTTCACTTACAAAAGCCTTTGTATTTTATGTAACAATAAAAGCCGTAGGTCCAAACAGAGGGCAGAATTGCATAGTGGAAGCTGGTACCTGTTACAGGGAGGCCTGTGGTCCAACCAAGAACTGATTCCAGCTTTCAAAAAACTCATTTCTGCTACTCTCAGTACAAGATCACCTTCCTTTCCAGCATCTCCTGTTTTTAATACACACCATTCCTAAAAATTACTCTCTACAAAATTCTTTCTTGTCATCCCTCACAAAACCATTGCTTAAAAACAGAACTAAAATTTGAATTTTGTTTCTGTTAAAGTCATTGCAGACCAGTGCTTGCTGTGCCTAGAATCCTGTGATTAAAGTTGTGGGGTTGGTTTTGGGTATTTTTTTCTTTTTAAATGGAAATAGCAAAACCCACAAGGATATCTCTTTGTTCTTAAGCCAACTGTGTCATCACAATGGGAACATTAATATAAAATCCAATTTTATTATGTAAGGAGGATTTTATTCACTGCTGAAAAAAACAAAAAAAAGCTACTTGTGCAACAAAAGTTATTTCTCTGTTAGTGACTCAGTGCAGGCTCTGCTGCAGGTCCAGCTTTGTGCCCTCCCCTGAGGACAGACAGTGAGCTACAGCAGCATTATCTCAGATGCAGTTTTTCCAATCACCTCAACTGGAATACCACCTGTGTCAGCCAGCATACTGCTGGTAGTCACTGTCTGCTTACACCAAACGTGTGAAACGTAAGTGACTGAAAGCACCACTGCTCTCTATCTCCCTTAAAAAATTCTCAATGAGCTCAGCAGTATTTGAAATGGTGAAAAATCTCATTCAATTAGTTACAAATTCCACAGATGAAATTGTAGGAGATGAGGAATACAGCAAAGCAGATTCACATATATATCTGTTAAAAAACTCTGTGGCAATTCAGTTGCATCTAATAAATATTTGATAGTTCCCAAATAATTTATGGCTCTGTCAGAGGTAATTTCACTTATTTTAGATGAATAATTAAAAGGATAATTAGGAGGATGTACAATCTGAAATGTTCATCTAATTGTTCCTTTTACAGTGTTTCTTACACTGCTGAGCTGTGTGACACATGTTCACATCACCTTCCCAGCTTAGCAGCATCCCCTTACTGCCAGAGGCTTCCCTCCTTTTTCTGTGACCCCTGGTATTCAGGACTGAAATAACCAAACATCACCTTACCAGGCTTTCAGAGCCACTGCTTTTATCCTAGGATTTTTGTAGAGTGCAAGGAATCAACCCCAATGCCACTATTTTAACTATACTATATAACTGAGATTACAAACCCAAACAAAGTGGTGCGCTGTGTCTGTGAAAACACAATAATGGACGCTTTCACACCTGCTAGGTTTAGCAGAAAGGAGGGAAAAGACAAGAGTTTATTTAAAGTTGACATGTTTTATAAGATTCTCAACTCCACAAGGGATTGGAGGACATGCCACTTTCTCCTCAATCCCACTGGAGAAAAAAGATGCTCATCAAACTTCCTCTTATCACAAAAGGAATGAAAAACAGAAAAGATGGTTAAATAAACATCGGCTATTGTTTACATAAAACTGTGTGAGAAAGAATTCCGACTCCATATTATACACAGAAGGCTTTAGCAAAAACAGGGCAACAGTGTGCAGCCACCAGGACCACAATTGTGTCATGTCATTCTCAGGTTCAGGGCTAGTGTTGGATGCCCATCACTCCTGTGAGGGCAGGAATAAACCTGGACTCAAAGGAGCTCTTCCCCTGCCCTAGCAGAGTGGCTCTGATGGTCAGGACCAGCCAGAGTGAAGCACATCACATAGGAAAGATATTTAACAAAAACACATTTCTGGTAGAAATTTTAGTACGTTTGTCTAAGCAGAAGGAGATTTTAGAAGTCCTTGGCATGAACACAATTAATGCAAATACAACTATGAAATGTGTATATATCCTCCAAGTGATCTCTAGCATTTAATATTATGGCCAGCTACTCTAGTGATGAAATTAAACCCACATTAGTGTCTTTGCCAATGTAATTGTGCACAAAAGCATTTCTAGTCAAGACAGAGACTTAAAAAGTCCATTTACATTTTCTAAATGAAACGCTGTTTTCTGTACATTGTCTGCCCTTTACCCGATACAGGAGGGGACACAAGAAAGAGCAGAACAAATCTAAACAGAATTACCTTTCAGAGCCTAAAAATAACTCATTGTTCTATCATAAAAAAAAATTACTAGGTCCTACAGCAATAACAATAACCCAAGCAACACATTTCCTTCCAGCTAATGAGCATTAAGGTTAAGGGCCTTTGGCTTTCCTAGGGACCCCTGTCTCTTTAAACCAGTCATTAATTGCTGAGAAATGCCCTCTACTTCCATCACCATTTCCTAAACAGTTATTTAGTTTACTGTCTCTGTCAGTCTGCAATATGAAGGCCTTGCGTGGCCATCTGCTCCAAGACTCTGCTGCCAAAATGCATCACGATTTACGGCACAGCCAACCTCTATCTTCTACCCACAAGCCAAAACATCTTACTTGGTTTGCTGCTCTACCACTTACCACCTTAAAAATTAATGCCAGGCAAGTTTCTTCAAAAGGTCAGAAAACCAAGAAAAGGAAAGGGACTTGATAAATTAAGGGAGGAGTTAGGAGCTCAGCAGAAGAAATCAGGGCTGACAGCAAGGCAGAAAGAGTCTTCACATTACCAGTAAAAGGCCATAAGTTACCAAGAAAAGTGACAGTTACTGTTGCTCTGAGAAGCAATAACTTGTCAGCAAAAATCCATACCCCAATGGCTGAGGAAATCAAATATAGCAGCAGTGCTAAAATCACCTAGCAGAGAAGACTGAAGGTTCAGCTTTCATTGCCACCTGCACCGAGACCAGAAAATCTGCTGGCATTTTTCAGCTCAAGAGAACAAGGTTCTGGCAACGGTGTGGTCAGCAGGGCCTGAGCAGTGACTGTCCCCTTGTACTTGGCACTGGGTTCAGTTTCGGGCGCTTCACTACAAGGACATTGAGGGGCTGGAGCGTGCCCAGGGAAGGGAATGGGAGCTGGGGAGAGGTCTGGAGCACAAGTTTGATGAGGAACCACTGAGGGAGCAGGGGGGGCTCAGCCTGTACAAAAGGAGGCTTGGGGGGGGCCCTGCTTGCTCTCTACAACTCCCTGAAAGGAGATTGTAGCCAGGTGGGGGTCAGTCTCTTCTCCCAGGTAACACGTGACAGGACAAGAAGAAATGGCCTCCAGTGTTGCCAGGGGAGGTTTAGATTGAATATTAGAAAGCATTTCAGAAGGATTGTCAAGCAGTGGAAGAGGCTGCCCAGGGAAGTGGGCAGTGGAGTCACCATCCCTGTAGTCATTTAAGAGACTCGTAGATGTGGCACGTGGGGATACAGTTTAGTGGTGGCATTGGCAGTGCTGGGTTAATGGCTGGAACCAATTTTCTTAAAGGTCTTTTCCAACATAAATGATTTTATGATTCTAACATGGTTTCCTATTATACGTGCAGCAATGTTACTCTTACATGTTTGGGACAGCATTAACATCCTTCTTAGAAGATTAGCACCGTAACTTTTTCATGGTCTTTCTAATTACATTTATTGCTGATTACCACAAACAGCCTCTCCGACCATAAAGGGCAGGATGCATAACACAAGTAGATTAATTAAGCACCAAATTTCCATAGCATTCAACCTTGCCTGAACCTCGTACTGCTACCAAGGATAACAAAGTCAGGATTTCAAAGCAAACAGGAGCACTTCTCAGTGAAGCTTGGAAAAAAATGCCAGTAATGCAGCAAAACCCCCAGCTAAGCTTGGTGGTGGGTTTATGTTAACTGGATTTCCTTTGCAGTGAAAGAAAACAGGCTCACAGTCTGCCACTCCATTTAATCTGAGGGGCAGTAAATCCTGCTAAGATTCTAAACTGCTGGAGCTGGATCTGAGGTGCTTGCTGGACTCCAGGCCATGGCTCAGATCCGGAGTGCCCTGGAGTTGATGGATGTATCTGAGGTCACACTGGGTGCACAGCTGTGCCACCAGCTCCAGAGCAGGTACACGCCCTGGGTCCTGCTAGCAGACCTCTGACAGGGGACATGGTACAGACAGCACTATAGAGATGCATGCAGATGTTAATAAAGACAAAAATACAGTTCCAATAAATAAAATTGAATTAATTAGTGGTTTAATCCAATTCCCTAAAAATACTTGACCTTGTCAGATGAAGAGGGTGGCCTTATAATTTCTGCTTTTTACATTTTTAGAATTAAAGAGTAATCAAATGCATGCGGCTTTGCATATAAATCAACCTTGACCTTTCGTTGAACTGTTTTAGTAAAAATAAGCAGTACTCATGCCTGCTCTTTTTTCTTTAAAAGCCAGAACAGACAGAGCAAAAAAGGATTCAGTTCAGTGAAGAACACTGTGCTATAATCATATCAGAAACACATTAATAAGCCCCCACTACTCTGAGCAGTTATTGCTCTTTCTTCTCTAAAATCTTCCAATTTCTAAGATTTCTCCTTTCCTTCCCCCTGAGCCCTGCATCTCAGCATTCTTTTGGAGAAGGTGTTACAGCTTCCCAAAGCTGATAATTCAAGGTTACACCTTGAAACTCTTTACACTGCCTTTTATTCCGAGGAACAACTGACTACCAAGAGAATTAGTTTAGACCAAGAACAACAAAAATAAAACCATCAAAAACAAGAGCAGCCCTTAAAAAAAACCCCTTAAAATCAATCTCCAGAAATATGAATGCAGAGGCAGAGGTAGATGGCTCCTACTGAAAAATTACATTCAAAAAAATATGCCACAAAACCCAAACAACAGAACAATGAAAAAGGAGGAGGGTGGGACATGGCTTGAATTTTTAATTGATTGCAGGCAGGCTATGGAGACAAGCAGAAGAGAATATACCTGTTTTTCCTGTGTTTTTCATCCAAGTTTTGTTTGAAGATTCATTGTCAAAACCATCCAGCTGCAGCTCTTGATACTCATCTCCGACGTGGGCCAGGTGGTCTACGATGTCTATGGGAGACTGGTGAAACCCCCCACACTTCTCGCTGGAAGTCACCCAGTGCTCGGGACCATAGGTACCTATTAAAAAACACCAATCAACATCCCAGTGGCTCAACAGTGCTGGATAACTCTTAACTGTGAGGATGAAGCACTTAAGCTCCCCAGGTAACTCCACCACAGTTACAATTCCCGCATTTGAAAGAGGTTAAGACTTGTAAACTTAGGAGGAGACTGAAATCGTTTGGCTTTGTGCCATGTTCCAACTTTGCCTCTAGCAGTAATGAACAATGGCCTTTTAAAAAAACTACTATTCTATAAAATTCTCTGCAGTTCCCAAGCTCCTCTTGTGCATATGTAATCAATTACCATGTTGCTACAGAAACTTCCCTAAAGCTCCAGCCTTAATATATTACTGTATAGTTTATCTTTTCACTATGGACAAATATTGTAACAGCCACACATTAACTTGTGTTCTTGCAATACTACGTTTAGATAATATGATCTTTATTAATGGTCTCATTTCTTTTGGAGGTTTTGAAGCCTGAAAATATTAAAAGAAAGAATAAAACTTACTGTATGTTAGTAAATTTGAAGAAGGCAACATGGAAAAAAAATTACTCTGGAAGAAGTAAACAGGACAATGACTTGTCAGAAATACACTGTAAATTTATTTTGTTGCTATTCTTACATGAGCTTTCTGGTTTTGATGAACAATTAAAATAATATAGAAAAATAAAAGGTCTGAGACAAAGACCTTGTCATCCACACTACATACCAGCCCTAGATGCACTAGAATACTGGGCACCCTCAGCACCACACTTAGGAAGATCTAAAATGAATTTCCAATTTTTCTTATGACCTCCCTCTCCAACCTTTAAATTGTACTAACAGAGACTGAGAGCTTATCTTTCTATGAGTGCAAACAGCGGTTTAAGATCCTGAAATAACAGCACAGATTTCTTGTAAAGCACTTGATGCTCACAGTTCTTGAAGTGCTTTACAGCAAAAATCAGCTACATTATTCTCATGTAAAGACAGGGAAATTGATGGCTGAGAAGGGAAGCAATTTGCTCAAGCTCAACTACCAAAACCAAGTGACAACCCAGGGTTGAACTCTGGCTCTCCTGAGAGCCCTGATGTCACACCTCTGGACTACATAGTCAGCAGATCCATTCGGTAGGCAGCCAGCAGGAAATGATGCACCAGAGTGCGTTTATTACCCGTGCATCTGAGAAGCATACGTATCTTCAATTAGTGCCATCCAAACCCATCAGTTGGGAAGGCCAGTTTCTTTGGCCCCTGGGTTTTAATCTGTCTAGTTGCAAAGTGCATTTGTGCTCTCTTCTCATGAGCTGATGTAGGACACTTAATCAATAGCAAGATTTTGCTATACTCATCACACACAAATGCTGTCTGGTACTGAAATGACAATATGAAAATTTTACTTTCAAGTACAATTAGGCAAAATTGCAATATCCTTTAAAAATCATTTACATCATCTGTCCGGGTTAAAAATCAGTTTTGTTTATCTCAGGCTTCAACTTATATTGTCAGCAAGAGCTGCTTTCAGTTATTTCCCAATGTACCACAGCCAAGGAGAACAGAATTATTAAAACCCCTACAACTGGGAAACCAAATGTCTTCCACTCAAACACAGCTATTTTTCCCCAATCAGGACGCTCTTAGTAATTGTTTTGTAGTGAGTTAATTGGAAATTCAGACTTATTTTACATATAACCTTGCATCTACCCCATGAAATTTGGGAATTTGCTTTAAATATTTAGCACTACACATAATCAAACCTGCAAGCTCTTGTTTTTTGGCTTTATTATAAACAAGGGGTGAGCTTTTCAAAAGCACTCTGCCCACATAGGCTATCACAGTGGTTTCAGCTGTGCATTCAAAAGGAGCTGTGTACTTTGATTTTTCTTTTTTAAGTATACCAGTGTCAACAAAGAATTTTTCCTTTTTTTTTTTTAAGAAGGCAGATTTATTTTAACAGGGACTGCAGAGTTTCTTCCATGCATCTTGTCACAATTATTTATTTATTTATGTATTTTAAGTATAGCCAGCTCTCAGCCTATTTGCAGTGAAAACTGCCTTGTCAAAATGAATAAAATAAGCCATAAGGGTAAACAAACAAACCACCATGTTGAATTAAAACATTTTCAAGTGACTTAGGTACCTGAACTGACTCTTGCTGAAATGTAGTTTTTCACAGACCTTTAACGGCTTTGTTTAAAAAAACAAGTCTGCCTTTTTTTTTTCTTAAATTAACTTGCTTGAATTAATTTAATTGTGCCGGTAAGGACACAACAAAGGAGATGCTCACACCTGCTAGGTTCAGCAGAAAGGAGGGAAAAGAGAGATTTTATTTACATTTCTGATACTTTATAGGGTTTTCAATTCCACAAGGGATTGGAGGACATGTCACTTCCTCCTCAATCCCACTGGAGAAAAAGGATGCTCATCAAACTTTCTCTTATCACAAAAGGAATGAAAACCAGAAAAGACGGTTAAGTAAACATTGACTATTGTTTACATAAAACTGTGTGAAAATTCTCTGACTCCAAGGTTATAACAGAAGGCTTAGCAATAAACAGGACAACATTTAATAGCAATCAACAATCTATAAACAGTAGCTTCACTTGCTTGTAAATCTATAATCTAACAAAATAAAGCCTAGCAGTATTTGCTTTCTTCATGTAACAGTATAAGTTTCCATGCATAAAATGGTTCCATATTTGTGCTGAATTATTAAAGGAAAAAAAATCTAATGTAATGAAACTCTCTCAACAATTCAAAACCTCAACTTAGTGCTGGCGCTGTGGCTCCAAGTTGTGACAACACAAATTACAGTCATAAGGCTAAGCTCCAATTTAGAGGTTCAAGACCTGCTAGTTAAAATCAGCCCAGGATTTTATAAACGGCTAGGCTTGCCACTCATTTGTTTCACAAGTTTTTGATATGTAAATGACTACATGCAATACGACCTACGCCATTATGGCAGCAGCTCTAGACAGATACAGAGGCCATGACCCCAACATCTCCATTCCCAGCAGTGCAGACTTGGGGCTGCCTCAGCTTTAACAATGAGCATGAAATGGGGAAGATGGGCCAGGGAGGGGAGAGCAAAACTTTTGAGTTTGAAACCAAACTAAATAAATTATATCCCCTACCCAGAAAAAGAAAAAAAAAGCTCAACAAACTATAAAATTTAATCAAGAATAGTGCAGTGGGATTCACAAATTCCCAGGCAGCCATCAGAAGGGTTCAGGCCCAACTGCCTGTTTTTTCCATGGACATTCAAGTGCAGTTTTAATTGAAACTGATCTTCCACTACAGATTTCAAATCAATTCTTCTTCCAAGTGTCTCATGCTCCAGATATCCTTGCTTTGCAAAAAAGTCCTATATCATTAGAGGAGGAAATAGAACACTTTTTCCAAGCTTGCAGATATTGATTACCTATTCCTTCCATCAAAGCACAATTGCCATTCTGCACTGTATAAATCTCTTCAGTGTTAGACACTTTATAAAGTACTGGGAATTATATCATTAATCATTTGCAGTTACACCTGTCTTGCTTTATTGAATTCTTTGTTTTTTAGAACTTTAAATAAATGCTTTTAAATGAAAACATGACACTAAATAAAGACTCTGTTTCACTTAAACCTAGTTAAAAAAAGAAATCCTGTAATTCTGTGTGTGACATTTACCCATCTGGAACAGAGGAACTTATGGCTATTTGTTTTTCATTTTTCCAATAGTAAGCATGGTGGTTTTAATAAAATAAAATTTCGAATGAATTTGAGTTGGCCTTTTAAGGCAGATAAATAATGCAGTTTTCGGAAACCAAGTTAAGAGCCCACATCTGTGTTAATAAATAATACACACTTCCACTGAGATGGTGGGACAACATGCAGGCAAAGGTAAACATCAGACAGCCCCATCCTGGAGTTGGAATATTTGATGCAGGGGTGGCACAGAAAGAATGATAACTGATAACGTTTGGCACCTTCAGGAAACAAAGTCAGTGTCCCGCCTCCAGCAAACCATGGGCTCGGATCCAACAGCTGAAGGCCCACACTGGGGCAGGAGGGCTGGATCCACCCCAGATCAGCCAAATGCACGGCAGCAAGAGCAGGGGGTGCCTGGGTTGCAGCCAGGTCTCTGTGGACTTGACCTTTCCTCTGCTGAAATCAGGAACAAAAGGGCCACTGGCTCCCAAGGCTGAATGGAGAGCTGGGGTCAGGGAGCTCAGCAACATGTGGGGTCTCACACATATTTCAACCCACACTTCAGGCCAGAGATGTTATCACCCATCCTTGTCCGAAATTACCTGATGCTTCCTAGATTCTTTTCTCATGCAAAAGCATCCTAGCAATGACTGCAGTAAATTTAATAGTTTTTTAATACACTGCTCCTGATATATAATCCAAGATTACTTTTTTCTTATTATTACTGTACAAAGCAATGAGCAGTCTTCATTAATGAAAAACCATTAAAGTAATATATTCTGCCAAAATCTAATTGAAGCTTGTATAAAAACTTCCACTTAAAAAAAAATCAAATATATTTGTTTTTCTCCCACAGTCTTTTGTTTAAAACATATGTTATTAAAACCACTGGCATTTCCTTGATTTTACATAACTTTTTTATTAATGGATCAGCTACTCCGATATAAACTGGTGTGTAACACATATACCTTTACACAGATATAGTTTAACAGCAATTTTTGAGTAATGTGATTTTCATCTTTCATTTGTAAGCTGGGAAGGAGGTAGAAATATCAACCTTATATATTTTTTTAAAATTTCCCTTGTTTTCTAAACATTTTTACAAAAATGTGACTTTAAATCTCAGGCTTGACATGGAAAGAACTAGTTTAGGGGGTTTAATTTTGCAGGTTTTTCATTATTTGTTCTTGGGAGTTTTTAAACAGAATTACCTCAGACAAAACTTTGTCTGTACTCAATGTCTCTTTACTTTTCATCTTTGAATAAAAATGGTAATAATGATTGCAAAGCAATCAAATCTCCTCATTTCTGCAATTAGCTTGGTCACTTCATGGGGACATCCTTTGCCATCATCTTAATATGGGAGAAAATTCCATGTTTCTCTTAGGGCAAAATCCAACCAGTTAATATGGACTGATGGAACGAAATAATATTTCCTCTTCAAATAAAAAGAGAGGTCCCATCCTTTGCTTGCACAGCTCTGGAGGGGCAGCCTTCAGACTTCAAGGACCACAGCAGGTAAGAACCTCTGCAAGTTTTACAGGCTCTGGATAAATGGTGATGCTTCCCCTTCCATGGACTGGCAGCTACAACCTGCCCAACCATTCCAGCACTTAGCTGAGCAACACTACACACCTGAATCTCTGCCTCCAAGTCTGTGTCCTACTTGAACTGCTCCATCATGAGCCAGATCCCAAGAAACACTGAAATGTCACCACCAGTAAACAAACCAGTTCCTTTTTTCCACACAGAGAAAGAACAAGAGGTGCCCTTGCTCAGCTACAAAGTAATGAACTCCAATAGCAGGCTGGATTTTCGAACTGGAAAAAACTGTTTTAAACAAACAAATATCAGTGAAATTCACTACAGAAGTGAATGCATTTTAAGATCCTTCAGAAATCTCAGTCCTGGGGTTCCTCTCTGGGACCAAAAACCCTGAAGCCATTACTTGATGCCATAAGATCTTGTCATCACTGCCATTTAAAAGCAGCTGTATCAGTAAGCCCAGGAAGGCACTGGAGAAGGTGCTTAAGCCATGCAAGTAGTGACAGGAGGCAAGGCACATATTGCAGATCCAGACTGGCTGAAAAATCAGCCTCCCTTTACCATCTCCTCTCACCTCCAGTCCCCTCCTGGGAAGTAAAGTGAAATCTGTAGAATGAAGCCTAAAGACTGCATTTAGATACAAGGCTGAAAAGAATTATTTGAATGACATATCTCTTGCTGATTGATTTAGCATGAGGCTGCAGAGGTAACAGTATAAAAATCCCTGAAAGCCTTGATAAAAATCAGTAGCATCTTTCAGGGGTCTTCCCATCGCAAAGAAAGCAATCAGGTTGTTAAATCATTATATTAGGGGCAAATGCTGCTGGAATTATACTGTCTTGCTCTGAAATGATGGCATACCAAAATCAAAGGGATGGAGAAGGAGAGCCTGTATTTAAGAATTCACCATGCTGCTTTGAACAAAGATTTCCTGCCCTGGGGGAAAAGGGCTTTTCATTTTATTATTCTCTGTTATCACTCTGTTTAACATAAGACACTTGTGCTTGCAGAAAATTCCAATTACTGCTTGAAAAATGAGACTGAATACCAAGAGCAAGATCCTGAAGAGCTTGCTGAGACCCAGACAGCTCTAAGCATTACCCAATCTGCAAGCTCAGTACAGGGAAGGTGTGCAAGGCATGGGAGAGGCGTAAACAGCCAAGGACAGTTTTCTGAGAAGTCAAAAAATATGACAGAAACTTTCCCCAAGAACAATCTCTGATAAGGCATATCTTAACCGGTACTTGTTGGAACAAACACAGAATACAGGAAGATGGAACAAAAAGGGGTTGGATTTAGATAACCTTTGAGCCACTACCAGCAGCAGCACAGAAGCACTGATGCCACCACAGCTACAGCTACACCACTGCCCAGACATGGAGCTGTGGAAGGAAAGCTGATCTTCAAAACTGATTGTGTCAGTGATACTGTCACGCTGCCAAAAAGTGGCAGATGCAAAGAAAGGCTTTAAACCTAAATATAATCTATCCTATAATGTCTGCAGCTTTTAAACTGAAAGACAGAGTGACATGCATGTTCTCCTTAAACTTTCATACCCATAGATGCTACAGTTGTTGCTGGATTCTTTATTAAACTTCCTAACCTTCAATTACCTTTGGTGATATTTTTAATGTATGTTTTCAACCTTCGTATTCCTTAGTGAGCTATTCTCTATTACACAGCCACAAACATGGTGGTTTTTTTAATATATACCTCCCCTCCACTCATATATAGGCTTTCTGCATCCCAGTTTTGTTCCTCAAGAAAGTGTGAAGCTGCCACGAATATTGTATGAAGCTCACACTGTATCTATGAACCTGCCAGTGGCACAAATGTATGATAAATATCCAACATTAGGCAACACCAGGACCTTAGGACTAATGCTACAGGAAGCTCACAAAAAAGTGGAGTAAGTGTAATTATTAAAACAAGCTTTTTCCATAAACATTTCAAGTTTTAGCATTTGTGAGCTGAATAATTTACCACCACACAAAAATGAAAATGGTACTAAGTTTAGCTGTGCTGGCAAAATAATTTGGGGCTTTTTCAGTGGTGTCTCACACAACAGACTCTAGATAGACTTGCCTAATGACCTGTTGAGTTTTATAATTAATATTACAAAATTATTTATATTGAGCACAGAGCACAACAATATCAATGAAATTATTATGCAGAACTCACTGAGTGGGAGGATAAATTGTGGTATTGAAAGTGCCTGCTGGTGGCAAGTGACTTGAGACAATGTATATCTACATCCTCTGTTTTTTAAAATTTTCTGCATTTCTAATAAATGTATCTGACATCTAACACCATTCATAACTGTCAGAGGCCTTTTAAAAACTGCTCACCCTGAGCTGCATATAATAAGGTGATTGCTTACAATATAAGGAAAAAACAGGAGATTAATTTATATGAAGGCATCATAAATTACATTTCTTTTATTCCTAAACTAGTTCAGTAAAGCCCCATGAAGACTAGGGATGGACACAAAAAAAGATTTTTTCCTAAATATAATTTTAAAAAGTATAAATCCTAATGGATACTACAGATTGAAGATGTATACGAATCAATGCAGTAGCTCAATGAGAGCACTTTGTGTTGTTGGGAGGAAGACATATATTTCAGTAGTGCATGCCTGGACAGGGGACGGGTGCCTTGAACAGGTCACATCCAGGACAAGTTTCTCTGGAGAAGGGTCTCCCTTTTCCACTATCCTTTTTTTCATTTACAGGGCAATAGCTGTATAATGATGGGCCTCAACAGGAGGGATATTTATATTGCTGTAGTGCTCCAATGCAGCAGAAGGAAGAGGGGCTCCATTCTTCCAAACTTCAGTAGCAAACAGCTGCCGCCTCAGAAAGCTTAAACTGATCAATGTGAGATAAACACAGTACAAAACATCTCAAACTTGAACAGATGCAGCCCCCTGGGCCAACCTCTCCTCTGTAACATCTTGCTTCATGCTTTCTTCTCCAAGGCCATCTTCCAGAACTGGCACTAACACACCAGAAAGGTGATCAACCTTCCCATAAGGAAGAAAAGAAACGTCACTTCTTCCAGAGAGCAAAGATAAAAGAAGAAATGAGTCTGGTGTTTCATAGAATTAAACATATGAAAAAGCACAAGCTCATATAATGATGTAAACCATGGTTCTATCTGTGCCACTCCAAGGAGAAAGCACAGCATGAACAAAGCTCTGAGAAAATAAATCTGAGCAAACAAGAGGAAGAAACAAGGCAAGAAACTTTCCCACCCAAGAGTTGCTGGATGCAGATAGAGGCTTCGGGGGATTCAACGAGACTTTGTTGAAAGAAAAGGAGGGAACAGGACCTGAATTTGGCTTGGTGCTAATTACAGCCCCACCCTTGCCAAAACCCAGAGCAGGCAAAAGCCAGGAAGACAAGCAGCCAGCTTGCCACTGTGTGCCTGTGACCTTACCACCATACTACAGGTGAAATTCCCCATAGGATCTGGAGCTGAAACTGGGCAGCAGCCTGGGAACATTTGCTGAGCTGAAACTGTGGGAGACAGACTTCAGTTAGTAGGAGGAGTGCAGGAGTAGTGAGGCAAGAAGAAAACATGCAAGAACAGACATGATGGGCTCAGGAACCCTTTTGTGGTTTTTAAACCAGAGATCATGGGTTGTTTGAGGGCTTGACTGAGACCCTGCTGAAGCATCAATGCTCCCATGCTGCTGAACCTGCCCAGGGGCTCAGAGATGAATGCTGAATGACAGTGACAGTAATAAGTCATGATATTTACGTCAGGAAATATAAAATTCCCATCCTGCTTCTCTGTCTTCTTCCTACCACCAGGAGCTACAACGCTCCATTTCACTCCCTTCCTTTATAAGTTCACCTGTCTCATTAGAGCAGCTGCCAGGATTGCTCAGAACTTGAAGAGAGCTACGGAAATAAAAAGCTGTGCAAGACTCAACTGTCCCACTACAGACCCCGGCGCCAGGGTACCTGCAAACACATTTAGAAAAAACCCAGCTCCAGTTATTTCTCAAAGCACCACAGAGCTGAATTCTATTACTTCTCACATGTACCCTTTATAGGCTTGATCTCACCAAAGAAACTGCTAACGCAAAAGATGCCTCACTGTAACTTAATTACCCCCAATTTGGGTGGGTACAGGAACAGAAAGTACCTTTTCTTGATTCCCATCTGTTCCCTGTAACTAACCAAAGAAGCCCTCCCCAGAGCTCTGTCTCTGAAAGCCAGGATGAAAAAAAAAAGAAAAGGAGGAGGAAAGACAGGAAAAAATTTTTTATTTTTATTGAATTTTTGCAGGATGCAAGTTAATAAAACACCCACAGAGAACACAGAGCAACACAGAAAGGGAATAAAAGGAGGGAGGGCTGATACCAATAAAGCCTATCCAGAGGCACTGCTGAAAAGTACTCATCATTTCAAAAGAAACCTACTACAAAAATGATTTTCACTTGTTGCTTTGGCTCAGGTTTAACATTTACAGAAAACAGAAGTGTCCTAAGCAGAGAGTGGATTTAAAAAATAAAGCCAGGAATATAAAATTATCTGTTGTTGAAACACGTCACCCTTAGCTTTTCAAAACCCCTTGTTGACCCTAACCTTACCAGAGACAGTCACCAGACTGGGACCTCACAGTTTAATTACATCACAGAAAACACTGCTGTCCCCAAAATCACTCATCAAATCTTGACAAATACTGGCTTTGTCATGGTATTGCCTTTTTAGGTGAAAATCAACTTTTGCCCAACTAAGTTCTTAATGGCATCTCTGTTCCAACAGCCTTCTCAATCCAGCTGTCCCCTTCACTAATATGCACCAGTAATATAGCTCCCAGGAGAGTTTTTGGGAGATTGCCAGCTTTCACTTAATGACACATCATGAACCCTGGCCTCAACTTCTATTAACATTCAGTTTATGTTTCTATCATTAATTTAAGAGGAATGAATAGGAAGACAATAAGCAGCCAAAGTGTCCAGTCTGAGGTACTCCATCAGAAGGAACTGTTTCTGTGGCTGACAGAGAACAATTACAACCAGTTTTTTTCATTTTTGTTCTATATCTGTGTTTTCCAGTATGTTAAACTAAATGGCTTAAACTGTTCCAAATCAGCTTTAGTTTTCCAAATAGGAAAGTCCTGAGTAAGGAAAAAACAAATAAAAAAACTCACCAAAAAACCCTCCCAAAACCCAAACAACGCAAAAAAACCCAACAAACCAGTCATAAAAAGGACCTAATGCTCCTAATGTGGATCTTATTCACTTGTATCCCTTCTCTCCAGATGAGTTTTAGGTAGTAACCAGTCAGTGCTGGAGGAGGGCACTGGCAGTAGCCCCTCTCCTGCCCCAGAGCCTTGCCCAGCCAGGACAGGCAGACCCCCTTCCCTCCTGGCAGCACTACCTTTTGGCAGGGAAATGCACATAAACACCTGAGCAGCTGCTGTGGGGGAAAACCAGCTGCTGCAGAGAGCTGGCAGCGAAGAACTGCTGTGATGGATGGAGTCGGGGTGAGCGCTGCAGGAGATTCACTCCCACAGTACCTGTGGTGCACACTCAAACACAGAGTTAAATAAAAAAACCCAAAAGATACCCTACCTGGGATAAAAGTTCGTTCCTCCAGCACCGCATGAACCATTCATTTAGGAAAGGTCACCCCAGACTGCAATTTGCAGGCTTTGGGATGCAGCTGTTCCCAGGATGAATTTTCCCCAGGGCAATGTAAGGGCATCACCTGTTCCTCCACCTCACTGCCTGCAGCTCCCACGGCTCCCATTGCCTCCTATGGGAACATCTTGCTGCCACCAAGGATGCTTGGAAGCAAGGGAGGTGTTTCTACACCCCTCCCTGTCCAGTGTGGTGAAGGCAGCAGCCAGCTCTGAACATGCCTCCCTGTGCTCTTTTGTCACAGCAGCATTTGGGCAGCCCACAGTGACATATACCATAAAATGGACTCTGGAGTGTATCACTTAAGTTTGAAATCTGTAAGATACTGGTTTTATATGGTGTCTGCAGAGCACATTAGAAGATCATCATCATCATGTCTTTTTGAGACAGCCATAATTATTCAGGCTGTTACTTTATCTCACCTGTGCTTTTGAAAAACTATTCAGTATTAGCAAACTCTTGCTAAAAACAATATTTTGGTTGGGGGACTTATCTTCCTATCAGTACAAAGCCATACCTGGGCTTATCTACATTACCAATTCCCTGCTGATTGAGTGGATTCATTAACAACACAATCTCTGGTGACTGAAATGCAGTCTCATTCTTCGTATCACCGGCGCCTTGCTGTTTGCTTTTCCTTCACAGTATCCACACAAGTAATTAACTTACTATGCTCCGCTAGCTCCTGACACATTACTTGGCATAGAAAAACTCACCAGCAGGTAGTTAAGCATGCAAAGTATTTTCAGTCAAATGAACATCATAACAAAACTCTACTTAGGGAAAATGCAGCTCTTTCAGATACAACGCTAACAGACAGCACACTGCCCATCCCAGCAGGAGCTTCTTGAGAGGTAACAAAAAATGTATCATTTTTACCGCTTTTGCTCAATGTGTAGCAAATTTCTTTAGGGGGTGAAAAGTGGCAAGCAGAGGATGCTCACTGAAAGGATGAGCGTGGAGATCAACCTGAGTGGCCCTCGTGGAAGCCTGACGTAACAAGGACAAACACAGGATTCACATATGGTATAAAAGAAAATGGGGAAAAAACCCAAACAATTTAAATAGGAGATTCATTTCAATGCAGCATAGCTGAGATTACAGGTGTCTGGAAGTACGGAAGAATAGCGCATTTCGACTTTCACAGCAAATTAAAAAAAAAAAAGGTTAATTGCTATTTAAAGCATGAATGCTTTTTAGCCTAGAGTAATGGCAGTGAAAACTCCCTAAATAAAAAAATTAAATTTATTGCATGCCTCACCTAACAACTCCACTGAGGAACATGACTTGAAATACTCAAGTTTTCTGAGTAATATCAAGAAGTAAAACTGGAGTAAAGTTACTGCTGTAACATACTACTGTATGTTAAGGCACAAAGAGATGGTGACAGGATGGAAGCAGTGCAGGGATGCTGGGCTGACCCCAGTGCAGACTGGTGTCACTGATGTGACAAGATTGGCACTGAGTTTGATAACACCAGGACTTTCCCTGAGAATATAAAGATACAACAGCCTTGTGGGGCTCTCCTCTGATTTGAACATGCCCTAAACTATGATTTTAATCACCACAATATTTTTCTAGTACTAGAGGCTGGGAAGCATGGGATCCTCACACCACACTGTTGCAGTCCAGCCAGTGCTATACAAAACAACATCACTTGCTGTACACTCTCCTGGTCCTTCCTTTAAGCCAACAGCAACTGAAACTCCAAAATATATGCAAAAATACTTGACAAAAACCCAGAAACTTGGTTGGATAAAGACCCATTCACAGTATTTTTCCTCCCAACTTTGACCTTTCATGACAAATTCTTCAGAAATTCTATGACTGTATTGATCTAAAACACTGGAAACTGTGATCTCGAAGTTTCTTTCCACGCAAGGAAAAAATCCTTGAAAATCCTTCTGAAGTCCTGGAAAATGAAACTGTTCTTTTGCTCAGTTTTTTCCAGAAGACATTTGTTTCTTTCCCCTTCACATGCCACAAGGCATGTACCTTTGCCAAACTCAGACTCTTGTTTCGACTCTTTCGGTCACAAAAGTTAGTTCCTCATGTTCCATTACAGCAATTTTTGCTTGTGACAAAAGAAATAGATCTGCAGAGGACAGAATTCACTGTGATTTGTGTATATCATTTTCCTCTTCCTGCACTGCTTTCAACTCGGCTCATTTAAATATATCTCCCGTCATACCCATCATTTTCAGTTCACCTGTTATGCAACACCACACACTCCAACAGAGCAGACTTCACTGCATAGTTTGTACAGATTCTCTACTCCAGGCCTAAAATTCTTATTCATTTGCAAACTAGATGTTCCTTGAACAGTATTTCCAGTTGCTTAACTGGCATATTAATGCACAGAATAAAAACCAGATTTTTTTTTTTTCTGATTTTCATTAAAAATAAATTATCTCACTTAACCTCTGGCATCTTTGATAGTTACCTAGGTCTGTAAACAGTTCATTTAATCAAGGAAACCCTTGATTATGTTTCCAAAAGACTGTTGAAGCTTGCTGTGTTGCAGGGGAAGGGATCTCAGGTTTTGTTTGGTTTTCCATGCTTACACTATCAGTAAAAACTAACAGATTTTTATGCCAGAAGAAACAGTTGGATAACACATACTGACATGACAAGCATGAGTCACTACACTTGATAGAGTCACCTCTCAGAGCCTTAAAAACGGTTTTCCCTCTGTTCAGAAAGGTATTGAGCACTGAAGAACTCAAATCTTGAGTAGTCATTGCATGCGGCTTTTTCGTTTTGTTTTTTAAAGGTTGTTCCCATATTTAGTTGCTCTCCAAGTTTCAATCTGCAGCTTACTTCTTACACCAGCTCACCAGCTGTCCAGCCCAGTCATTATTTGCCTTCCAGTGGCAGACTGCAAGTGATCTTCAGGACACAGCATTTTCCCTTGATGGAGATGCAGACTTCTCAATCCAGACACTTGCAAAGAGTCTTGATCAGTAAAGGCAGCCGTGCTGGACAACTTGTCTCCTGAGGGAAGGTCACACACTGCCCAGAACCATCATTCAGAGAGGCCAGCCAGGCTGGAGATTCAATGAGAACACTGAATAGACCCAAACAGAGCTCTCCACTGCCTTAATTAGAGGATATTCCTTGGATCAGAGATGTGTAAAGGAATCCTGTCTCCTAAATCACAGATATCCTCCAAAAGCCCAGATTTCTTCTTTCAGCTCTGACGGAATTTGTCAGTGGACTTGCAGCATCCAAAAAGCAATGGAGGCGGGGAAACATATCAACAGATCCAGCCTAAGTACCACACACAAATATTCAAAATAGGGGTTTTTTTCCCGTTCAGGTCAATCCTTAATAGTTTCATCTACAAAAATCCAGATGCCAACTGGATTACTGTGGGGACAAGATCAATTCCTACTGTGCTGAACAATGCACCGTTGAACTTGTCTGTATTCCTGTGGTATCTATGACCTTACACTCCAGGAGGAGCCTTTTGAGGAGCAAACTGACTTCCTGGTTTTATTTTGCTCACAGTAAAATACAAAATAGATTTCAATCCACGACTGGAATTTCTTTCTAGTACAAGCGTATAGGAATAAGTTAGGAGTATTCCAAGTATTTTAAGGCAATCGCAGAAGCAGTACTTGGGAACAAGGACCAAAATATATAATTAAACACAACCTTCCTGATTATAGAGCATGTCTTAGGCAATTTAAGGCCATAGTAGCTGGACACAAGAGACTGAAGTCTTGGTCTCATGAGAATGAATTATGTCCAGCATAATTTAAACTAGAAACTTTCCAGGCTCTGTGGTTTCAGAGGAAAATTTGGAAACATACACACACAAACACAGAGAAAAGATTCAGGAGCCAAAAGGTAAATGAGAACCTTAAAATTATCTCTTTTCAATCTCCCTTGATTTGTTTTGGTCAGTCTTGTTACCTTTGAGCAACTGATCCTGGCAGTACCTCAGAGTACCTGACTTTATCAACAAATACGAAAAAGAATCTAATGCTAGGGGAAATAACAAAAGAAACCAAACCCATCCATACCAGGAGCTGGGCTAATACATATGGATTCACCCAGGTGTCCAAGGGAATGCTTGGCTTGGAGCCACTTCCACTGTCTTTATAAGCAAAACAATGAAAATACATGGATTCCTATTTATCTCAAAACGGGGGTGACACCTACACTCTAGATGACACCTATATACTTCATAATATCTAGCAATAAAAAACGTGGTGGGTTTTTTCCTTAAAATCAGATTTATTTGTATCTTTTCCAGGCCTTTTTTAAATGATTGCTTTAGAAGCACATACAACAGTCCTGTTTCTTCCTCAGTTGTGATGTCCTGTACAAGCCCCTGCTCTCAGAAACACAACCTGTTGCACACTTTTGGGAGGAGATTATTTTCTAAGGGACAGAAGCTCATGCAAATAGTAAAACTTCGTGAGAGTGGTTCCACCAATGCTTTTACGTCTCTTTTTAACTATCAGTGACTGATATTAGCTGTCTTTTACTTCTGGTCTCACTGGTCTTCTCAGGTTTTCACAGCAGCAAAAAGCAAGCAGGGCTTATTCTAAAGTAAATTCTGAATGTAACCACTTTTAACTCCACTAACACAGAGAAGCTAGTAAATCAGTAGTAGAAGTTTATTAATTTAAGAGTTACTGAGACACATCTTACTGATCTTTACTCACACTCAGCCTCCAGAGTTTACCTCACAGCTCCAGTTTATGCCTTGATTAAGTGGTTCAGAGAAGCCTTGCATTTTATAGCATGCATATCATGTAGCATAATACTCCTGGTATGATGACTTGCAGACTAAGCAGTGGATTTACTGCCCTAGAATAGACTTACATTTTACTCACCCCAGGCAGCCAGCACAAAGACTCCTGAGCAAAGCTCACAGCTTGGAGCTTGGATGTGAGATGCAGAGAGCTAATCCAGCCAACAGTGGTCTTGCACTCAGCTTTAGCTCACTTGTGTAGCCACACAATACCAGTTAACTAGAGATTCCATTTCCATTTAGCATTCACATATTTTTATGAACACTTCTTTTTATAGGCTCTGATTCAGCAAAGTACTTAAGCACATGCTTTACTTTAAATAGCTGATTAATCCAATGTCTTTTCAGCAAATGTTTAATTGTGTGAATAGTTTCAGTTCAAGGGCTCCTCATATCTTCGACACTGAGCACTCGCTTGTGTGCTTTATCCATCGCACAGATATAATATCATTCATGGGCTTCACATTATGTATTTACTTAAGTGCTTTGCTAAACAAGGTCCTAAAGCAAACATGCCACAGCCAGAGTTTATTTAATAATGCTTCTACAAATTCAGCTCTAAACTGTGAAGAATTTTTAAAAGTCACCATAGGATTTACTTCAATTTCTCTCACATCTCTACCTTGATTTAGCCCTGACTACAATTGTGGCAACATAGTTCAACAAAGCACTAGGATTAATTTTTCTCAACCCATATGAGAAGATGTGTTTGCTTCTTAAATATAAAGAAAGAAACAAACCAACCTAAAAAAATTATGGTGTGTTAAAACTACCCCTGCAGGGGCTTTTCCTCTCAGCCCATATGTCATACAGAGCTGTGGTCCTGCACAGGGGCTGCAACCACACATTGAGAAGAAAAAGGGATCACCCTGGATGGAGAACTCGCCTCTGTTTACAGCATTCCCAATCCTACTAAGCATTTCATCTCTGTCTTGGGGTGACTTTATGATGTTGTATCCCCTATCGCCGCCGCTCTATGTCCAGACATGAATCTTGTGCCTTTCCGTGCCTTTGAAACTGGGTGCGAGAGAAAGAAAAAAAAGCCAGACGAACTTTTCAAAGCAGTTTGTGCTCCAAGGACACAGAGGTAGCTGCTGCACAGACAAGAGGAGAAGAAGCACCCTTCTTGCTTGTCAGCCAGCTTTCGGCTCTGTTTCTCTGGACAGAGACGGAGACTTTTTTTCCCTGGGACTTCGTTTTTTTCCCCTTCTTCTCTTCTGGACTGTTTCAACAGCATCAGAACACACCAGGAGAACTTTCCACCAAGGCCCCGGAGGTGGGCTCATGCTGACCCAGCTCCAAAGGAGAAGAGAGACCACACCCACAGAAGGACTCTAAAATCTTCCCAGGTTTCTCTCCAAAGCGAGAGGTTTTATTATTTAGCATCATTATTCTTTTCCTGTGCGTTTGTTAAATAAATAGTTTTTTCCCTCTTTCACTTTCCTCCAAGGAATTTTTCTTT
This sequence comes from Platysteira castanea, assembly GCA_013397175.1. Taxonomy (NCBI): domain Eukaryota; kingdom Metazoa; phylum Chordata; class Aves; order Passeriformes; genus Platysteira; species Platysteira castanea. The sequence continues at coordinate 22,208 of VYXC01012067.1, read as the reverse complement.
CCCGAACCTGGTGGGGGAGGGGTGGCTGCAACCTGCCTTCTAAGAGACGACGTTCAAATTCAAACGTTCCTCTGAATTTTGTTTCAAACTGGGATAATCTCCAAAAGATGATATTTAATTACAAAAATATGAGCAAAGTATTCTGGCAGGTCTTTTAATGTGATTTTTTCCCCCTAGTCAGCAATACTTGGAACAGACTTTCAAGTTCCTCTCCCATAACCACTGCTTTTTACATGGAAGCTGATGAATTTTCCTCTCATTAGAAGACTCCAGTAGCTGTGGATTAAAGGAAAACACCAAACACTCTGAGACCAACAATGAAACTCCCAGACCTGGCAGTGCTCCCTCGCCCCTTTGGGCCATTTCTATTCCGAGCTCCTCCTCCTCACCACACAATGCAGGGCTCCTTTCTACGTTGGTAGCTACTGATTCAGATGTTTCAAAATATGGTAGTTTAAATTATTAGAAAAGGAATGCAAACCCCCCCCCAATCTATCAAAAGCCAGTTCTCAAAATTTATTAGATTAAAAGGCAAAGAATGAAATTCACACTTTACAGGTATCTGCCCTTAGAGCAGGACATCTCCATTGCCTGGCATTAAGTCATTATTTCAGATGAAAGTCCCAGCTCCAGCCCTGCAGGTAAAGCAAGTTTATGTTCTAAGGCGGCCAGAGAAGACAAATTAAAGAGGGTAAAAATGTAAACAGAACCAGATGCACTTGAGAACTGAAAGAAACTAAAATTGCCTTAAAAGATAAAAGGATTAAGCTCTTCTGACCAGTAGCTGTAAAACATGTAATGAATTTAGACACCTCTTTTTCAAAGGAAGAAAGCTATTTGATGAGATAAGTATTATTAAGATAGAGCATAATAACTATAGTGTAGAAAACTGCTCATTAGTTGGGCCTTAATTGCTGTTACAGTTGGTGAAGAAGCAGTAATTACTATACCCAAAAAAGATCTATATTTAGAGATTATTTGCTTTAATGCATGAAACAAGATTACTACCTTGATATTAACAAAAATTTAGCCAGCACATATCCAGTGTCATCCCACTGGAACTGAACACTGATAGCTGTATAACTCTCTGTGAAAGTAAAAAAGAAGTATTGATTATAGAGAGGAATGCAATTGTATGTTATTCTGAAACAGGACTTTGATATTATAGTTATTTATTCACTGTGGTCTCACTGGTTGCCTGTTTTGTTTATAAATATTTACCACGTACTATCTTCATAAAATAATTGCTATTCAATGTTCACAGTAAAGAGAAGACATTAGAGATCTGGCTGTGTGTTTTTCCATTCTAACCTGTATGACAATATATTAATTCAGTTTTTAACACACAAGTCCTTACAGCTGAATGTCCTGAGTTTTCTTTGCCAGGTTACACATGCAAACATTTACAGAGAAGCCATTACTCGGCTCCTGTGGCTGCCCATCCGACACAGATCCTGCAGGGATTCCCAGTGCCTGTAGGAGTTCTAGGATATTTTGGTGACATTAGAGAGGATTACCAAAGACTGAAGCATTTTCAACCCTCACATGCAGTCTGTACTTCTTCACAGAGATATTTATAGAGTCTCTTAAAAGGTACCTTCTTAATTGATACACAAATAAAATCTGAATGAAAGCACTGAGCTAGGAAAGGTTTAATCTCGAAATGCTCCCATGAGCAGCTCTGCCAAAGTTCAGGATGAAGGGGTCCATGTTCCCATGCTAACAGGGCTTTTTTGCCAGATTCACGTGGCACAACACATCTTCAAGTGGTAAACGGCCTCATGCTTTGCAGTCTACAAGGCACAAGGCAGGGCCAAGTCAGTCCTTCCTTGCAGACTTCCAAGGACATGGGTAATCACTGCAGCCTCATCTCAGAGCTGAGAGCTTCCTTCAGCAACATCACAAGGACATAAAGCTTTAACAGAGTGCCCCAACCACTCCCGTCCCAAACAGCACCCGGGTTCACTAATACTAAAAAAGATAAAAGGAAAATTTCTTTGGATTTATAATCAGCATCTGGTTGGGATCTGCAGCACCCTCATAAAGTACAACCAATTCGGTGATACGAGTATCACCTCATTCTCTCATAAATCACGGCTGTAAAACAAATAATGTTGGGACAGCCAAGGTTAGAAACAATACAAGACTTTTAGGTCAGTTATTATTTAATTTGATTGTATTTCAAGATAATGATAGCTCTTTAACTATGGCAACATGCTCCATCTGTTCTCCAGAGCCTCTGTGGGCTTGCAATTTCCTTACACATGCAATTCCAGATGTTAATGGGGACCCTGGAAAGCCCCTACAACCAAGGCTCCTTGTTCTCACTCCCTCAACAGCACAGGGGAAGCCTACAACAGCAGTGAAGGCTGCATCCAGCCCCAAGCACCACACAAAAGGATTAAATGAGATTTTAGCAGCACAGAGGGTCTTTTGCAGATCCTCACTTTGTGTGAGCAGGTGAGATTCGCAGCATTCTGGCATTCCGAGCCCAAGGGATCAGGAAGGGTCTTCTAAGTGCCAGTGCACCAAGCCCAGATCTACAGCACTCTTGTTTTTCTGCAGCATCTGTAACCAGAATAACCTCACAGGCATGGCCCAAGGCTCTGTCCTACATGGAAGTACATAAATAGGTTTTTCAGAACTCTGAAATTCATGTGAACAAGATGGCTCTGAGCAGTTTTTGGGAACTGACACCATACAAGTAGTTGGCTTTTCTGTTTTATAAACCTCACATATATTTTTATCAATTAAAAACAATTTTCAACAAAAATGAAATGGTGGAGATTCTCTCTGTGATGATATATGAAAAGGCATAAATACATATACCTTAAATATCATTAAAACATTTTTGATGTAGATTTTAAAATCCCTTCAGTGAAAAAATCCCAAACCTCTAATGTAAAAACTATGAATTTTAAATTCTGGAAAATCATTCTGTAATAATTACTAATCCCTTTCTATCAGCCAGATAAACTTAAGGTAAGAATATTCCAAAGGAAGAGATAAATGTAGTGTAACCTGCTGTTCTGCTTTTATAAACTAGGAAGCTTTTCTAGCTAGATTCAGCATCTAAACTTTCATAGAAGTAAATCGCAGTCCCAACAGATTACATCGTTTTCAACTTCATATTGCTTGCACTAATCACACTTATTCCTTTATATTTATAGAGGGTTTTTTTAAAATAGGATCACCATTAATAGCATAGCAGATCAAATATTATTTCAACTTTAAGTAAAATCTGTTCATCATTATGGTCATTAGCTAATGGTTTTATCTACCTTTGGGACCATAGTAAACATTAAAATTCAATAAATTTACCATTTACTGCTCAT
>VYXC01012067.1:0-15987 GCA_013397175.1 Platysteira castanea | reverse complement strand
AAGGGAAGGGAAGGGAAGGGAAGGGAAGGGAAGAATCAGAAAAGTGAAAATTAGAGCAGATGGCAGAGGCATCAAATAACTCTGCTAACTCATCATTTTGCTCTCCAAGGACTGAGCAGTACATGCAAGACCACAGGATCTTAAGAGGAAATACCTACGCTGATAACAGCTTGCTGCCCAGAAGACAGGAATGTGCTGAAAGCAAGCCTTAAGCTTCCTTCAGATTTGATATTCAAATACCAAAGGAAAATTGATATTTTCCACAAATAGAAATATGCTCTCTTTTGAGAATCTTTTTCAGCCATGGAGTTCTGTGAAATGAGCAGCTTGTGTGTTATTCTTAACATTTAGTTTAATATTTTTCGGCAAGGAAAACAAAAAAAAATGAGGCAGTATGTAGCACTTCAATTAAAACAAACAAATCAAAACAAAATAACACCCACAAGATGTCTGTGAAACTGTCCCTCCTAGTATGGAATAAGATAAGGTTGAAAAAATCTGCTAGCTAAGGTGTTCAAAATCCTTTTTAAAAATGTTTTACAAAATCATTTGCTTGCAACAAAGCAAATTCTTATCTTGACCATTACTTAAACATTTTCATAGCATTTTAAAATAACTTTCTTCTGGTAAGAATCTTCTATTAAAGTTGCAAATAAGTATCTCAGCACAAGACAATATTCAAAACCTGACTATTCCATCATACTGTACCACTGCCAGTGGTTGGATTATCCCTGTCACACAACTTGAGGTCTTGGAAGAAATTTACCAAAATTCAACCAATGCCATTCCACATACCTGTTGTTCAAAAGAGGAGCATATCCTGTCAAAAGGGTTATTACTATTGGTACACACAGAGAGTTTGGATCTAGCCCCAACACTGCTCAAAGACCACAGATGAAGCTTCCTACCTTCAAGTATCCATAGTGAAGGGATTTTTTGGAAAGTCAGCTTCCAAAAATTTTGAGAAATACTCAGACTGAACACAGCCTGACCCCAATTCACCCACTAACAGTGTAATCCCACTACACCAAAAACATCCTCAAAAGAAGTTTTTCGGAGAATAATTCATATTCAAGGTGCAGAATGTGCTCCCTCATTAGTGCATCTTTTGGGTCTTAAGCCTTTTGTGAGTGCTGCTACTGTACTATTGATCACTGCCCAGCGCTGTAATATAGAGTGATCCTTCATATTGGGGAAAAGGTATTTGTCAGTGAGGTTTATGAAGTCTATAAAACTTTTACTGTGCTGGTAGCATAACCAAAAAAAAAGGGAAAAAACTTGTCTATAAATCTAATTATTCCTGGCTTCTGTTCTTGGATACACCTTTCCAGGGCAGTCTAAGATTACTGAATACCACCTGGCTTCCTGCATCGAGGTGGTACAAGTTTTTTAAAACCTTAATGGCAATTAATAGAACAATTTCCTTCTGTACATGAGCCTTTCCTAAACATAGTGCTGTTACTCCCTGACCTCGCTGCAAACAGGAGAGTGCAGAGGTGGAAGAAATGCCAACAAATTCTGCCGGGCTGTTCTGCAAGGCTGGTTCTCATCACTGACCACAGCCTCCATCACCCACTGGCAGACAATGACTGATGCCTTATTTCAGGCATTTCTTGCAAGCCTCCTGCTAAATGGGGAACAGATGGCTCCCTTTGACTGTAATATTTCCATTCTGCTACCAAAACCACCTCCTCCTGATCTGCAATTAGTAATATGGGATTGCTGAATCCCTCTATCCCACACCGTACCATTCACCTAGAACTTCTTTCTTCCATTTTAAATGTTACTTTATTTTCATCAGAATACAAAGGTAGCAAGATTTGCCATGGATACACACAAGTTAGTCCGTGGGCTTTGTTTAAAAAGGCCAGTCTGAAGTTTTTGAAGTCATTCAATATAGTCTAATATGTGGAGTACTTTCAGCTAAAAAAAATGATTTGAAAAGTTAACATGTTCACTTTGATTAGCCTTAATATTTTATTTTTCTCTTCTGAAGAAACACTTAATTTTGCAGTGGAGTTGTATTTTGAAAAAGAATTAAGAACATGCTTCAAATAAATGTTTTATTTAGCTGAGAATTCTTTTGTTTGTTTACATTTCAGCATGAATAAATGCTATTCTTTTTTCAGGGTTGATCCAATGCTTTTCCCATCTCCAACCTCCTCTCCTTATTTTGCTGTTTGGCCACTGTCTCAAAAACTAACTATGACACAACTACCCGGGGAGGAGATAATCCCAGCTATAAAAATTTATTCTAAAGACAGAGGCAGATAACAGATTAGGGATCTTCAGCCAAAAAACAACCCAACAGGCATTATGAGGAACTTGCACAGCTTTGCTACATGGATTACAATGGATTCATTTCAAACAGCTTTAGTGTTTAAAAAAAAAAAAAGGAAAAAAAAATCCCAGGGAAAGCATCCATGAAAGTCAGGGATTATGGAAGGAAAGCAGAGTAGGAGACCACACATGCTGCACTCTGAGGACTCTGCACTCCTTGTTCCTATTGACCCAACCACAGCCTTCTCCAACCAGCTACAAAACAGCCAGAGCCTTTCCTCTCAGCCCAAAACATGAGTCCCAGCACCAAAAATGCACGTTTTACTACTGTGATAACTCATTATCAATAAGGACATCCAAGCAACACACAAATTACAAGATCTACAGTAGGTAACAAGGTCAAAATTATCACTAGCTGCAAAGTTCACTGCATGCTTTACAGTGAAACATACATAATCATGATTTCCAATAAAAAACAACCTGAAAGAAATTACTATGGCACACTTTCTGTTCCTCATCGACATTACCAATAGTTTGATCTCATTTCCTTAGAAATAATCACAAGGCTACCTAAATATTAACTAGAGGAAAATATTAACATGCTGTTGGGGAAACAAGATGAAACTGATCCCACACCCAGTCAAGCTTCCTGACCTTAAACAATCCTAAACTCTATTACACCCAAATCAGGGTTCTGAATTCTCAGAAATACATTCAGAGTGTAGTGAAGTAACCCAGAGGAGTTCATTTGACATCTGGGTACTGTCAAAGAAGGTGGCCCCATTTGTCCCTCCTTGCAGTCCTGGACATCAGTGACAGAACCACTGCCCATGTCTCCTGCCCTTCCAGTTTCACACAGGCATCTACACGCCTTAGTAACAGCGAGGACTTCTGACATTTTATTGCATCAAGAGTCTCATCATGTGAAATCCTTTTACAACATCAGATTCTGATTCTCACATAAGCTCCTACGGTATTTTTGCAGGTTAACTGAAACTGAATACATTTCCTTGACATTTTGAGCCCAGGTAATTCATGTGGCAGTCTGCCATCACAGCTGAGCCAGCAGAGCACCACTAAAGCTCCCTGCCAGTGGTCAGCCAAGGTCTCCAGCCTGGCTGAAGACTTCTATGCAAGATACTCCATACAGGGAGAGGCTGCAGGAGCAGTACCGCTCTTAAGGCAGAAATGATGCCTTAATTATGCCTTTCTTTTTAAAGGAAAAAGAAAGAAAATGTCTGGGGTGCAGGACTAGAAAGACTACACAGCTGGCAGACAACTAGGAACAGAGCCAGAAGACTGTGGCAGAAAGGGAGCCTTTCAACGCTGGGAAGGAACACCTGGAAATGTGACACAGGAATGCAGAAGTTGATGGGTAATTCCAGAACAGAGGTCTGAGGAGATGGAGTCTGTTTTGGTGGGGAAAGAGGCACCATCAAGAAATGGGGGAGATGCTGAAGTTCAGGAGGAATGAATCTGTGACCCTGTGGGGATTCTTCTCTCCTCTTTGAGTTACACAGCGTAAAGCACCACACGCCAAAGTCCGGCTTTTACCTTCCTGCTTTACCCCCAAACACATCTGTCCCAGACAGGGAGCCAAGGAGGTTTTGTCATTCCTTTGGGAGTTGAATTTTCATCTTTCCAATCTTCCTGCTTATTCTTCAGTGATGACTGTCTCACTCGTATTAGTGCTTATGTTTTTTAGTCTCACAGAGGTAGCATAATACTGTCAAGTGACTTTGAAGATGGACAATAACGCCCTTTCTCACAACATATATGTCATAAGGAACTCTCCCCAAGAAGCTTCTGAGATGAATTCTCTATGTTCCAAAATAAAAAAGGTTACCTGAAAACAATACAGCTTGTGCTTGCACATGTTGATAGGAAAAGAGAAAGAAAACCCCACCCGGAAACAAGTGGTATCTATTTTTAGCCTACACTTTTCCAAACGGTAACTGCTCATACCCACAACACCAGTACACACTGGTATGAACAACTGCTGCCTCCACCAGCAGCAGGTTCAGAGCAGAAGAAAAGCATACAGCCCAATGAGTCAGGATGGCTTTCCATAGGTTCATAGGCTCACTTAAAATATTCCCATGAATTCACACTAGGGTGATAGCTAGGGTTTTTTTTCCTTGCTGAAGATAATTTCTGACTTACTTTCAATGTCCCACAAGACCAAAGGGTGCACTATCATGTGGTATTACACCTCAGATCTTCAGAAAATCTCATAGCCGTAGTGCTGGAAAGCAAACACACCCCAAGCTTGTACATGTATACACTTGTAAACTTGGAGGAGTTACTAAAACAACCATAGCACCTCCCAAAACGGCTCAAGATGCAGAGAAGGAGGGAGAGATGGGGACAGGAGTGCTGGGGTTTGTGTCTTTTGACTCCACCTTGTTCATCAGACAATTCAAGCCAGCACATCTTTCTCTCCTAAGTGAAATCTGTTTCTACAATTTTGCCAAAACTTTTGTATATTGCAGTGGCCAGCTGGCTGCTTGGAGAGCCATGTGTCAGTGGTCCTGGCGAATGCTTAATGTGTGAGATGGATCTGCGCAAACTGCAAGCACTTGGTTTGCAAACATTCCTGTTTTATGCATTTAGAAAGCAGCTAGAAAAAGGACAGGCTTCTGAAACAAAGTCACACAACATGGCAGAGATATATTAAGACAGTTCCTCGGTATACAAATATATCACGGTAACTCATCTCTTCTCCCCAGCATGCTCTGTCCTCACGGGCTGCAGTGAACCTGTTCTGTCTCTTCCTACAAAACACCATCACCTCCACTGCCACCTTTGTTTCTACAGAGGCAGGAATTAAACACTACCAAGGTTGCCCCAACAAGACAAGATGTGAGAAACCTCTGCACCCTCCCTCCAGCCCTGCTGCACAGCTGGATCCCAGGAGGGGCAATGCCAGCAGATGTGACCACAGGGGAGGCTCTTCCCACACCTCAGCTGATGACATGGTAGCTCCTGGGCTGCTGGCAGAGATCCCTCTGATGAAGCCAACATCCACCCATACAGGGATCAGCAAGTCAGCCCACACAACTCTGGGAATCCAAGGGGGAGGCACTAAGGCAGGACTGAGGCACACTTCGAGTCAATGTATTTTTGGGCTACATTACTTCTGACTGTACCACCCCAGAGCAGATGTGAGAAGTGAATCATGTGGGTTTTACAGAAAGAGCAGCAGAAACAGACTACACTGAAAAGAGGTCCATGGCTACATTCTCCATGTATATAAAAAGTGCTTGTGAAGTTTAAGGCAAGCCATCTATTTAGGGATGTGTAAATGCATATCCCATGTGGTCTGTAGGCCTGTGTACAAGAATATATTTGGTTTATTGAGCAATGTCAGGGAAGATAGACTTCCCACCCTAGATTATCACAGTCTCTGCAATCAGCCCAGTGAGCAACAGCACAGGTGATAGATGAGCCTGCCATGATCTCTCAAATGCCAGCAGATACCAGCTGACAAGGCACCAGGGGAAGGTAATTCCAAGCTAAGGCTGCCTGGGTGAACAGAACCTCCCTAGCTAACGTACAGCAAACAGGCCTCACATCCATCTCCTCCATCCTGGCAGCTCTTGGACCCCAAAACAGTCTCATCAGCCAGGCCCCAAACTACAAAGACCACCACATATCATTATCAGCACCATGACTCGTCCCTAGATATGAAGGGAAGGGCTGGTCTCCACCCCACCGCCAGGACAAGCTCTGCACAGCTGCAAACAGCTGGCTCCTTCTGCCCAGACATCACGTCTAGGAGCCAAGGGTTCACCATCTGAGATGAATTTGGCAGATGTCTTCACTGGAAGCAGTCAAGGGGAGGCTGGAGTGGAATACAGCTTCTTTCTCTCTGCTCAAGTAGAATCAATTGATTTTAACACTTTGAATCAAGGCACTTCAACCCTTCAGGTCAAAATTATATATCAATTACAAAAGCAAAAGAAAACCACAATGCAAAATTGAAGTCAGAAATTTGTTCCAAACATTGCAGCTCCAAATCAAAGATTCCACAATCTGTACACTACAGTGGTGCTCATTTCTTCTCCTCAATAATTGCAAAATTAGAATGATGATGACACTCCCAGTGAAATTCATAGTTGTTTCCAAATCCACCATAAAAATCAAGTCAAATCTAAAACATAAGAACCTGACATGGATAAGTAGTTCATATAAACTTAACGGTCCAGAGAAGGAAACAGAACACTGTAATAGACATTACATAAAAATTAATCTTGATTTGAACAGGAAACCAACATGGGAGAGTGAGTAGGACAAAATGCTGGTGTCCTCTGGGTTTTCATTAAGTACTCGCTGCAAAGACTCTGCTCATACTTAAACTGCAATAAAGGATTCCTTTTTCTTTCATTACATTGCCTAAAAGCTTCTTAGGAGCACCAGCAGTTTTTAAAGATGAAAAACGTGTTTAATCAGTAATTGCAATGGGTTTAGGAACTGCTAATAAATATACAAGGAGGCTCAGAGGGGGAACACTCACTCATTCAAAGCCACTACAGCCACAAAAGTCAATTCCACACACAGTTGTCAGCCACATGACCAAATTTGTTCCAAATCAGTTATTAAACAGAAAATGCTATCAGGTTTTTTTTGTTTTGTTTTTTTTTTTCCTTAAATCAAGCTACAAATTCAGACTTGCAAGGTAGAAATGTCTGGTACCAAGGCGGGATTTAAGTCTCAAATCTAAATATTCCATTGTTCCTACACAAAATTTTGGCCAATACTGCTACAAAAGCCAACCTGATAAACACACTCAGCATTAAATCCAGCTGTTGGCTTGTGGGGAGCCGTAATCCACAATGAGTTGTATCTATTATACACATTCTCAAAGCTGAAAAATGGAAATAAATACAGAAAACCCAAAAGGCGGCTCTTGCAGATAAAAAATGAGATTTAGCTACAAAGAAGATGGAACTCTGAAAAGTACAAGAATGAGCTACATAATAAGACTGATCAGCAGTGGTGACGGGGCAGTGGGGATTACAGGTCTCTGCTCAGCCTCTCTACTACATCTGGTTACCATTATGTGCCCCAGTGAAGGAGAAGGAAAGAAAAAGGCTACATCTGATATGACTGCTTTGCCTGTTTAAGATTCAAAAGCTCCACTGAAAGCTTTCACAGAGCTGAAGGGACCATGATTTATACAAAAAGCTGCAAGCCTTTTACAGTCCATTTCAAGCAGAATGGACATCAGTGCTACCTGCCCTTGGAGAATAGTGTTTCCTATTTTATTTACATTTGCTCTTCATTATGCTTTTAGAGTAACTTACCAATCCACCCAATCAATTCAAACTATTTTGCAAGCATTTCAAGTCATTTCTTAGCATAAACCCACAGGCACTTGCTTCTATGTAATTACAATCTTTTTTTGCAGAGATTTGCCTCATTCAAGTGGCTTTGCCAAGCAGCAAGAAACAAAAGAATAACTACGTCTAAAAATAAGTAGGAAAAAAAATGTAGGAATCCCACAACTGTATTGAATAGGAAGAGAGGAAGAGAGGAGAGGATAAATGTCATCAGGAAGGGAGGAGAGGATAAATGTGTGCCCTCATGCCCTTCATGTCTTTGCTGACAGCCCAAAAATAGTGCTGTTTAATGTTGATAGTTATGTCTCCATATTAGAGCTTAAACTTATTTTAAAAAAAAAATCTGTCTTAAAATACAGCATTTTCAGTTCTTCTTGGGAGACCAGAAATAATCTAGCTAGCTGGTGCTTTTTATCATCTTTCTGTTGCCGAAGCAAATTTAACTATTTCTTGTAAGAATAAAAGAATATCACAAAAAGTGCCTCACAAAGAAAAGTATTATAACTGTCTTGATCAAGCATCAGAAAAGTGTGAGCTTTTCCCTTTATTTTAGCAGAAAAGGTGGCATTTGACCTGAATTAACCTGCTCATTGAGAGGGACACTGCTCCAGACCTGCTGCTCTCACACCTGACCAAGACACTGAATTTTAACAATGGGATTTTAGCAATGTAAGCCCAAAAAAAGACTTGGAAGAAAGGTGCAAGCCTTGAAGGCCAATCATGTCCCAGTGGAAACAAAAGATACAAATGTGGGAATTCAGCTAGCCCATGACAATTTCAAGTAGAATTTTTTTTTAAAAGTAAGAGGTACCATTTCCTCACTGGCAGCTCCCCTCTTTTTAGTACTTCCATTTTTTTTTTGAGACCAAATCAAAACCTTGTCAGCTATTGTCAGCACCAAGTATCACACAGCATTAGCCTTGTCACTAGTTTTGGGGCTGCCTTCAAATAAAAGCAATCAGAAAACTTCTTAAAACTAAATATCCTCCTCCCCCCACCCTACACGTTGACGTGGCCACTAAATCCTGCTAAGTAATCTCCAGAATCCATCTGTTCCTTTTCATTCTCATCCCAAGAAGCCTTCCATAGCCCCTGATTATTTCTCAACTTGTCTGAAGAAATATCCTGTCTTCTGGCTTCCCAGACATTTGTTTCACCCCCTTCTCCCCAGAGGTTTGCTGGAAAAGGCAGCTGCAAAGATTATCCACTCCAATGTCATGCCCAGGCTCTCTTTAAATCCCTTGAAGGAGGAGACATTTTAACAGGGAAAATGTTTAACAGAGGAGAACAAGTGTCCTTCAGAACTGAGTTTCTTCTCAGCTACATCTTGGAAGCAAGATCCACCTACAGATACCCTTTAAGCAAGCATCTCTTAAAGCACAGCTGGTTAAGAGAAGTAGGAATTAAGAGTCCTACAGTGACCACATGCAGATTCTCCACCAACACCAGAAAGATGGACTGTGCCTGGGCCAGGTTGCAGTAAAGCCCTGCCTCACCCAGCAACACAAATTAATGGGCTGAGGGGGACTGGGAGCATTCACCCAAGGTCCTCTCCAAATAGCAGCTGTAAGCACAAAAATGATGACATTTTCCTAATGACCACAAAGCAGCTAAAATTACAGGAATGCATATCTTCTCCCTTTTCAGGTCAACACAGCTAGCATGTCTGTGCATTTAATGTACCAAACACAGCTGCACAAAACACTCTAAACACTTTTCATTTAACTCAAGGGCTGTTAAAAGTGGTGGAGGAAAAACACACCTCTCTATTACTTGCATTGTTGCATAAAATCAAAACACAAGAACTAAAGCCACAGAGGCCCTGAGATTTAATTGTACAGTTTTATTCTGTTATTGCTTTATTTGTAACTTGAAGCCCCACCAGGATTACAGCTCTTGTATTCTTTATAGGTTCCCACCAGCCCTTTATGTGCTCCAGCACCAGTCAAAGGTATCAAAAATCCTAACAGCAAACAGTAGTTCACTGCAGGGCTTTTGTTTGCCTACAATTTCAATATTACTGCTGGTCAAGTTTAATTCCAAGATTTATGCGGATGCCAAAGGGTTAATTTTGCTTGAAGTTTGCCTATTTATCGTCATTCACTTCAGAAAAAGCAAGTACTGCAGGAATTTATGATGCCCGAACCTGACAGGCACTGACTGGCTAACAAATCTTTCTTTCTGTTTTCAAAACAGTTTTGTGTTAATCTCTCAGGTCACTATCAAAGACAGTTTAGAATCTAATTTATCACCTTTTGGGCAGAGATCCATGCTGAAAAATTCTCATCCAAACTGTAATTTAGTTCAGTTAATGGCCTTTTCTCAGAGGAACTGGACAATTAAAAACATATGGAAATGGAATAAGCTACTCACTTTTCAACTAAATGTTTGCTCTATGTCTTGGGAAATAGATTTAGGATGAACAAGCTGAATTCAATGAATGGATTAAAGGAACGGACTGTTGTTATAAATCAGTTGTCCTCCTTTCACAAGCCACATAGCAGTATTTTTTTTTGTTTTTCCTTTTTTAACAGAGCATTGTCTTACAATGGAGAAAATCCTTCAAGAAATTGAAGGTTCACACAGAATAAGTGCTACTAAAAGACAGGGGAAGGGGAATCTCTTAATGCACTATAAACATCTGACATATTTAGGCACCTAGATAAAGTAATCAGAAACGTCAGGTTAAAAAAAAAGCATAAAGGCAAAAATAGTTTAAAATGTGTACATGGATGTACACCAGCTTTCATTGTAGTGGCAATCAATCACAGGTTTTTAGTATGACTATGACATTCTATTATATCTGGAAAGTACCATGGTGCAGTTGACACCTTTACAGAAACACAAAGCCTAGAAACATATATGGAATTTTAGCAATGTTTCTTTCTCTTTTTTTTTTACCTCCCTGAGAAGTGCCAATTTCTGTATAACAATTCATAAGTGTCACAAGCCCCTGCTGCATGTCCTGCTGAATGTCTTCCATGGGATTTAGTGGGTGCTGGATGAGACAGAAGGAGGAATATCAATGCCACTGACATTCCTTCACCCGTCAGTTCCTTTGCTGTGCCCATGTCCTGAGTGGCTGTGTCCAGCCATTAGGAAAAATCATTTGTGGAATTTACCATGGATATTTTTGTACACTGTACCTCAAAATGAGGTACCAGATTTAACCCTAGTGTACATCCCAACCTTAGAAGCACTCCAAAGTGGTAACATCTTCCACTATATTCCAAAGATGTGCTGGGTCACACACCTGCTCTGAGTCACCATGCCTATGCTTTGCCAGCCTCACTAGCAACTAAACCTCCTGAGCATAGCTCTCTCCACCAGCTGTAGGAGAGAGACCGAAGGACCTCCCAGGTGAGGAGGACACGCTGACAATGACAGCCCTGAGGTTACATCTAGAACTGATCACAGTCACCACTACAACAAAAAGAAACCAGATTTTAAAAATGGCATGATTGTATTATTCTGCTTCTCACACTGCTTTGGACAAAACAAGGGACCAAACTGGTGACTTGCAGGACTAAAATGATAGATTTGTATCTTGACCCAAAGCCCCAACACTTCCGAAGCACAGCTATGGCAGGTCAATGTTCTCCAGGGGCATGGCAATGGGAACACACCAGTGCATGGGTTGCACTGAATTTTTCAATTAAAAAAGGAAAATGTCGTCCCTAGCAACAACCGGAAATAAATAAATAATAAAAGAAAGCCCACACATGAAGACAGAGGAAGCTACACCCTTGAAATGCCTTTTGATGTTAATGCAATGAGTCTTAGCATAGTCTGCTTCAAGAAAAACTGAAAGCAAATTAAAAAAAGGAACACAAGCTTATCAACCTCTCCACCTTACAAACCTACCTAATGCCTTCAGTCTTCTTTACCAATGACATGCCTTTTTAAAATTTTAGCCGGTGCAAAAAAGGTCCTCAAAATACCCCTTTCCATTCTTCTCTTTAATGAAGAGTTGCTCTAAGATCAATTAACTGAGACGAGAAACAAAACCGAGGCTGTTGGTTCAGGACGTCCTTTCAAAAAGACCAAACATTTGATGTTAATTTTCTGTGATGCGTTTTCAAATAATCCATGGCTATGAGCAGGAGGACTGACAGAAAGAAGCATTGTATTTCACAGCCACACAGGGCCAAACAGTTTTAAGATCATTTATTTAATTATGCAAATGCTACTCTTGTGACAACAAGAGACAGACTCAAGCTGAAGCCATACATTGGATAATAAAGTTCATGTCCAATTGAAGATTCATTACCTGCTGCATCAGCTTCAACTACTACCACATTATTATGGCTTACACTACTGATTAGTTAAGTTGAGATAACACTTCCAATCTAAACCTCTATTTTTAGGACACTTAAAAATAAGTGCTCACTTTGTATGTTTTCTTTAATTGGCTATTCTATGAAAGACTCTGCACATACAAATTAAAAACAAAACCCAACCACTGCTCTGAAGCTAATCACCGTTGAATAAACAAAGAGGCTTTTTAATCAAACCAAACTTCACTTCTTTCCTGCATTTTACAGCAATGTGTACCCAGAAGACACGTAGTGTTTTCTCAACAATAGGTGTATTAAAAGCAACCACAAAGCACCACCCTAGCAGAAGCCTCCTGCACCCCCAGTACAGACAGGATGGAACTAGTACTGACCAACCACACTCTGCTTGGCCAACACTGGTGAGCAGGAAAGAGAGCAGCAGGTGCTAAATTTATTTTGAAACTACTGTTCATCCAATCCAACAAAGCTTTCACCATCTCTCCTGGAGCTATGCTACAGTCAGGAGAGTAGAAAAGCTGTGCTATAGAAAAGCTGCTCCTTGGTCCTGCCTGCTCCTTTCAAAGCATTATTCTGACTCAAATGCAAAGCAAACATTCACACTGTGAACACTTTCAACTCCACAGGGTTCCCAGCACAGTGGTGAAACATCAGCCACGACAAAATACCCAAACACAGGGCAATAATGCCCAACGGTGGGACACAGCCCTGTGGTGGAGCTATCCTAAGCAGGGACTGCTGCTCAAAGGACAGGACCTTTCTCCCTTAAGCACCTACCACCTCCCTCAATTGCTCTGGCTGCTGGGCTGATCCCACAGGGTCCTGAAGCTACTCCTTTTTTCCTGGGGCAAAATCTTCCTAAAGAGATTACAAAGGGGTCAGATGAGCAGTGCCCCAGGAGAGACATGGCAGTGACCAAGGACAGAACTGTGCTTTCCAGGAGTAATGTAATCCTGAGTTGGCTCAGGTATACCACAAAACTGTGACTCTTAGGTAATTATTATTAAAAATCTTCCTACTGAACAAAAAAGCTTTTGCATGTAATGGAACATTCCTTTGCAACTGATGGACCAGCAGAGGATAGGAGGCATGTTTCAGCCATACTCAGGCATTTAAGGTTTAAAAGCTAACACATTGCATCTCAGGTACCACATATACCATGGGACTGGGCGAGAAAACAAGTCCAACTTCTGCAGCAAAATTAGTTTGTTCATATTAACCAGCCATCTCTGGCCACAGATTACAAGATTCAGGGGTACTCTAATATGTTGAGTTGACGTCTTTTTAATTAGTACATTAAAACACTCCTTTTCAGTATGATGTAGTATATAAGCATCTTTCATAAATACTTACACTTGGTTTTCCTTTTTTTCCCCTTTTAATAGAAGAATTTTATTATCAAAGTGGTTTTGGTAATATGCAGCTATTGCAAGCCAAACACTGTGCAAGAATACCTTCTTAGATACAAGATTAATGTGCTTACTGTTATTCTATGAACAAATTAATGTCACTGAGGAATAAGGCAAAGACTTAAATACAAAGCACCACAAAAATCTATCCCAGTCTACACCTTTCAGGGCTGAGAAAATGTTATATGCATGCATATTTACATACACAGTCAGATCTAAGGTACGTAAATAAAAACCTTTCAACAAGATGAATGATACATAGAACACACATCTGATCTCCCAGCTTGAAAAATATTCTCAGTGCCGATCTCCCTTCTCTGCTTCTCCGCGTGCTCGCGACACTGCACAGCTGTATTCAACCCAGCACAATGGCTGCTTGGGATGTAAGCACCTGATTTCATGAAATCCAAAGGCAAGCAGATCCAAATCTCACCAGAGCTAATGGATTTGGCCCTTATCTCCCCTTGCTAAAGCATCCTGAGTGCTGAGAGACTTATCTAAGCATTAGGAACCAATATTAGTATTATAATGTAATATCCATGTATTATTCTCTTGTCAGTCTTTTAGCTTACATACAACACTTCAGCACAGGCATTTGCTCATATTCAGTTTTCCATCTACCTTATTACAGTTTTTATACTGAATACAAGCAAAAATACCTGAATGCGTTAGATACATCAGCTTCTGCTGAAGTTTGATGAAGAAAAGAGTTATTTTTAACCTGGGACAGCTCCCAGATCAGCTCCTTGCATAGCTCAAAAACTGGCACAAGAGGAATGCATGTGGTTGGGTACAAGATGCGGGAGGAAGGGGAAAAAACATTTGTACCAAATTTGTCACCAATAAATGCAACCAAAACCCCACGTCCTGGAAGCAGAGAGACTCTAAAGGCCCACGATACAACCCAAACATACCTAGTTGGGACATCAAGTGCACCTCTGTAGCTCAGGTGCTGTTTCCAACTAGTCCATGGGATTTAAATGCCTAAATCATTTTGGGTGCTTTTGTGAATTTCCATACACAGCTTACTGCATCTCTTTCAAATTTGGCCTCTGCTTCCAGAGTCTGAGCAAAAGGTCAACAGCAAAATTCACAGCAGAACATGTAGCTTCCTGAGCCTGGTATGCGAAACCTAGCCCAGGCCAGCAGCCACACTAAACTTCACCAGGCTCATATCACAGCATCAGCATTTTAATTTGTCTGCCTTGACAAAAAGAAAGATGATTAGAAAGTTTTACGTATGAACAGACAAGAAGATGAAGCACCCCAGGTCCTTTTTGAGACTGCAGGTTTTCAATACATCTTCAGATAAAAGCGGAGCTTGCAAGCCAGGGCTGAGCAGGAGCATCCCCCCCATCAGTGGCAGGCACCACCTCAGCACAGCACAGAGGCCTGCGAGGCTGGGGAACTACGGGAGTGCAGGCGGCTCATCGCTTAAACACTATTTCATCCCAAGGTTCCAAAATGATAATAGACTTTATTCTAATTGGATTGTCTGCAATGAGCCAATTTAAGTGCTAAATGCTGCAAATTATTCAGCATGACATAGCAATGCAATGATCTGAGCCACTGCAGGGCAGAAGGCTTCTCAAAAGCTACAGTTCCTGAAGTATAATAAGGAGATGCAAGTCTTGCTTGGCATGTCTCCACCAACCAAATTCATATTGTTTCAACAGCTGCAGTGTGCCCACTGAGCATTAAGTAAGGCTCTGACCTAGAAGCAACCACTACTAGCCAGTACCCTTGACAAGATGATGATTTTTCTGAACACACCTTTAAAGTCCATATCACTCTAATTGCTGCCTTTCAAAGAGACTAAGTACTGATGACATCCTACATACACTGCACAGTGCTCTGAAATATTGATCTAACCACAAGCTTTAAAATATTTAACCAGCTTGAGTCTGTACTTTTGTCATCAGGGTAAGAATGTCACATCTATTCACAAAGCTTTAAGGGACAGGAAGAGACAGACATTTAAAGCTTTATATTTTATTCTGGTACAATAACAGCAGCATTAATTACAAATGCAAATGAAGGACTCCTGTGTTAACACTTAGCCCTACACACAGAGCACAGTGCAAAAGAAAAATTTTTTTTTTGTCTTTCGTCGATTTTATGTATAAAGTGGTTTTCTACATAAAAATGTAGAAATTCACCATAAAATGTATTAAAATTATATCACTGTATTAGCAAGGAAGATAAAGTAAACCATAGGGTTCTATTCTGAATTTAAGTCTCAGATTACACCAACAATTCATGAAGTGGAAAGAAAGAAAAAATAAGTAACCCAGGATTCACATTCATAGCTTTTAATATAACATTATTATTCTCCTACAATCATCACAAGAGGCTATCCAGAATTCCCTTGAGACTAGAGAATTTTATAGGACTTGAGATTATTTGCAATTAAAGTCCAGAATCAAATGGCAATGCCTATGTTGTGGCACTTCGCTTTGGTTTTGCATGGCCTGGTTCTTGGTATTGAGGGGGGCCACAGAGGTGGCTTCTGTGAGAAGCTGCTGGAAGCTTCCACATGTCTGACAGAGCCAATCATCAATGGCTCTGAAGATGGACATGCTGCTGGCCAAAGCTGGGCCAATTAGAGATGATGGTAACGCCTCTGTGATAACGTAATTGAGAAGAAAATCCAAACAAAGG
>VYXC01012045.1:1038-18147 GCA_013397175.1 Platysteira castanea | reverse complement strand
GCCAACATCAACCCACTACACTTAGATACCCTTAATTATTCATAAGTTTTGACTTTAACGTGTTTCTGATGCATCATCTAAAGAAGTTGTCAGCATCCAGAATCTGTGAATGTGTTAGCTCTGACTGCTGTTGTGATTACCTGTTTCAGGACTATCTTACTGAGTGTAATCTCTTTGCTTAATGAGCCCAACACATTCTCTCCTGCCAACGTGGATGCGTCAGTCATGTTCAGGAAATGGAGGGACAGTAAAGGAAAAGACAAGGAGTATGCTGAAATCATAAGGTAAGCTTTGCTGTGTGTGATGCTGTGCTACTGGCCTGCTTTGAATCCTATGAAACAGGCTGATTTCAGAATTTGCTGAAACCAGCTTCTCACTGTGGTTGCTCCTTTCAAAATGAATTTTACAGCTTTATTCCAAGTTCATTCTTCTGGACAGAAATGGTGCAAACTTCTGTCTTTGTATTTTTCTTTTTCAGACTAATCTGGCATGATGCTCTGCAAAACCTATTGGCTGCTAGTAAATTCCAGTCTAAGTCCCTGCATGCCTTTGAGGACTGCTTGCATTGCTTGGGATGTGATTCAAACTGCCTTCATGCTACTAATTCTGTGCTTAATGCACTCATGAATCATAATCTTGTCCCTCCAATTTGAAGGAATATCAGTAGGATTTGGCAAGTGCTTGCACAGCTGGGTTTGATTAGCTGGAACTGCTGTTTAGTCTTGACTGCCCTTTTCTGAGAAATTCGTGGTTCATCAGGTGCTGTAGGGAGATGGTGTAAACTTGAGCCAAGATTGCTGTGGAGTGGCAAATGAGCAGCCCATACTGCAGTGGGACTGCCATCATGCTTGCCTGGGGCAAGACCACGTATGCCTTGACTGCTAGCTGGATATACCCCTGGTTGGAGCTACACAGGGTAGTCAGTCGCTGGCCTGGGCTGTGCAGAGAGCCTTGCTGGGAGGTTATTTTAGTCCCCTCCAGCTCCGTTGGCTTCAGCTGGATGTACTCCATAAACAGAGTATGGCAGACTGAGCATGTGGGTGGGAGTAAAGGAACAGGCTGCCATCTGCTCCTCTCCCTGCTGGGAGGCAGCAACAGTTCATAGCCCAAGTACTGCTGAGAGGCACCAGCCAGAGCCCATCCTGGGGCAGTGGGAAACAAGTGTTTCCTGCTATCCTCAGTCAGTGCTGGGGTTACAGCTGCATCTCAGAGTGCAACCATATGCTCTTACCCTCCAGTTGGGAGCTCAGAGCTGACAAATGCTTGTGGGAATTGCAGTTTTGAGCATGTTGGGGTAGAGTCATCAGTGGTGTAGGGTGGCTGTGGATAGCATCTCTGGATGGCATTTCCTAAGTCATCTTAGGAAATCTGTGACTATCCCTTATGTAACAAATGTAATGGAATTTGCTCTGAGTTCTGGCAGGTCTCTAATGCAGAGTCCTGTAGAATAATTGATTTCATATGTTGCTGAGAAGTGTGTGTGCTGCAAACACCCTTGGAGTGCTCCCAAGGCTGGGGCTGCAGGAACTAAATCTGTTTCTAGTGATGCTTGTGGTGCTTCAGCCAAACATCAGCTCTCCTGACTGAGCTGCCAGGAGGGCTGGGCAGGGGCTAGTTGGGAGGTGGGGAGTTGATCCACACTGCTGCCAGCACATGGCCCTGCTCATTTTGCTGTCCTCCTCCCCACAGGAAACAGGTTTTGGCTACCAAAGCTGAGGCAGAGAAGGATGGTGTGAAGGTCCCCACTACACTGGCAGAGTACTGCATCAAAACTAAAGTGCCTTCCAATGACAACAGTTCAGATTTGCTTTATGACGACTTGTATGATGATGACATTGATGACGAAGACGAGGAGGAAGAGGATGCCGACTGTTACGATGATGACGATTCTGGCAATGAGGAGTCGTGACCTGCTCCCTCTATGCCCCTGTACTGCCCTGTCAACTCAGGCCAGAAGGGAGCAGTGGTAACCTAGCAGCAGTCCAGCAAAAAAGTAGTGGTGGGAGGGGGGGATCAAAAAAACTTTGTCTCCTGCTGTCTCCTGTTGTATGGATCTGTTTGCTCCTTTTTTATGGACCTCTTAGAGACCCTCCACAGAATGTCTGAATTCTTGCATTCTTAACCCTTTCATCACTGTATTATGATTTCTTTTTAAAAAAGAAATTTCCTTTTTCACTTCTCTACAAAATGCTCACAGCGAAACAGGTTTGNTTACCTGTTTCAGGACTATCTTACTGAGTGTAATCTCTTTGCTTAATGAGCCCAACACATTCTCTCCTGCCAACGTGGATGCGTCAGTCATGTTCAGGAAATGGAGGGACAGTAAAGGAAAAGACAAGGAGTATGCTGAAATCATAAGGTAAGCTTTGCTGTGTGTGATGCTGTGCTACTGGCCTGCTTTGAATCCTATGAAACAGGCTGATTTCAGAATTTGCTGAAACCAGCTTCTCACTGTGGTTGCTCCTTTCAAAATGAATTTTACAGCTTTATTCCAAGTTCATTCTTCTGGACAGAAATGGTGCAAACTTCTGTCTTTGTATTTTTCTTTTTCAGACTAATCTGGCATGATGCTCTGCAAAACCTATTGGCTGCTAGTAAATTCCAGTCTAAGTCCCTGCATGCCTTTGAGGACTGCTTGCATTGCTTGGGATGTGATTCAAACTGCCTTCATGCTACTAATTCTGTGCTTAATGCACTCATGAATCATAATCTTGTCCCTCCAATTTGAAGGAATATCAGTAGGATTTGGCAAGTGCTTGCACAGCTGGGTTTGATTAGCTGGAACTGCTGTTTAGTCTTGACTGCCCTTTTCTGAGAAATTCGTGGTTCATCAGGTGCTGTAGGGAGATGGTGTAAACTTGAGCCAAGATTGCTGTGGAGTGGCAAATGAGCAGCCCATACTGCAGTGGGACTGCCATCATGCTTGCCTGGGGCAAGACCACGTATGCCTTGACTGCTAGCTGGATATACCCCTGGTTGGAGCTACACAGGGTAGTCAGTCGCTGGCCTGGGCTGTGCAGAGAGCCTTGCTGGGAGGTTATTTTAGTCCCCTCCAGCTCCGTTGGCTTCAGCTGGATGTACTCCATAAACAGAGTATGGCAGACTGAGCATGTGGGTGGGAGTAAAGGAACAGGCTGCCATCTGCTCCTCTCCCTGCTGGGAGGCAGCAACAGTTCATAGCCCAAGTACTGCTGAGAGGCACCAGCCAGAGCCCATCCTGGGGCAGTGGGAAACAAGTGTTTCCTGCTATCCTCAGTCAGTGCTGGGGTTACAGCTGCATCTCAGAGTGCAACCATATGCTCTTACCCTCCAGTTGGGAGCTCAGAGCTGACAAATGCTTGTGGGAATTGCAGTTTTGAGCATGTTGGGGTAGAGTCATCAGTGGTGTAGGGTGGCTGTGGATAGCATCTCTGGATGGCATTTCCTAAGTCATCTTAGGAAATCTGTGACTATCCCTTATGTAACAAATGTAATGGAATTTGCTCTGAGTTCTGGCAGGTCTCTAATGCAGAGTCCTGTAGAATAATTGATTTCATATGTTGCTGAGAAGTGTGTGTGCTGCAAACACCCTTGGAGTGCTCCCAAGGCTGGGGCTGCAGGAACTAAATCTGTTTCTAGTGATGCTTGTGGTGCTTCAGCCAAACATCAGCTCTCCTGACTGAGCTGCCAGGAGGGCTGGGCAGGGGCTAGTTGGGAGGTGGGGAGTTGAGCCACACTGCTGCCAGCACATGGCCCTGCTCATTTTGCTGTCCTCCTCCCCACAGGAAACAGGTTTTGGCTACCAAAGCTGAGGCAGAGAAGGATGGTGTGAAGGTCCCCACTACACTGGCAGAGTACTGCATCAAAACTAAAGTGCCTTCCAATGACAACAGTTCAGATTTGCTTTATGACGACTTGTATGATGATGACATTGATGACGAAGACGAGGAGGAAGAGGATGCCGACTGTTACGATGATGACGATTCTGGCAATGAGGAGTCGTGACCTGCTCCCTCTATGCCCCTGTACTGCCCTGTCAACTCAGGCCAGAAGGGAGCAGTGGTAACCTAGCAGCAGTCCAGCAAAAAAGTAGTGGTGGGAGGGGGGGATCAAAAAAACTTTGTCTCCTGCTGTCTCCTGTTGTATGGATCTGTTCGCTCCTTTTTTATGGACCTCTTAGAGACCCTCCACAGAATGTCTGAATTCTTGCATTCTTAACCCTTTCATCACTGTATTATGATTTCTTTTTAAAAAAGAAATTTCCTTTTTCACTTCTCTACAAAATGCTCACAGCGAAACAGGTTTGCTTGTGTTTAGATTCTTGAATTAAATAGAGTCTTGCATTGAGATGTTTAATGTATTTAAAGCTGGAACAAACCTATTGGAAGATGGATTTTCAGGAGCTGAAGTGCTGCATTTACTGGGAAGAAAAAAATCCACACAGCAAATTGCCAGGGTTTAGCTGCTCCATTTACAATAATAGCGTGTGTACATTCGTTTAGCCTTGTGGTGGTGGCTTTTCCTTTATAAGGTGTGGGGTGGAAAGTGTAAAGCTACTGTGTGTTGAGCTTGATGGGATGTTACTGAAAGGTACAGGAATCTGTTTAGCCTGCTCAAATTAGGAAATAGCTGGCCCCTGGATCCCCAGAGGGCACAATCAGCTTTGTCTCTGAAAAAGGCTTGTGATATGAACCCTAAAATAAACAACACTTCACGTCTGTACAACTGAGCCCTGGGTTGCAGTATTTTTTTCAGACTAGGTTTGGGTTGAAAAAGTTCTGTTTAGCCATTCTGCTGGGATCTGCTGCCAGCTGCCCCTCTACTGAGGGAGGAAAACAGAAGTGTATCCCACTGCCCAGTGGGACAGCAGTCATCCTGAACTTCTTTTTGGTAGTGGGAGAGTCTCATTCCCCAGTGGTTGTTTGTAGCCCTTGCTTCCTGCAGCCCAAGTCCAGTGCTGGCCTAAGCCTTCTTTCTGTTGCTTATGTAGGTAACCTGTTAGTAAATGCAGCTCTGCTGTAGCTCTGTGAGGTTGGCAGAAGACAAAGCTCCCTGGGGCAGCTAGGCTGTTCCTGTGCCTGCAATGGCTTCTGGGACATAGGGCAGAGAGATGGATGGGTGCTGGGCTCTCTCCTGCCTGGCTGGCTGGGGCACAGGTGGATGTGTGCAGCCCCACAAGAGAAGGGTACACAGTGCTTTCAGGCTGGAAGAGAAAGCCAGCAATCAGGGTTTGACAGCCTATTTAGGAGTATGCTTCAGCTGCTGCTCTGATCTCAGCNACTTCTCTACAAAATGCTCACAGCGAAACAGGTTTGCTTGTGTTTAGATTCTTGAATTAAATAGAGTCTTGCATTGAGATGTTTAATGTATTTAAAGCTGGAACAAACCTATTGGAAGATGGATTTTCAGGAGCTGAAGTGCTGCATTTACTGGGAAGAAAAAAATCCACACAGCAAATTGCCAGGGTTTAGCTGCTCCATTTACAATAATAGCACGTGTACATTTGTTTAGCCTTGTGGTGGTGGCTTTTCCTTTATAAGGTGTGGGGTGGAAAGTGTAAAGCTACTGTGTGTTGAGCTTGATGGGATGTTACTGAAAGGTACAGGAATCTGTTTAGCCTGCTCAAATTAGGAAATAGCTGGCCCCTGGATCCCCAGAGGGCACAATCAGCTTTGTCTCTGAAAAAGGCTTGTGATATGAACCCTAAAATAAACAACACTTCACGTCTGTACAACTGAGCCCTGGGTTGCAGTATTTTTTTCAGACTAGGTTTGGGTTGAAAAAGTTCTGTTTAGCCATTCTGCTGGGATCTGCTGCCAGCTGCCCCTCTACTGAGGGAGGAAAACAGAAGTGTATCCCACTGCCCAGTGGGACAGCAGTCATCCTGAACTTCTTTTTGGTAGTGGGAGAGTCTCATTCCCCAGTGGTTGTTTGTAGCCCTTGCTTCCTGCAGCCCAAGTCCAGTGCTGGCCTAAGCCTTCTTTCTGTTGCTTATGTAGGTAACCTGTTAGTAAATGCAGCTCTGCTGTAGCTCTGTGAGGTTGGCAGAAGACAAAGCTCCCTGGGGCAGCTAGGCTGTTCCTGTGCCTGCAATGGCTTCTGGGACATAGGGCAGAGAGATGGATGGGTGCTGGGCTCTCTCCTGCCTGGCTGGCTGGGGCACAGGTGGATGTGTGCAGCCCCACAAGAGAAGGGTACACAGTGCTTTCAGGCTGGAAGAGAAAGCCAGCAATCAGGGTTTGACAGCCTATTTAGGAGTATGCTTCAGCTGCTGCTCTGATCTCAGCCTCCTGCATGTTTTTGGGAGCTCTTGGTGGAGCTTAGGGCCCTCAGCACCCTCACCTCATTGCAGTGTGCTCTTGTTCAGCTGTAATGCAGTGCCCTGAATTCACCTTTCACATGGATTGGCAGCCAGCCCTGCCCTTCTGCGCTGAGCCCTGGCAGCCCCGGGAGCAGATCGGAGGTGCTGGCCCTGCTTGGGCGAGACCATCTGTTCTCACAAGTAAAGAGGCAGTCACCCTGATAAGAACTGCAGGCTCAGGCATTTGGTATAGCTTAGCGGTTTTAATGATACATCACCAGCTGCAGTCCCTCAAGAGATACTTTGGTGGGAATAAACTTTGTTCTGCGATCAGCTTGGTGGGAAGCAAGGAGCGGGATTAGAGTGAGCAAGCTTAAAGTATTGCCTGGAGGGAGAGGAGGGGAAGGCAGCCCTTGGGGAGGGGAGGAAGGCCTGTGGGACTCTGTTTGAAGTGATCAAAGCAGATCTGTTTTCAAAATGTTGCTTGGCTGGGGTTTGCTGCAGCAAGGACAGTCCCTGTCCCTCTGCCCCTGGTTGTGCTAGTGTGCCCTCAGCAGAGTGAAGGCAGCCCAAGTGGTAATACCTTGTCCCCAGTGTGTTCTGTGGTCTGCCCTCCTTGCTTTTTACCTGGGGAGGCAGCTGGAACTCTCCTGAAGTGTCCCACAAGGTCTCCTTCAGGTCATCCTTCCATAAAGGACTAACTCAGCCCCTGGTGCTTTTTGGAGCCAGCAGCGGGGCTCCCATGCATCTAGTTACGAAGTGGGCCCTCCTCAGCTCCCAGCTTCACACCAGCCCTGAGAGGGTGGTGCCAGTGTTGGCAGATGGCCCTCTGTCACTCCTAGATGCAAAACTGGTCTCAAGGCCACACTGGGCCAGGAACATCAGTCTCCAACTTTGGGGGGCTGTTGGGGACATGAAGGAGCAGAGTATGGCAACACTGGCTGTGCTGACTTGGTTTGAAATGATACTGCATCTTTGAGGATTTCCCTTGTATTTTTGACTGTCTTCACTGTATGCTCTCCAGTGAGTTGTATTTTCAAGCTTGGTGTTGTAAGATGCATTATCTCATGTTAACCTTTTTTAAAGACAAAAAGCAACCCATTTTGAGAGCTCTGACCGTAACCAGACTAATTTCTCTTCCCCACTGTCCTGTGCAGTGTCATTGCTTGTTTACTTGCTGGTTTCATTTTTTTGAGATACAAACTGAAATAAGGGTATTGTGTTGGGGTTTTTCGGTTTATTTGTTTGTGGTTTTACCTATTTAAGAAATTGTGGGAAAATGTTTACCTGATCTTTGTATTGTTTTTTTCTTAACCTTTTTCTCATCTCAGCCAATATTAGTGTTTACATTTGCAACTACCTGCCCTTTCAAATGCAGTTTTCAACCATTCTGAAACCAGCAGGGTACACTCGATTTCTTAGTAGTTTTCTTAGCTGAAATCTCAGATGGTTTCCTTTTTTCTTCAGTATAATTTACCAGAAACAATTAACTGGTCCATTTTTGTGTTGTCTTCCCCTTCAGTAGTTATGTTTTGTCTTTTCTGGACATCTATTAATAAAAATGTGAAATGAAAATATCCCGGTACTGTTACTTCCCTGTTAATTGAGTTGGTTTATTTGCATGGGTTACCTAAAGCTTTGAATAACAGCTGTTCACAAATTTGGTGGTATCAATACCTATACATATACAAAAATATCTACAAGGTTATTGAAAAACTAAAGCTGCTGTTTGACAGCTGCCTGCACCTTAGAGTAAAGTACAAACTGATTTGGAGAAGCACTGGCAAAAGGCCATGGGCTTTGCTGTTATATTTATTTATTCATCTTAAGTCAGCAAAGAGACCAGGGAGAAGACTGTTCATGGTATCATGACTGCAGCAGGATGCAAGGACTTGGGGTCAAGGTGCTGCTGGCATGGGGTTGGGGTGCTGCTGGTGGCCAGTTTTCTGGGGCAAGGTGCTTTGACCTCATGCAGAAGACTGGCAGAGGAATTGAGGTAATCACTGCCAAGCACCCCTTCAGGGTGCTTGCCCTGCCTGGCTCATGCTGTTCCCTCCAGGCTCAAGAGTGGAGAAGTATTTGTTTTTGCAGTGCTGAAATTAGCAGGACACATGTACAGGTGTTGTATTTGCTACACTTGACATTGCAGCACAGCAATGGCCAAGTCAAATGTGTTTGGGGCCTGAATGTTTCTGCTTCACAGCCATGCTGGAGGAATGGTTATGGCATCGCAGAGCTGACTTCCTAGAGGAGTCTCCATGTTGGGGAATGAGACAGAGGATGGTGCTGTCTGGGCCTTCTGACTGGGATCAGGCCTGCTTGTAGCACCTGCCTGGCTTCTATAGCACCAGCCTGCCTTGAGCTGACAGTAGCTTCTTGATCTAGCAAAAGGTGTTGTACCAAAACCAGGACAAACACTCCACGCTGCCCTGCACTGGACAAACCTGGCTGCCTCTTGTGCAGAGTAGTTGGGGTTTTTCTTTGGGGGGGTTGTTGTTGGGGTTTTTTTTCTCCATTTCCTTGACGGCCAAGTGCAGCAGAGCAACCTTGGTTCTACCATCACTGTAGAACAGAGGCTCAGAGAGGAAATTGCTGCAGAAGAGCCCTGTTGGAGCTGACAATAATGAAAGAGGAAAACATCCTGTTTAGGCTTGCCAGGGGAGGGAAGGGAGGCAGTAAGTCTCCAGCCTGCAGAAACAGATCGCTGTAACCCCAATGCAGGACTGAGCACTTTGCCTTATTGAACCTCACCACAGACCTTCCTCCTGATGGAGGCCATGGACTTCACAGGCAAAGCGAGGAAGGACAGTGCTGCTATGCTCCCTCCTTGCCACTCCCAGCTGCTCCACAGGGCCTCAGACAGAGCACCATGTCAGAGGACAGCAAATGCAGACATGATGCTTGTGGCAGAAGTCAGGATGCTGCCCAGAATCCCAACCCAATGCAGCTGCCTATGAGCTCTCAGTACCAAGGTGTGCTCACCTTTATCATGGTATTCAGCATCCCCTGCAGACCCATGTCCTGCTCTTACTCTCCCAGCAGGAGGAGGTAGAAAGGGATAGGCTGTAAAAGCAAAACTGCTTGAGGCCTTTGAAAATGCAGACAAACACTAGTGATATGCTCAAATATTTATTAGGTGGAGGGAGAGTTAAAAAAAAATAAAACTCCTAAAACATTCACCACACTGGTGCAGGACAAGAAGGACCAGGAGTTGCCTCCAGGGTCTTGTTTTAGAAAAAAGTGGGGAGGGACAGGTGAAGCTTCCATCAAGTAGCTGTGTCTTTTCTGGGCAGGGTGGCTTGAGGCAAAAAGAGGTGCAAAACACAGCTTATACTTTTATTTAAGAAACCGCTACATAGTTTTTGCCTCTAATGATGGAAAGGAAGTTGCAGGACCCACTAAACCATCCAAAGTCTCTTGCTAGAGAAACAAAAAAACCCCAACCCAATACCAAAACATACAACTACCCCTCCCTCCAAAAAAAAAAACCACAAACAAAAAACCACAAACAAACAAAAAGGCCTTTATTATTAAAAAAAGTGAAAAATAAAAGGGTGAGACTGCAGCTCAGGGCCACAGTGAACAAACTGCCCACAAGAGTTCATCTTCCACAGCAGGAAGGAATGAGGAGATGAAAGAAAGAGGAAGACCCACAAAACTTTTTTTTTCCCTTCTCCCAGCCCCTTTTTAATCTCTTTAAAGTAATAGCTATATTGGGGGCTGAGGGCAGAAATCAAACCAACAGGACACATCTTGATTCTTTTTTTGGGGGGGGAGGGACAGCAGGTCTCCTTATTTGCCTGAATTTAGAACTGCATTAAATAAATGGGCTTCAGCTCAAAAAAAAAAAAATGGCACAGTTTGTCTTTTGACAGAGTTATAAAGCTTAAAAAAACCAAGGAAGGATGCTCTGGTGCAGATGGGAAATTCATAATAAGTTTCCCTACAAAGAAAATAAACAGGCTGCAAGATGCAGAAAACCACATTTAGCCTCTATTACATTTACAAATACATACATAAATATATTACATACAACAGCAACTTCAAGAGGAAGCAGGCAAGTCACACCAAGAATGGCTGCCTGGCTGCAGTTCTTCCCACACAGACGTTTGGCTGAGCAGTAATTTCTCCTAATAATTCTAGGAATGAGGGTCAGCTTTTTTCTTTTTCTCTTTTTTTTGTTTGCCTCCTCTCCTTTCATTCTCTCCCCCCTCCCCAGTTGTGGATTTAGTTTGTCCAGTATGGAGAAGTGCCATAGGTTTTGGTAGCCTGAGACTTTTGCTGCATGGTGCTGGGTTGATTGCGTTGGCCAGNGGACAAACACTCCACGCTGCCCTGCACTGGACAAACCTGGCTGCCTCTTGTGCAGAGTAGTTGGGGTTTTTCTTTGGGGGGGTTGTTGTTGGGGTTTTTTTTCTCCATTTCCTTGACGGCCAAGTGCAGCAGAGCAACCTTGGTTCTACCATCACTGTAGAACAGAGGCTCAGAGAGGAAATTGCTGCAGAAGAGCCCTGTTGGAGCTGACAATAATGAAAGAGGAAAACATCCTGTTTAGGCTTGCCAGGGGAGGGAAGGGAGGCAGTAAGTCTCCAGCCTGCAGAAACAGATCGCTGTAACCCCAATGCAGGACTGAGCACTTTGCCTTATTGAACCTCACCACAGACCTTCCTCCTGATGGAGGCCATGGACTTCACAGGCAAAGCGAGGAAGGACAGTGCTGCTATGCTCCCTCCTTGCCACTCCCAGCTGCTCCACAGGGCCTCAGACAGAGCACCATGTCAGAGGACAGCAAATGCAGACATGATGCTTGTGGCAGAAGTCAGGATGCTGCCCAGAATCCCAACCCAATGCAGCTGCCTATGAGCTCTCAGTACCAAGGTGTGCTCACCTTTATCATGGTATTCAGCATCCCCTGCAGACCCATGTCCTGCTCTTACTCTCCCAGCAGGAGGAGGTAGAAAGGGATAGGCTGTAAAAGCAAAACTGCTTGAGGCCTTTGAAAATGCAGACAAACACTAGTGATATGCTCAAATATTTATTAGGTGGAGGGAGAGTTAAAAAAAAATAAAACTCCTAAAACATTCACCACACTGGTGCAGGACAAGAAGGACCAGGAGTTGCCTCCAGGGTCTTGTTTTAGAAAAAAGTGGGGAGGGACAGGTGAAGCTTCCATCAAGTAGCTGTGTCTTTTCTGGGCAGGGTGGCTTGAGGCAAAAAGAGGTGCAAAACACAGCTTATACTTTTATTTAAGAAACCGCTACATAGTTTTTGCCTCTAATGATGGAAAGGAAGTTGCAGGACCCACTAAACCATCCAAAGTCTCTTGCTAGAGAAACAAAAAAACCCCAACCCAATACCAAAACATACAACTACCCCTCCCTCCAAAAAAAAAAACCACAAACAAAAAACCACAAACAAACAAAAAGGCCTTTATTATTAAAAAAAGTGAAAAATAAAAGGGTGAGACTGCAGCTCAGGGCCACAGTGAACAAACTGCCCACAAGAGTTCATCTTCCACAGCAGGAAGGAATGAGGAGATGAAAGAAAGAGGAAGACCCACAAAACTTTTTTTTTCCCTTCTCCCAGCCCCTTTTTAATCTCTTTAAAGTAATAGCTATATTGGGGGCTGAGGGCAGAAATCAAACCAACAGGACACATCTTGATTCTTTTTTTGGGGGGGGAGGGACAGCAGGTCTCCTTATTTGCCTGAATTTAGAACTGCATTAAATAAATGGGCTTCAGCTCAAAAAAAAAAAAATGGCACAGTTTGTCTTTTGACAGAGTTATAAAGCTTAAAAAAACCAAGGAAGGATGCTCTGGTGCAGATGGGAAATTCATAATAAGTTTCCCTACAAAGAAAATAAACAGGCTGCAAGATGCAGAAAACCACATTTAGCCTCTATTACATTTACAAATACATACATAAATATATTACATACAACAGCAACTTCAAGAGGAAGCAGGCAAGTCACACCAAGAATGGCTGCCTGGCTGCAGTTCTTCCCACACAGACGTTTGGCTGAGCAGTAATTTCTCCTAATAATTCTAGGAATGAGGGTCAGCTTTTTTCTTTTTCTCTTTTTTTTGTTTGCCTCCTCTCCTTTCATTCTCTCCCCCCTCCCCAGTTGTGGATTTAGTTTGTCCAGTATGGAGAAGTGCCATAGGTTTTGGTAGCCTGAGACTTTTGCTGCATGGTGCTGGGTTGATTGCGTTGGCCAGATCCACCCTAGAAATCAGAAAGGAAACATGAGGACCAGCACTCCGAGGAAGACAAGCCTGTCCATATATCAGCAGAAGAGCTCCCATCAACACAGCGAGGTTCCCCCCTGGATGGATCTGTTTCTGCTCTGCAACATCTCTGCATCCTGCAATCCAGGACAGTCACAGAGAAACCAAGCAGAAGAGCAAGGACACACTATCCCACCACCTTCCACTCAGGTTCAAGGACAAGGAAGAAGAGGAGCAGGACAGGAGACAACAAAGGAACTCTCTCAAGGTGAACAGAAGCAGTGCACCAGCCAAAGACGACACACATTCAGAAAGAGAAGTAATTTCGTATTTCTGGATTCTAAGGCAGAACACTTTTTTCGAGGAACATTTATAGCAAGGAAACACATGGGCTGGTAAAACCAAATCAGAAATTGGAACCAACATGCAACCTGCAAGGGGATGATTTTCCCCCCAGAATTACAGTACAAGTGTTCACGTCTTGCTTTCCTGCCACAGCCAGGGGACATCAACGCTTGCCTCGGCTTCACACCTCACAGCCCATCTCTCCATGCCCCACATCAGGATGGCCTCTTCACAGAATCACAGCCTGGCTGAGGCTGGCAGGGACCTCTCAAGGTTTCTTGCCAAATCCTTCTGCTCAAGCAGGGTCACCTAGAGCTAGTTGTTCAGGACTATGTCCCAACAGCTCCAAGGATGGAAATTCCACAACCTCCCTAGGCAACCTGTGCCAGTGCTTGGTCACCATCCCAGTAAAAAGTGTTTCCTGATGTTCAGAGGGAACCTCTTGTGTTTTAGCCTGTGCCCATTGCCTCTGGTCCTGTCACTGGGAACCACTGAAAAGAGCCTGGCTCCATCTTCGCACCTTCCCTTCAGGTACTTATATATATTGATGAGATCTCCCCCGAGCCTTCTCCTCTCCAGGATGAACAGTCCCAGCTCTCTCAGCCTTTACTGATAAGAGGTGATCCAGTCTTTTCATGATCCTTGTGGCCCTTTGTTGGACTCTCCAGTACATCCATGTTTGTCTTGTACTGGGGAGCCCAGAACTGGACATGAGACTCACCAGTGCTGAACAGAGGGGAAGAATCACCTCCTTTAACCTGCTGGCAGCACTCCTGCTAATGCAGCCCAGAATGCCTTTGCAGCAAGGGCATAGTACTGGCTCATGGTTAACATGGTGTCCACCAGGATGCCCAGGGCCTATTCTGCCAAGCTGCTTTGGCCCCCAGCATATATTTGTGCATGGGGTTGTTTCTCCCCAGGGGCAGGACTTGGCATTTCCCCTTGCTGAATTTATGAGATTCCCTCCTCAAGCTGGCCAACAGCATTGAGTCTGTCAGTCTACAATTGCTGTCAAGGCCCTTTCCCAATGAGCAAAGCAAAAACCAGAAGGAAGCAAAAACCCCCAAGACCTTGCTAGGAATCTGCCCTCAGGCACACTGAAGATGTGAAAGGGGCTGACTCACCTGCCCATCTNCACTCCTGCTAATGCAGCCCAGAATGCCTTTGCAGCAAGGGCATAGTACTGGCTCATGGTTAACATGGTGTCCACCAGGATGCCCAGGGCCTATTCTGCCAAGCTGCTTTGGCCCCCAGCATATATTTGTGCATGGGGTTGTTTCTCCCCAGGGGCAGGACTTGGCATTTCCCCTTGCTGAATTTATGAGATTCCCTCCTCAAGCTGGCCAACAGCATTGAGTCTGTCAGTCTACAATTGCTGTCAAGGCCCTTTCCCAATGAGCAAAGCAAAAACCAGAAGGAAGCAAAAACCCCCAAGACCTTGCTAGGAATCTGCCCTCAGGCACACTGAAGATGTGAAAGGGGCTGACTCACCTGCCCATCTTGCTGAAGGTGGTGATGCAGCATCTGGGAATGAGGCTGCTGATGTGCAGGGAGGATATGGAGAAATGGGGCTGGAGCATAACCTGGGGCAGCAGCAGGGTTCAGGGGCCCAGTCGATCCAAGAGCAGAGGGTAGGCTAAAAGAAGGTGGTGTGCCAGCATGGAATCCCTGCTTGTCAAATGTCTGCACAGGAGGCAAGGGAGACACCATCAGAGACTGCTGTGAGCAGCCCCATGGTGACCAAACAAGAACAAGAGTGGCCCAAACACACATCACTTGAAACTTTCATCAACCCCACTGAGCAAGCCAAGTTACATCTGCAAGCACTTCAGCAGATGAATTTCGGCTCCTTTTCTCATTCATTCTTCTGAACTAATGACTCCAACATTTTATTTTTATTTCCACAGCTACTATGCTCTTTTTTTCCCTGACCTCTTTTTGTTCAGTGGGACAAGGGATGGCAGCAGCTGCCTGAAATCAGTCCTTCACGCATTATGGGGGTTTAGGCTGGAATTACAAAAGCAGAAGAACCACTTGCAATAAGATTTTTCTTCCCCTGACCAAAGCTCAACCCAGCCTCTTGACTCACTTGCTTTGGGGGATATTTTGACCAAAAACATTAGTGCCATCACACTTCATTTGCACCCAGGACACAGCACATGTGGGGCAGCGTGGGCAGTGTAGAGTGCCTGCACCTATGCCAGCAGCTCCCATCAGGAGCTGACATGGCAGAAGCAGTGGAACAGAGGGTAACACTTCTCTCCAACAGCAAACAGCCAGCATAAGAAATGCCACAGCCTGTTGACCCTGAGAACCAACTGGCTTGGGAATGGCCCTAGCCTCCTCCACAAAGGGAGCCATCGGTCTGGCCTCAAGACCACAGGGGAGGAGAGTCCAACATTGCTCACCTGAGTCTTGTTATAGACTGAGCCACTGATATCAGGCACACCCGTGTTACTTGAGGTCACAGAAACACCTGGAAAACAAAAAACCAGCCACCAATGGGAAAGTCAACCATCACCTAGCATGAGCCCCATGCTTTGCTCCCAGAACCTCTGGTAGCCTCAGTGGATGCACCTTTGTCTGCAACCACTGCACCCCACACCCTGATGCTGCTGCTGGCCCACCTGGTGGGGTTCTCCGTGCTGTCAGACCCACAGCACTGCACATGGGAACAGAAGAAATGGTTTGGTTCTTCACTCCCACTGCAAAGGAGGAAAACAGTCCACTGGGATAAATCATCCACAGTCACAACCCAGTGGTTACCACTTAGATTCAAATGCACTTCACCAGGCAGCAGTTGGCTGAACCAAACACTCATTTAAGCTCACAAAAAGACAGCTTTTCCCTAGGTAAGGGGTGCATTTGGCTCTACTGTAGCATTCAATAGCTTTCTAGTAGTGCACCGAGCAATGAGATTCAGCATCTGCTACACATTTGAACCCTTGTCCTTTTACATCCTGCAGAAAGGTGAGTTCTGCAATGCTCCTCTGCCCAGAGAAAATTAATATCAGTGATTCAGGCTGCCTTCCATCTAGACAGTCTGGTGCCATATAAGGTTCAGGAACACTCACCAGCAAGATGATTTTCAAACCAGCCACTTATTCAGTTTTATAAAGATGGTCTCTAATCATTTCACTTGGATCAGAATAAAACTAGCTGTTCCTTTGGCCAGTGAATCAGACAACTGGGCTCAGAGGGTGTGCACTGCTCTATGGTTGTTCTCTTCCTAGGACATTGCTCCTTTTTGGATTGCTCCTGTACAGATGAGAGCGTGATCAGCTCTTGACTGAAGACAGCATTTCAAATGCACAGCAAATGCTTGGTACTTGCTTAAGTCCAAGGATGAAATTGTTAGTGCTAAGCAGCTAAGTATACACTTCTCAGGTCTAACCAGCATTTGCAGAATAAAGCTTTCATATGAGCTGTATAAATTCTTCAGCCTTTACAGTCACAAAGGAAACATTTTCAGGCTATCCTTAGGTGACTGTATGATACTGTATTCCCTATCATCTGCCCTATGCCAGACATAAATCCTGTGCCTTTCTGTGTCTTTAAGCCGGATGCGAGAGAAAGGAAAAAAGAAGAGCCGAGCAGTTTGTGCCCAAGGACACACACTCCCCTGCATTCCTGCTGCTCCAGAGCAGAGGAAGCACCTTCCTGCTTTTTGCCAGCTCTCGGCTCCTTTTCTCAGAAGAGAGACAGAGAGTTAAACTCCTTTGCTTTTATGCTAGTCTGCTAGCTGAGGCAAGAGAGTTTCTCCCTGGGACTTTGGCTTCTTCTTCTTCTTATCTTCTGGACTGTTCAGCAACACCAGAACATTCCCAGGAGGCCCTACACCGTTGGCCTGGAGGGGTCCATGCCAAAGCCCAGCTCCGGAGAGGAGAGAGCCACGCCTACAAAGGACTTTGAATTTTACCAGGTTCTCTCCACAGCAAGAGGTTTTATTATTTGACATCATCTTTTTTCTGTGCCTGTGTGCACTTTACTTGTGTTGTCCTGTTTTTTGCTAGCCTTCTGTTGTAACCTTGGAGTCAGAAAATATTCTCACGGACTTTATGTAAATAATAGCTAATGTTTACTTAACTGTCCTTTTTGTTTTCATTCCTGAGCTATGACAGAATTTTTGATGAGCATCCTTTTTCTCCAGTGGGATTGAAGAGGAAGTGACAATGTCCTCCAATCCCTTGTGGAATCGAGAAATCTATAAATATGAGAATTCAAAATAAACTTTCTTTTTTTTCTCTTTCTGCTCA
>VYXC01012040.1:269132-322655 GCA_013397175.1 Platysteira castanea | reverse complement strand
TGCTTCTCCTCTGCTGCTGCTCTCGTTTGGGATTTGATTTGCATCATCTCTGCGCCCATTAAAAGAAATAAATTAAAAAAGAGAAGAGGGGGGGAAAAAAAAAAAAAAAAAAAGGGAAACCAAAACCAACACAAAACATGTGCGGAAGGACTTCCACTCCCTGGCGGTGCTGTTAAGGATCAGGAAGAGCCTTTGGGGGCTGCAGGATCTCGCTAGGCTGATGCTGCTGCTCAAGGATTTGGTGCAGGGAGACAAAACTGCTGCCTCTTCCATCCGCTGATCTCAACATCTGCATTTTCCTGCTGCTGTGCTCCCTCTCACACCCTCTCTCCATGGACTGATTTTTTTTTTTTTCCCTTTTTGCGGGGGGGGGGGGAAGGACGAGCAGAAAGCCAAGGCATCGTGCTGAGAGGAGCGAAAATTGCCTTTATATCTCGTGTTCTGGTGGATCTCTGTCGAGGTTATTAAGCTTTTTGGGAAAGAAAACATGACGTCGCCAGCAAAATTCAAAAAGGATAAGGAGATCATAGCTGAATATGACACTCAAGTTAAAGGTAAGGAACGGTTTTATTTCCATCCCTTCGGCTATTGCAAGCCTGCCTGGCAATTGTAGGAGTTCGCAGTGGATGTTTGGGTGGGGAAGAGGGAAATCATTTGCAGATCGCCTGGAATTCGCAGGGCTTTTTTGGGAACACAAAGCTGGGTCGGGTTTGCGGCTCTGTCTCGTCCCCATGGGGCAGCTCCTGCTTTGGTGCTGCCGTTTTTAAGGTACCACAGCGGGGGCTTTTTATGGAATACACACATTTTTGAGTTCGGGGAGATCCATCTTTTCCTGCCTGCCCTTCCGCGAGACGGCTCTGCATGTGAAATATGAGAGGCAGGGAATTGCTTTTTAATCCTCTGCCTGTCATGGGAATCTTTGAACAATCTGGGCCATGTCAGAGGAGCATATTTCCACTGCTGGCCATGGGGGACTGTGCTCGAGGGTCCCTGGGAAGCTGTTTGTGCTAGAAACTTCCATTATTTGGGATTTCGCTGGGGGTGAGTCCGTGATATTCCCTGCCTGCTTTTTGCTCGCCGTGCTGGAGTGTAACACCTCGAGGCTGCAGTGTGGGTGTGGGTGTACACACACAGAAATGCACACGCTCAGGAATGAATAAAACTCCTGCAGCAGCCTTATTCCCATCATCACGGGGAATAATAAATAGATTTAAACAGCGGGGTTTGCAACGATCGTGCAAGTCTTGTGCAGAATTCAGCTGGCCGGGTTTCAGGCCATTATGTGCCCTAGGATTTAAAAAAAAAAAGATAGTGAAATGCCCCGCTGAGCTGCTTATTTTTGTGAAGTTTTCAGAATAAGAGGTATTTAAAAGGATAATTAGGGCTTGTGCGTGGCTTGATACGTCGCTGCTAGGAAGTGATGAGATTCAGTGATTTATCTAATTGGTTAAAACTTGCTTGGTATGCTCAGAGCATGCAGGAAAGATGGCCTTCGGGCAGGGCTGATTGAGTTAAATCAATGCAATTTGGAAAAAAATAAAAAAGCCAGATTTAAATCTGAGTAGGAAACCTAGATTAAAATTAAGGTATTGTTTTACAATTAGGTGCTGGGTTATTTTTCCTGCTGGGGAAGGGGGGCTGCTTGTTGGTTGTAAATCATTAAGACATGTCCTACCCTGACCCCAGTGCCCTGGACCTGGAAGCAGTTTGGGTATTTATGTTGAAAAATGTGTGTTTGAGCAAATATGAAGCTGTGTAAGAGTTTATTTTGATTATTTTTTTATTAATTTTGAGATTCTCAAAGTTAGAAATGGAGAAGGGCGTGTTTCTCTTTTACTGGTTTAGTTTCTATTCCTGCTTTCGAGCTGTCTTTGGAACTGGGAATTGCAGTCAGTGTAAAATTAGAGGCTTGTAGGTTCTTTCATTATTTACCCCATCAAAATGCGCGTGATAGATCCGAGCTCGCAGTCACAATATTTGGGAATAACACGGAAACGAGGCTTTAGAATTAGCAAAGCACATCCTCTCACCTCTCAGCTCTCGCATCAATTAGAAATCTTTCCCTTCCTTTGCAGACAAGAGACCAGGAAAATGGGGAAAATGGGAAGGAGCCTTCCCTGTTGCTGCCAGAACTCAGCTCATCTCTGGAGGTGCCTGTGCTGTAAATTTGCCTGGAAATGTGCTCCCAAAAGTGGATTGCAGTAGTGTGGCACATGGATTTTTTTTTTTTTTTTTGCTTTTTGGCCTTCTCAAATGTTGCTCTCTTAGATCAGGGAGGTTAAGGAGGCCGGAAGCGTGTGAAGGGGTCAGGAGGAGCTGGGAGAAGGGGGTTTCCTTCCTGAATTAGTGGTGAGGCCAGCGGTGAGTTCGCCTCGGGATGCTCGTCCCTCTCCCAGCGCAGGAGTGGGGAAGGAGGTGCTGGTCCCTCTCCTGCCCTTCTTGAGAGGGAGGTGTGGAGGGACTGGAGAGCTCAGAAATGCACAGGGCAGTCCTGTAAGAACCCTGTCCTCCATCCCCTCATTAATTTCAGAGGGGGAGCTTCCCTTTTCCACCCAGCATTGACTTTTCGGGAGCTGCTTTGGCAGTGGGGGTCGTGCTCTCTCTGCCTTTGGGTACCAACTTCGGGGGGAGACTTTGCTCCTTTTAAAACACCACAAACCTTGCTTTACATCCCACAGATGCCCTGGTCCCGAGCTGGGTAGTGATGAGATTCCTCAGGGAACCTCTCACCTGTAATTGCAGGGATGTGCTGCTCTCTCCATCACAGTGGCAAGAGGAGATGGTGCTAAATCCACTGAAATCCACAAGTGTGCTGGTGCTGCCTCATCAGCACACACACCAAGGTCCTGTCAGGAAGATTTTGGTGTCACGATCGAATTCTGCCCTTAACTGTGGGGACCTGTGTTCCCAAATTCTGCTCAGAACAGTGGAAATGGTGTTGACTCTGCTGAAGGGGGTTTGATGTCTTTTCCCCGTGCTGGGAAGCAGAGCAGTGGCTGTGGGGGTGAGCAGAATCACGTGTTGGCGTGCTACACGAATTGTGAGGTGGCATCTGCTTCTCCCATGAGAAAACTTGGATATTTTTTGCTGGCATTTAGAAACTTAGGGGATTTTTTTGTGCTCCGCTCCATCCTGGCTCTGCGCTGGGAGCCGTGTTTAGAGGCTTCATTTAAAACCCTTAATCCACAAACACCTCCTTAAGCACTTTAAATGATTGCTAATGGAATGATGGAGCTTTGTTTAAAAATTTAATAGCTTTAAGTGGTTAATCAGAAAGCATTTAAAGAATGGCTTGATTAATAGATCATCGCTACGCCAAATTTTTGATTTTCTGTTGCTGAATGAGCTTGGTGTTTTTTATTGAGAAAGGGGCAGCAGGGCAAAGGATCATGGAATGGTTTGGGTTGGGAGGGACCTTAAAGTTCAAATGAGCAGGGACACCTTGCACTATCCCAGGTTGCTCCAAGCCTTGTTCAACCTGGCCTTGGACACTTCCAGGGATGGGGCGTGGATGAATGAAACTTTTTGCTCTCCCCTAACCACGAGCTTTAGGTGTTTGCTGTCTCGCAGCAGCCACATCTCTGCCTCTTTTGGGTTGGAATTGGCACCTCCTGTGGTTTGTGTGTGTGTGGAGATCAGTGCTTGAATGAAATGAATCTCTGGAGTTGAAGACCTCTAACCAAGGTTGCTGTGCAGGGGTCAGGGGGCGTGGGGGGACCAGAGGTGCCTTCCTGGGGACCTGTCCACTGTGGTTGAGGTCAGGCTGTGAGTTTGTGGAGGTGGCTGGAACCAGGCTGGACAAAGCCTTGAGTTCTTGAGTTCCTCTCTATAACTGACCACCAGGGTGACCTGGGCTGCCCGGTGATCCCATGGACTCCACCATCTGGAGGTTCAGCTACAAACTCAGTGTTCAGCAGAAGGGGATGACCCCGCAGAGGTGCCCAGGTGCTGATCTCCCCCAACCCCTGCGCTGGCCTCGAGCCTTTCTCCCTTGGTTCCATGGTCTGCCTCTCTGCTCTCTGCTCCCACTCTTCTGGGACTCCTTGGGGTGCCTCTTTTTGAGGCCACTCCAGCGTGGCTCCGTGTCACACAGGGGGAATTCTCCTGCCAAGACACCCCGGGTTGGGCAGGAGGGGAAGCGCTGCTCCGGTTCCTCCCCGTGCCATGTGCTCGTGGAGCCCTGTGAAGCTGCAAACTGAGATTCCGTGGGCTCCATCTGGAGCCTTTGATAGCTCAGGCTCATCCCCTTGTCTGGATTGTCTCTCCCAATTCCTTTGTGCAGGTTGTGGTGAGGCAGAGAGAATTAATTTCTGTTTCAGTGTGTTCCGTGTGAGATTGGGATGCTGCCTCTCTGTGCCTGAGCAAGGACTGTCAGGCTGCTTTTGGGTTTAATATATTAAATTGGAGTGTACACTTGCTGAGGAAAGAAAAGCCAGTGATTTATCTCTTAATTCTCCTTTTCTTTCTCCTCGTGTCCCACGAGAGCCTTATATTTAATTAGTTTGTATAAAGCTTCAGTAAATAGCTCCATGGTTTGAGCTGCAGAAATTTAATACTGACATTTTTTTACACAGCGAGGGCTCATAAACCACTTCTGTCCTTGAGGAGTCGCTAGCAAAGGTTAAAATGCATCTCTTGCAGATCTTGCAGCCCAGCCCAAAAAGTGCTAAAAATATGACAAATGGATGAGGTAATTTATAGCAGGAGCAAGCAGAGCCCAGAGGTGGCTGCGTGGTTGCTGAGCTGAGTTTGTCTTTGCTGAGGGAAGATTCCTGATAAGAACAACTTCAGGCAACCTCCCAGCTGCCATCACACACACTCAGGCTACTGAAACGTCCAAAACTTTCCTTTAAACCTCCCCAAAATGGCTGATAAATTTCAAATAATTCCCTTTTTCCTCTCTGGGTTGAACATCTGCGAGTGTGTTTGATCTGATTGTGATTTTTTTGCCTTAAATGCTGTGTGGAAATCTCATTTTTATGGTCCATCTTCCTGAGGGATGCTCAGCAGTTTTTAATCCTGGTGAACTCTCCGGAGTGGTCCAGCCCTTCTGGGTGTGCAGGATTGCAAAAGGAGCTGTGACGGGGTCAGCAGCTGTAATTTGGGGGGGGTGGAAGGGGAGTGTGATGCTTTTGGTGATGATTTGAACCAAAAATTGGCATTTCCCATTTGGGCTGCAGGGTTTGTTGTGGTTTTTTTTTTTTTTTTACAGAACTGTCTTCAGATTTTTAGCTCAATCAGCTGCAATCACTGTCATTAATTTTATGGCTGAACCCGTGCACTTGGGGATTTTTCAGTGGTGCTGATGGCACGTAGAAATGTTGCTTTTTCTTTTGTGTCCATCTCCAGTGCAGGTTTCCAGGTTGGTCACTGCACACCCTGATCCTTGCACCGCCTGGGTGGGGATTCCCAGAGCTTTTACCACACCCTGTAAAGAGACTTTTCATCCACTCACCCCGGTGGGGTTGAGCGAAATAACCCTGAATTCTGATATTTTGACTGCGTCTACGTTGGATTAACGTTCCCATTTAAAATGTGAAACTACCTTTTAAGGGGTTTTTGCAGTTAATCACGGCTCTGTGCCTGTAAGTGATTCCATTTGTTTGCAACAATGACTTGCTCCAAACTCCGGCTCTGGAGCTGCAGTGGAATCATCTGGTTTCTGCAGTTCCTGATAGTGCTAATCCCTGGAGTTTTGGAGCTGGGCTGGGCCAGCCAGGCAGCCTTGGTGCCAGAAAGGGGGAAGGGGGCCTTGGGAGACTGCCTTGATATTCCAGCAATAATTTGTGTTTTTGTGTCCAGCTCCTGCTCATGGATTATTAATGAGCATGGAAAGAGGTGAAAGAATGCAGAGTGTGCCTTCCTCTCCTCTCCAGCTCCA
Organism: Platysteira castanea; assembly: GCA_013397175.1. Lineage (NCBI taxonomy): Eukaryota > Metazoa > Chordata > Aves > Passeriformes > Platysteira > Platysteira castanea. The sequence goes on along the minus strand of VYXC01012040.1, from coordinate 316,774 downwards.
AAATCCCTCTTTTGCAGCTTTTTTTGGATGTTGGAAGGCTGGAGACCAAAGCTGACCAGACCTCTCCATCCTCTTAAGCGCTGCAGTTCCCTCCAAGAGCAGAAGGAATTGCCAGTGTAACTCCAGTAGGATTCTATAAAAAGTTCACTGGTAACAGCCAGTTTTCCCTGACAGGACGTTTCTCCTGAGCTCTAAATGATTTCCTTTGTGGTGAGGTTACAAATTAGTATCTTTCCCTTTTCCTGTCAGTTAAAAGGCTCGACTCCTCTTTTATTCTTTTGCTTTTAAATCCTTACTAATTTTTTTTTTGGCCGTTTTGGGGATTGGCTTGGAAGGATCTCTCTGCCTGGTCAACTTTTTTCAGCTGTCGTTTTGAAGAGTGAAAAATCAGAACCTTTGTTGAGATGGAAAGTATGCTCCAACACATGTTCCCTTGAATGGCTTTCGCTGTGCCATGCACAGTTGACACTCATTACTCACGACTTTATTTAGTTCATTTTTTGGTACGACTTCCACAGATTTCATGGTTTCTCTCTGGGAATTCCTGCATCATCACAGGTGTCCTGCTCTTGGAATGCTGTTTTGTAGGTGATGGATGCAAATGCAGTTATGGGGTTTGCTGTGGGGTGAAAGGGTGGGAGAAAATGGGAGGAAGGGTCTTGACTTGGCAGTAATTCCATCAGTAGAGACCTGCCTCCATTTCTACTTTCTCCCTCTCCTTTTCTTCCCAAATTGCACTACTCCAGGAGACAAAACAGGGCCTTCTTTCTCTGAAATCCCTGCATAATGGTCAGTGAAACTCTTGATGTGTTTCAGGTCAGAAACCCTGTGGATGTAAAGTGAGGAAGCTCCACTGGTGTTTTTCCGAGTAGATGCTGTAAATGGATTGGAACCATTTAAAACACTGTAATTTTTTGCCATCCAAGTAACTATTTGCCCTTGTTAAACTCGAAATCTTCTGACCCAGTTGTTTTGCTTTGCGTTGGGAGTTAATCACAGCTTCTCTGAGGATGCTGCTAAATGTGGTACAGAAATTCTACTTAGGTCTTTAAGTGTGTACAGCAGTGCTTCGCATTGATTTGTGTGGGATGGGCTGAATTAGGCCAGGGGAGCTGCCTCATCCTGTGGCACATGAGCAGCTCCTGGCTTTTTGACTCTTGAGAAGGAGCCAATTAACCAGATTAACTCCAAACCCAGCGTGGATTTCAGTCTCCAGCCCTGAAGTGCTGCAGTTGGTCAGTCCTGCTACATCTGACGTTGGTTTGGGGTTGGTTTTTAAATTTTTTTTTTTAAATCACAGGACTTTCCAGGAAGAGCCTCTTGGCTTCTTTCAGGCAGGGAAGGATTTTTGGTTTGTTTTTCTACTGCTGTCATTGGAGGATGGTTTTCCTGCAGGGAGGAAAGCATGGAACGATGCAATTTATAGATGGGGAGTGCTTGCAAATTGAACCTACTTAAAATAACAGCAGTTGTTGCCTGGGAATGAGTCCCTGAGTGTGCCTTGGGCCAGCAATCCAGTCCCACTGCAGGGCGTGCTCTAAATTTGGGAATTTAGGTGGGAAAATTGGGAAATCCCACAATTTCCTTTTCTTCCTGCAAGTTCACACCGGAGCAGGGCTCCTGCTGTTCTAATGCTCTGAGTATGTGGTACCAAAACACATTTTATGTGATTTCTCTGCTTTTAGGGAAAAAAAAAAATAGGAGTTATTAATGTATTTCATTAGCACTGCTTGTTATTAAAATATAGGGAATTTTTTTGGGATAGGATTTTGCATCCAAGAAATTTCCACTCATCCGCCAGATGTAATTCCTCAATCCGGGCAGGGCTGTGGCAACCACGGCCAGCTGGTGGCTGCTGGGGGCTCCCTGGCATGTGACAATTCTCCTTCTTCCACCCCAGTTCCCCTGGGAAGGGCTGGAGGGGGCTGTCTCCAGTGTTTTCCTGGGAAATCAGCACAGTGAGGAGCAAACTCCTCCCGAGGCAGTGGTGGCACTGTGGATAACCATCCGGGAGGGGAAATGGAGCTGGCTGGAAAGCTGATGCTCTTCCCCCTTCCTGGGAAGCCAGAGCTGTATCAAGCGCCTGTAAAGCAGGGTCAGGGAATTGTTTGGATTTGCCAAGATGCTGAGATGCCTTCTCTCTGACGGGGCTGCTTTCCTGACCTGGAGCGTTGGGCAAATCCACTGTCAAAGTGCTATCTATTTAGTTATCTATCTATTTAGTTATCTATCTATCTATCTATCTATTTATCTATCTGTCTATCTATCTATCTATTTATCTATTTATCTATCTATTTATCTATTTGTCTATCTATTTATCTATCTATTTATCTATCTATTTATCTATCTATTTAGTTATTTATCTATTTAGTTATCTATCTCTTACTTTGGTTATTGGTAGATAAATATATATTAAATATTGGTAGATAAATATATATATATATATATATATATATATATAAATATATATTAAATATACCAGATAATCTGGTAGATTCAGACCTGTGAATTCACCATAAAGAGAATCATCCTGGGTGTGTTTTGACGAGTCTGATGAGCCTGACACACATTGAAAGCTCGGGACAGAAGAACACATAAATGAGAAGCAGCTGTTGCTGCTGTGAGGGAGGAAAGTCTCAATTTTTGTCCCTGTGTGCAGGGGATGAAGGAATGAGTGGCAGTGACCAGCAGAGTGTGGAGGTGCAGATCCCGTGGAGGTTTTCCCCCAGAGCTCCATAAGCAGTCACTCAGATTTAATAAACGAGCATCCCTGTGAAGTGGTTTTGGAAGGGAGCCGGGCTGTGCTTTGGTCTCTTTAATGAACCTAACCCTTCCTAACTTTCCTCTCCATCTGGTGAAGGAGGAAGAGGCTTCATCCCAGTTAGCCTTTAAAAAATACCAGTAAACCCCCAGTCTGTGGGCTGTGTGTGTCCCAGCTCCACGAAGGATGCTGAAATAGGAACAAAAGGCTCTGCCAGTAAACGGCCCTAAAGTGTGCAGCTGGAAAAGGGAGGGAGAAATGCAGCACTACAAAGGTCACAGGACACACTGATGATGTTTGGATGGAAACTCAACTTGCTATGAATGAAATTGTGCTCTGGTGTTTTCCCCCTGGAGCTGGGATGTCGAGAAACTCTGGATACTCCTTGTTCTCTTTCTTTTTTTGTATTATTTTTTTTCCCTTTTCTTTTTTCGGCGCTTGTGAGTTGTGCTGTAGAATTGAAAAACAAAATGGGCAGAAGGGAGGACGGACAGCACCCCCAGACGTGGTGGGAGAGGTCTGAATAGTCCGAGCTCTGTCAGGTTCACCAGAGCTGGGACATTACTGGTTTCTGGTTATTTGCAAGTCAAAATTTTGCCTGTGCTAGATTGTGTGAGGTTCTTTAGAGAGGGAGCTTGTGTTGGCAAAGATTTCATCTCTGCTGACCAGGGTTGTTGGATAAACTCAGAACCTGGGCTGAGCACCCCTTGGAGCTGACTCTGGAGCCCTGGAGTGTTGATTTGATTTCCTGTGGGTGAGGGCTCGGTGCTGGTTGCTGAATTGCCTCTTCTCCCTCTCCTTCTGCCATCCAGATTGCCTGGGTTTGCTCTGAGGTTGGTTTGAACTTTCATCCGTCCATATGCTGGTGCTACCTTCCATTATATGATTAATTTCTGGCTGTAATGATAAATTATTTTACACACAAGAGAAATCCTTTTATTTAGGCCACTTGTCTAATGCCAAACACATTTATAACCACTGTCTTCATACTTAAGGAATTAATCCTAATTTCAGCTTTATGTCAGATTATTTCCCCCATCACAGTGAACTTTATAGCTGGGAAGGGCTCCTTGCATCCATTAATTCCCACTTTTCACACTTTCTCCCTGGAAATCTCGGCTAAAAATGCTCCCCACCAAACCTGGCCGTGGAAATTCAGGTGGTAATTTGTTTTCAGATTTAAATCAGGAAAAAATTCTGGCACTGGCCCCTCTGGAAAATCCCTACAGGTAGAGCTTTCTTTTATGTCTTGAAAGCAGTGACAGCTTTTGGCAGCGAAGGACGTGTTTTGGTTTGGTTTTGTTGTTTTATTTTGTTCCGAAACTCCGAGCTGCTTTCTGGTAAACACCCTGGAACAGTTGTGATTTATCCATTTTTTCAGCCTGGCAGCTCCGGACTCTTTGATTTGCTTGTCCCTCCTGAAGGGAGAGGCTCAGAACTGGACCCAGACTCGAGGCTCCGTCGATATTTTGGAGAGGAACAAGACAAACCCATATATAAGGATGAGAACTGATGTTGCTTTTCTGCTGCTGGAGGTTCTTCTGGAGCACAGCATCTCTAACTTGTGAATTCCACAACAAACACTGGCTGGAGCTGGAGCTGGGGGAGCAGCTGTAATTTTCTCCCAGCTCTGTTGCCTTTTCCAGCTCCCTCGCATCGTTTGCAGTGGTTTTAGGATGGTTTTAGGATCAGGCTTCATGCAAATCCTTCCCCTTGGACCCCACCCTCTCCCAAAGCCAGAGCAGCTCCTCCAGCTGCCATGGTTGGGATGAAAGTGCTGCTCAATTGCTGTTACCTTTAATTTAGGGATTCTGGATCCCATGGAAGGCTTGCTGTGGTCCTTGCTGTGAGGAGTTATTTATTTGTTGACTGTTTAAACACATTTATCAGTCCCAGGGGATCGATGCCTCTCCTCTCAAGGAGGAGGTTGCTTTGAGATCCTGCATGGAAAGGTGTGTGCAGGGCATGGGAGAAGAGTAAGTAGATTTTTATTATTTTTTTTTTCATGAAAGCCATCAGCATCCAGCCAGCCCTGCCCGGGCTGTCCTGTGGGGAGGTTGTGCTGTGTTTGCAGAATGACTTTGAGTCTTTGACTGCGATAGGGAGAATAAATCCAGCTCGGAGAAGTACAAGGAAAACAGGTTCCTTTTCCTTCCCAGCCTCCTTTTTTTATGGCTTCTTGTCGTGTGCCTCTCTCAAAGGTGATTTTGTTAACAAAGCAAAGATCCCCCTGAATTCTCACTGCTCCTGCTTGTGGTAATAACACCAAAATCTGTTGTCCATTGATTTTTTTAGAGCACAAGTCCTCGTTTCTCTTGCAGAGGGTGGGTTTTATCAGCTGGTAGGAAAGCACTTCTGGCTTTATGTTTTTATCAAGCAGTGCATGAAGTATTTTTTTATCTGGCTTTGTTTTGAAGAAGCCCAAACACAGTGTTCTTTCCAGTACAGCAAAGAGCTCTTCAGCTGGATCACGGATTTCTTGAGGTTTATATTTTGTTACTTTAGCACTGTCTAAATTTCACTTAACATCTTATCTCTGCTTTGGTTTTGGTCTCCCTTGCCTCTTAGTGTGAGAGAGTTTATACATCCTATATAATAATTATAATTGGGAACTCTTGCATCTTTGATGCTTAAGAAACCCAAAAGCCAGGGTTGTCTTTTGGAGAATTCTGATTCTTCCTGTGGCTCATTTTAAGCATTATAAACGTTATTTCTCAGCTACCTTAAAGCTAAATAATCAAACTATTGGTGGGCATAACTGCATGTGTGTTTATAGCATCCATGCAATAACAATTTGCTTTCTTTTCCCTTTAAAATTCAATCCATTTTCCTTTTGGAAAGAGTATTTATGATCACTGGAAGAACATCCAGTTGAAGCCAGCCTTTGTTCTGGTGTGACGGTGTCAGAGCTTCGTGGGAGCTGGTTCTTTCCCTTGGCTGAGGACAGGGATCCTCCTGCCCTTGATCCAGATCTTTTTTTGGGAGCCTGTGTTCCCTGAATTGGGGCTTTCAGCACATCCTGCTCAGCCATTGTGTTCCAAGCAGCCCGAAAGTAGGTGAGGAGATTAAATGGTAGTGAATTACTCGAAATGACCTAAATCAAGGTCTCTGGTGAGATTTATGGGATTCAGTTACACGTCTTGAAACATGCTGAGAGAACACTGAACTTTTTAAAATCTCTTTTTTTTGTCTGGCAGCGCAGCCTGCGTGGCTGGACAGGATGTGCCTCTTCTTTTCAAGAAAAATGACTTGGACAGAGGAGATAACAGCACAGTGCTTTTACTTTGTGACTTTTTTGTTCCTCTGTGGTTTTTTTGTGGTGGGGACAGAAGGACAAATCGCAGGGTGGTGTTGAATGAGGTGTCTGTCTGTCTGTCCAGCCCAGGGTGCTCCCTGGATCAGCTGCAAACAGGGAGAGGGGGATGCAGCTCATCCCTCAAATCAAACTGCCTTCAAAGAACAATAAAAAACAACTCCCTGGATGAGTCAGGGCTTTGTACAGTCTGGAATCAGACTGGGAGGAAGCTGGAACGTGGCTGCAGTTATCCCTTCCTTTGATTCCTTTCTCCCTTCACTTTTCCCCCTCCCTCCCTGATTCCTGCTGTTTTGGGGATTAAGAAGGAAATAAACACTCCCCTGAAATCTCCCAGCACAAATAAACAGGTTTGCTATTTTTAAGCATCGTTTTTTTTGTGATTCTCCCATAGTTCTTTTTGTTCCACTGGGATTGAGCTTGAGTGGCTGTTTTCTCTAAGTTTTATTTTTAGGAGTGGAAGGCTTGTGTGAACTTCAGTGCTGGCAGAGATGCTGGTTTGCCAGTCCTGGATGTCGAATTTATATTTTAAAATCTTGAAATCTTTCAAGCCGCCAAGACGAGGGGCCAGGTGAGAATGTGGAAAATGCTCATTTTGCCACCTCCTGTACTGGGATTGTGTTGCCACTTCTGTGCATCTGTGAGGAGCCCTTAGTGCTGAGGCCAACCTTCCCTGTTCCCACTGAGGCTGAGCCTTGGGAAGGTTTTTAATTTAAACAGGAGGAAGTTTGTCAATGTTAAATGTATTTTTTGGGGGATAAAGCAAGCACAGCAAGCTATTTGTGATTCCCTGTGCTCTCCTGGTGTAGAACAAGCTCTGTTTCCTTGGAGTGGGCTCCCTCATTCCTGGGGATGGATTTTTGGGGTGTTTGTGGGGAAGAGGGGTTGTTCCAGAGGAAACAGACGGGGTGTCTTAATATTTTTCTACACTTACTATTCACTGGCTGGCGTGGAGATTTTATTTTTGGCTTAGTTTTAGTTCTCTTGCTCAGCCAGATGCAGCTTTTTTGAGCATAAATTCTGTAACCATCCACTCAAGCCTTCGGAGAGTTGTGACAGCAAGCAGTGGCTCTTTCCTAGAAAGATTTAAAATGCCATTTACTGCTCCAGGCTCATGGCCTGAACTCACCAAGCCGCTTGTTAATGGCTTAATTGCTGTCACTTTGATTTGGGTAGAGGTTATGTTCAGTTTTCTCCCGTTGGCAGGGTTGTTCTAGATGAAGTCAGAAGTCCAGTGAGCGCAGCAAGTGGAAGAGATCTCATCAGTGAGTTCATTTCTGAGGGCTGCTTTTATTTTCTCTTTGCTTGCTGAAGAGGTTCCTTGATCCTATTTCCTTTAACGCACCCTTCACATGCACCAAAGGGGGTAGAAGCAAAACCCAGCTTCACGCACGAGAAGCCAGCGTGGATGACTCAACCTCCATCTTTTCTGGGTCCTGATTCAAATTCATTCCCTGTTGGTGGCAGTGGAAATGTCACCAAATGTTCCCAGTGCTGGGAGGGCTGGGAGCAGCTCCTGCCTCGCTGCCGGGGTGCTCCAGGCTGCCAAAGGTGCTGGGCTCCGGCTCCTCCTGGCAGCTCTGGGGGAGAAATGGGAGCCTGGATGCAGAGTGGGAGGATGAATCACTTCTCTGCTCCTTTTGGACCCAAGCTGGAGCCGGGAGGAGCTTTTGGCTCTGCACAGCTGCAGATAGAAGGAGGAACCCTGCCTTGGATTTGCAGATGTCTTCCGAGCACCGAGGTGCTGATGGGGCTCCTGGGGCTTGAGGAACGTGGGTTTTTAAAGGCTGATATTTCAGTGACAATTACAAATCAAAACAATTCATGTTTATAGACATTGCCTGAGTCCATGGCTTTATTTTTGTGAATGGGGTGTCATTCACAAAGAATTAAGAAGTCGTGCTGAGATGAGCAGCATCCCTGGGCACTGGCATTTATTCCCAGCCTGTGCCTACTGGTTTTGATATATTTGGATTTCCTTGTGAGTGGCAGAGGTTAGCTGGTGTTGTTTTGTTCTTGGAAAGCAGAGTGGCTGCTGATTCATTTTCTGTGCTGTGTGGTTTTGGGATTGACCCAGTACCTGTTGTCTTTGTCAGGGTAGGAGGGATGCTGGATCAGTGGGATTTTAGTAATTCAAGGTGATTCAGGAAATTCAGTGGAAAATTGACCCTCGCTATTTGAAACCCCAGCAGTGTGCCAGAGGAGCACCTGAATGAGCTCTGAACAGCCCCTGGCCAGGTAATTCAATGGAAAATTCGGGTAATTCAGTGGAAAATCACGGGATTGTGGCTCAGTGCAGGTGCACTTGGAGCCGTGTACCTGGGATATATTTACAGCATGAGCACAGTTCATTGTCCATCTCTGTGCTGTAAACCTCTGTGCCTTTGTCCATCAGGGATAATCGTTAAAACCTTCTCCAGACTGGACCTGGAGGTGGCCTGGAGGGAGCAGCAGCTCTGGTTGGGGAGGTGGCACTTTGTGGTCTGGGTGACACTGTGTGGATCTGTCACAGCCCGGACTGGATGATGCTGGAGGTCTCTTCCAACCTGAAGGTTGTGTGATCCTGTGAAGGAGCTGGCTCATGGGTGTGCTTCTTGTCCTGCACAGCTCTCCACCCCTGCACCGGGGTTTTCTCTCAGCAACTTTTCCCCTCCTGTTGTTTTTAATCACAAACTCCTCTCCGCACCGAGCGGGCAGAGCTTTAAAACCCACAATCCCAAGACTGCCTCGGCTCTGACTTCCCAGCTGGAGCTGACATCCAAGGAGAAGCTGTTTCAGGCTTTAAATAGCTCTGGCAGGGAGGTGGACAGGAGCACACAATGTGGCCGTGGGGCTCTGGGCTATTCTTAGCGGACAATGGCCGGAATGAAAAGCCGCGGCCGCCGCAGCACGTTGGGACCATTGTGTGCTGGGGTGTTTGCAATCCCGGGAGCCACAGGTCCTTCAGGATCTTCTCCTCTTATTGGAGACCTCTCCCTGTTTTTCTTTGCTGGGGAGAGTGGAGGTTCTGAAGGGAAACGGCTCCTGAGAGGAGACCCCAGCGTGGCACACGGGGAGCAGCTCTGTCATCTGTCGCTGACGCAATTTTGAAAAGAGGGAACTGAAACCTCTTGAGGAAAGAATTTTCTGTTCGTTCTATTTCGAGTGTGTTGTGAAATCAAGGAAAAGTACAAGCTGGTATGAAATTTAACTTGAGAAGGTTGCGGATGCTGCGGCAGGAATCAGTGCTGAAAGTGTGTGGAGAGCGTGTCCACGGGGCAGTTTGGGTTGGAACTCTCCCCTTGGAGGATGGTATCTGAAATCCTCCCTGCAAAGGACAGCTGGGAGAAGGAGTTTCTCTGACAGCTTTATTTTTAAGGGCAGAGCTTTCTGCGAGGAAGCTGCCACATGCTTCTGCTTCCAGTGGCTGCCACAGGGGAAGCAGCTGCTGTCACCAGGCACCTCGGCTCCTTCCTCTGCAGCCTCTCGAGTTTGAGGAAGATCATTTGCATTGCTGAGCGCTGTGGCTGATGCAAGCTGCAAGTGTGGAGCTGTCTGGGTGAGCCCAGTCCTTCTGTCCATCATCTGCGAGGCTGCTCAGTGTCACTGGGCCTAAAAATGAAGTTTTTCAAGTCGGGCTGAGGTGGGGAACTGGAGAGGATCAGGCTGTCTCCAGATTGATCAGCTTGACTTCCTGCCCATGCAGTGGTTTCTTAGCTACATTTGGGGAGATAAAAGCTGGAGGTGCTGTTCTAGGGGAGGCTTTACCCCTCTGGCTTGCTGTCTGGGTTACTTGGATGCAAGGATGGGTGCCTTGTTTTTATTCTGATTAATTCCCAGTCCAGCACAGAGCACCCTTCCAGCCACGCCAAGTGTAACATCAGCAGTGGTGCTGTGAAATGCAGAGGGGGTTTCTTAAAATTCCTTTTAGTCTGCCCTGGCTGCAGCAGCGTGTGTAATTCAGGACTTTAAAGCTTGCACCCTGACTCTGGCTTGCTGCAGAGCCTCTGTGCTTGCTGTGCAATCCGTGTTCTTCAAGCAAATGACTGTGTCCAGGGTTTGTTGGTGTTTTTTTTTTTTAACCATAATTTTATTCCTTTTTAATTACGGCATCCTCTGCAGATGTTGGAGTGTCATAAAATGAAATGTGGAAACGAATGCAGAGTTGTCATGGCGTGCTCTGGGTTCTGGGTAGTAATTAAGCTGTCGGGGAGTAGTGGAAAGTTCGTCTGCTTTATCTGTGTGTCCTTTGGCAAGTGACCTCTGGGCTCCTTAATGGGAAAGGCAAATGTGCAACGAGCTGGAACCAGGGCCTTGGCTGGATCAGCGTGTCTGCTTTGGCAGATAAAGGATAAAAACTCCCCTGGATAATCAAGTCCAAGATTTGGGGGGTTATTTAATAGCTGGAGCCATTGCTGATTGCTATCAGGGGAAATTGAGGTAGAAATGAGCAAGAATACCCAGATGAGAGTATTTTTTCTTTCTGGCTGGTAGGAGGGAGCAGTGGCACGATGTTAGTGCTGGGGGATTGCTGGTGTAACTGGGGAAGGCAACTGCTGAATTGGACAAACGGGTCCAAAATTTAAGGGGGACAGGACCAGCTCTCAGAGCTACCAGTGACCTGATCCTGTGGTATCTCTGCAGACACTGGAGGACTTCAGGCTGCCTGGAACCCCCAGGGCATGACCTGCTCTTGGATTTTATAGCTGGAAAAGCTGGAAAGTGAAAAGATAAGCCATAAGTGGATCCCAGAAGGATCCACGTTTCCTCCCCTCTGTCTGCTTTTAAAGATTTTTCTGGCCGTCTCTAACACGTTCGACAGATCTTTTTGTGTAATCCTGTCTGGCAATTTGTTTCAAGATGTTGGGGCTTTTTTTTTTAAAGCTCTTGTCTGAATGTTTTGTCCAGATGGTCTCAGTGTGAGTCAGACTGGAAGGTGCAGTGGCTTGCTTTGATAAGGTTACTCGCTCTGTTTGGGGAGTTGATGGCTTTATAGGAGTGAAAAACCAGATCTCTCATCTTAATGGGAATTCACCATTCAGGCTTTTAAAAAACAAAAATAGGCCAGAGCATCTGAAGCTTTCACTGCTCATTTCCCTCTGTAAGTTATTCTGATGTTCCTGTGAAAGTGTTGGATTTCACATGGTGATAACAAATCCATCTGTCCTGGCTCTTCACAGGAATGTCTCTCCATAGCAAAGGTCCACCACCACGAGAATTTACAAATGTCACTCACAGCTTAATGGCATCAATGATTTATACACCTAACGAGCAATAAGAGCTAATGAAATGTCGTGTATTGATAATTCATAATTCAGCCGTGCCAATAACTGGATTTCCTAAGTTATCTGAGATGTTGTCAGCGTGTAAATCAAATCTAAGTAAGTTTAATTGAAAGTTACACGTGTAACTTTATCAATGGAGGTTTTACTACAGCATTTATTTGTGTGTTCAGTATTGTTAAGATAATATTTGTAGACTTTCCTGGCACAGGCTTTTGCTAAGTATAGATATTTCCATCTAAATATCCCTAAACCCAAACAAGATGCTCCATCATTTTGGGCATATTAATAAGACTGAGAAACGTGGGTATGGCAGGGTTGCTTGGCTCTCTGGATAAACAGGCTCTGGAGGAAGTTTCCTTTCTCTAACTCAGTGTTTTTTTCTCAAGGAGGATGGAGAAACTCCCCTCACTAACCTGACCCTGACTTTACCCTGCAACCATGCTGCTTTTTGCAGGAACCCCTGGGCTCTCCGAAGCCTCCTGGCGATGTCTGGCCCGTCGGTGCTGGCCTGTTGGGCTGGTAGGTGGATCTGGGTGTGTTGTTTTCAGTCCCTGCTCAATGAACCACCACAAACATTCCCAGGCCGGGGCTGGCGGTGGCCGAGCCTTTGCTCCCGGTTCGTGTTGATTTTGGCTGGGCTGGTCCCCAGCTCGCTGAGGGGCTCCTCTGGCACACGGCTGGGGCCTCAAACACTCGGGGTAAATAAGTCACACCCATTGCAGCAGCCCGTGGGTGATGTGTGCTCGCATTTCCTCCTGTCCTGGTGGCTTTGATAAACCTGGGTTTAAACCTGAGCAGCCTGGTCCGGTCAGTGGAGGTGTCCCTGCCCATGGAACCAGATGGGCTTTAAGGCCCCTTACAACCCAAACCAGTCTGGGGTTCTATGACTATGAAATTTTAATTTTTGGGGTTTTTTTAGTGGTGTTTTCTAGGGACTGAACTGCGCTGTGCTGGTGTGGTGGCATTAAGCCAGTGGAAAATTAATTGAGTTAATTGGGGTCAGGTCTGGTGCTGAGCAGAGGAGACCCAAAGCAGAGCTTTTCCTGCTGGGATCAGCCTGCATGGAGAACTCAGTACAGGATGCTTCATTTTGAGGAATATTGTGTGGACTCTGTTATCCTGCTGGTGCTGGGAATCCAGACTAGTGCCTGGATCTGTGTCTCGTGCTCTGGCTTCAAATTATTCTAAGTTTTATTGATACAAATACGTGTAGAATCTGGGGGTGTCTTTCCTGTTGATGCCTAGTGCACGGCTGCAGTCTGTGTGGTGGGCTGCACCTGTGTTTCTTTGGAAAAAGTTATTTTTGGGAACTCAGTGATTTTTTTTTTCCCCAGGTAAACTGGGATGGGATCAGAGAGGAAAAGAAAAAAAATTCCGACGAAGACTTTAATTTGATTGTAGAAGTTACTATGCACAAAGGCTGGGCAGAACCCTGTGTATCTTCCAGCCAGTGTGTGTAGTAAGGTCTTTTATTGAACCTTGAGTCATTTATTGTAAATGCTGGAGCAATATAAATGGTTTCTAAATGATAAAGCACGTGTGTGCGTGTAAAAAGGAGGACCTGAATTTTAATGCCAGTTCTCTGACAAAGGCTTATGAAAAATAAGCATCTCCTTGTTCCTGCTCTGGTCTAAGCTGTGCTGATTAATGGGTGTTGCTGGAGCTGACAATGAACTGATAGAAAAATGATGATTCACATAATTCGAGCTTTGCAGGCTCTGTCAAATATTCATTTCTTCCTTTACAAGAGGTGCTGTGGAGTAAAATGTGAGTTCCTTTGGAGACAGCAGTGCTGCACTTACACAGCTGAATATTGATACCTGAAGGAATTGCTCCTGTGGATTAGATAGGAAAATCCTGATGGGGAGAGCTTTGCTTTCATTGAGTATTCCTGGTGTAAACTCCTTTTGAATGCAAACAGGCTGAGCCAGAGAGCAACAGGGAGACTGGAACACTTTTTTTCTAACCTAAATGTGTTTTGTGGTTTTCAATTAGGCTCCTGTCTGGCTTTTAGGTGTGTTCTATCTGAATTAAAACAATGCTCCAATTGGATTTCTTATGCAAACAGTTAAGACTGATTTATCATGAACTGGAGTTGCTTTGGTTTTATGGGGTGTTTTAATGGCAGGTGTTGGTGGGGAAAATGAGAGGCTGCTCTGGAGGAATCCAGCTCTGTCATCATTGTCCACTGGTACCGTGGGCAAATAACCTGGGCCTTTTTGATGTTGTTCCTGTCAGCTGTGAAGTGTCTGTAATGATGCTCATTATTCACCTCCCCTGGAATGCTCGGGGTTAATTAATAGCCCTGAAAACCTCCCAGAAACGCACACACAGGGACTGGCAGGGAGGCACTGACGGCTCTGGTGTATTTGACTCACTCGCTGGCTCCTGGGGACAGTCACTGTCCTGCTCCTCCATGGACTGAGAGCTTCCCTGGCTGTTCCAGAGGGAAGATCCTTCATGGTTCAGCTCTCCAGGTCCACGGGCTGCTGGCCTGCCCCGGGCTGGGCTGCTCGGGACCGACCAGGTGGGTTTGGGACCCAGGCTGGAGGGGATGTCCTTGGTGGCACCAGGGAAGGGTCTTCACTCCCAGGATTTCATTGCAGGATGCCTCTGGAATGGTGGGACTAACCCGAGGTTATCTTTGGCTCTTATATAAATACTGGATTTTTAAATGAAGCCTCATCCTATTCTATTTTTTAGCTAGTTTTTTTTGCATCTTTAAGAAATATTCCAGGTAAATTGGTGTTGGTTCTTTTTAAAACAAATCAAGGATGAAAGTTGGCCATGCAATTAAAAAACCAACCCCACGTGTGTCTGACTTTCCCCTCGCTGCCTAAGACAGCCCTGGAATTTGGCAGCCTGCTGGAAGTGATTTTGAAATTGAGTTTGCTGTGCTGTGCTTGAGGAGTGTTTACATGTCCCCTTTTGTTCCTCTCTTCATTTCTTTCTCAATCATTTATTCATGTTAACGTGTTAGGTACCAAAGAGGAGAGGGAGGCAAAGAAATCCTGAGGTGAAATTCAATTAGACACCAGCATTAATCATTCTGTTTGTATCTCTAAATATCTGACATAATTCACCAAAGGATTTTCCTTTAATTGAAGAGATTAAGGCATGTAAGTTGTAAATTGCCACTTTTGTTCTAGCAATTTTATTCGTTTGACAAATGTACTTGATGTTACTTTGCATGAAATAATCGTGTGCAAGAGAATAACTCTCAGGTCATGTGAATGGGGAAGAAATGGTGATTTTTCATATAAATGCTGCTTCTGGGTTCTTGCATCCCAGATTCTTTAGCACTTCCAAAGTCTCCAAACGGATAACTAAAAAATTATAATATCAAATTAACTAAGTTTTCGCAGAGGCGGCCGGGAATTGGGTCTGGGGAATTTGATCCATCCCTGGACTGCTTTCCTGAAGAAATAATGAGCAGTGTGGAGGATTCCATCTGTCTGTGTGTGTGTGGATGCTGCATTCTCACCTCTGGACGTGTCTGCTGGAATGCAGCGCTCCGGGGATGTGCAGAGAGCTGAAATTGGGATTCCTGAAGTGAACCCAGGCACCGAGAGCATATGGGAAATGCCAGAAATAATGATCACATTACACGTTTCTGATGAATAATTCACTTCAGTTTAGGGCTTGTTCCACCATTAAAATAAACCCCTCACAGCGTTTGACACGGCACAGCTGAAACACTTGGAGGGAAAGGTTTTGGGAGGCAAAAGGAGATGTTGTTTAACTTCTGTTTTAATCAGCGGCAGCAGAGGAAATTTTAATGCTTAGAAGGAAGACAAATGTAAGGTTTTAGGCTGGAGTTGTGGCTGCTAAACAGCTACTAAGGTGTGGAGCAGGAGGAAAGACGGGGAGGTGAAGGGCTGCAAACAGAAACTCTCTCTCAAATAAGCCAGGAAAGCACAGCAGAAACTGCTAGAAACAGGAGTTGGGAGAAATGTGCCAGAATTGTTTTTAAAATAAGAAAAGATTGGGGTTTTTTCCTTTCTCTTAACCCTAAAATCCACCTTTCTGCACCAGAGATTTTTGGCACAGAAGAAAAGACAAGCAAATATTTCTGGGCTGTTTTGCCAGGAGTTTTGCCACCCATCCCTCCAGGGCTGTGTTTTGGGGAGAGGGAAGCCCCTGACCACCCTGTGGGGGAAGAACTTTGTCCTGGTGTCAGCTGCAGGTGGATCCTGGAGGTCCTGCACAGAGCTGGGATGTTCCCCAGCAGAGGAGCTGCTCCACATCAGCAGCATCTTAACTCAGCTTTTGTCTCCTGGACCTGTTCTGCTGCCTCTTCCTGCTGGATTTATTCTAGAATAAACAGATATTTCTGTCGAGAGCCAGTGCAGCCTCTCCCTGCACAAAGGAACCTGAGGTCCTTTGTGAGCACGGCCGTGCCACATTCTTCATTCAAATCTCCTCCTGTTCTGAGGGGAAGAGCCCTGGCTCCCTCCCTCCCCACGCCCAGGCAGCTCATGGCTTGCAAATGAATTATTAATGTGCTTTCTGAAGGGTGTTTCTGTAGGTTTCCCACACTTTTGGGGCAGTTGGATTCATTCTTGCACTCTGATGCTCTGTGAGGAGGCCGAGGAGCGATCGCTGCTCCTGAACTGCATGTTCCATTCCTTCACAACTTTTTTTTTTTTGGTGTTTAAGGTGTTCAAGAGTGGTGTCAGTGGGGTTGGAAGTGGAGGGTGGTGGGGTTGGGGTGGGCCAGGGGCTGGCGGAGGAGCAGGAGTTAAATTTCCCTTCCTCGGAGCCTGATCCTTGTGCAACACCCGCTGGAAATCCCCGCTCCAGCCCTCCCTCCCAGCAAGGACCCAGAAACATTGCACTTTTTAAAGTTTTAGTCACAACCAGCCTTGGCTTTGTGAGAAATCCGGAGCAATTGGATGGAAAATGTGTCCAGCACATGCTTAGCTTCACTCCTTGCTGCATATACTCCCTGTTTTTAATATCTGGGAGCACATCTCCAGCTCCTTGCACCGATAACAGCTTTTTTTTTTTTTGTGGTTAACACAGCAGGGTTTGAGGAAAGGCTCTCCTCTTTCTGAGAGAAAAGTGTGGGTGAGCAGTAGGGGAGTGTGGTGGAAAATACCTGGGTTTGGTGCTGCAGGGAGACTTGGTTTGCTGTGGGCCAGAAGCAGAAAAAAGGTAAAAACCCCTTTTATATTAAAAATATTCACCAAATTTTTGGCCATCTCTGCAGTGTTGGCTTTGTCACCCTGCAGGAGAGGAAACCATTGAAATAAGTATTAAAAAGTTGTCTGGAGAACATACTATTCCCAAAGCAATTCCTGCCCCCAGGGCCACACAGTGCTCGAGGTGTTCATTACAGAAGGCTACAAAGAGGTTTTTTAGTTCAAATTCTTCTCTGAATCTTGAAAATATGAACTGGGGGATGTGTGTGTGTTGTCTTTGATTGCAATAATAGTGCATGTGTCAAAATTACTCTTAAATGGTTTATTCTGTAATTCCATACTGCAAAACAGTGATAAAATGTAATTTTACTACTTGCCCATAGTGTTTTTTTCCAGCATTCAGAAAGTGGGAAAGCATAAGCAAAGCTTTGCCTGAGGTTTTTTCATTTTGGCTTGGTGTCAGTTGGGGGAAAACCTTTAACTGAGTACAGACAATCCTAAAATAGCTGTGAAGCTTCCTGGAGGGGAGGAGCTGCAGTGTTCCTGCTGTTTGCACGTGGGTGTTTGAAATGTATTGATAAACTTTTATTTCTTTTGAATAAACAGTTGTAGAAGCTAAAAATAGAGTATTATTACCTGATGTACTCAAACACGTTACCCTTATCAGGGTTGTTTTCAGGAGTTGCTCACGTTCTGCTGTTGGAATTAGGGCCATGAATCCCTGCCCAGGGGAATTTAATCTGGGTTCTGGTTTTAAACATCCTCCCCAAAAGTCAACAGCAGGGGCTGCGTTTTGATGATAGCAAAGGGGACCTTCATTAGACAGAAAAAAATATTTAAATATTTAATTTGAACGCTGCATGGATTAAATACCTTAGCAACTTTGTCAACAGGTTTAATTGCAGGATTCTGAGCATTTACTTAAAAGCTTTGCAGGTCTGAAGCCTCACATAAATTTACAGTCTGGGAATAACAGATGATTGGGGGCAGGTTTTGTGGATGTGGAAAACCAATGTCCAGGCTGCTGTGGCCAGTGGGATTCTTTAAAATTAGAAATTTTCCAGGTCCCAGCTGTGCTGAGGCATCACCCCCGGCAGAGGCAGCGGCTGCCACGCTCCTGCAAGCGGCACTTGCGTGGTGCCCAGAGAAGCTGGGAGCCCCAAGGAGTTACTGATGCACGTAAATTAGGGTGTAGGTGAGGAAATAAAAGCTGAATGTCCTCAGTTCTTCCCTGAGACCGAGACCAGCCTTAATTCTTGCTTTTAAGCACGTCTGGCGTCCTCCTCTTTCACTTCATTAATGCAAATTTCCGAGCGCTCGTCTTGCACCTCAAAACGATTTCATCAATCTCTGCTGGAAAGAATTTCAGCTCCCAACACCTCCAGCTCTGTTTATATATTTATAACTACAAAGGGATTCTTGTCAGTGTGTGTTACCCGTTGCTATTATTTCTCAAATGGAATATCTGGCTGTAGAAAGACTATTTACCTTTTCCAGGGCTTACAGTGGTTATGAACCTGAATCTCCCTCCTGGCTCTGGTCTTAAACAAAAGGCTGTATTTCCTCCTCTTATATCATTTTCACTTCAAAGCCGATCTTTGAGATTACCAGGGAGATTTTTAAGGCTGTGATGATCAACAGCTTTTGGCTGGTGACACGGTTTGTTCCCTGGAATTCTCACTGTTAATATATAAAGGCTTTTCTAAGTCATTAAACCTCCCAGCCACGTTGGGGTTGCTGGGCTGGGCCTGTCATTAGTCACAGCCCTGTTTATAATCATGTACCAATAAAAACAGTCAGAAATACCAAGTCCTTCACTCCTGGAGCACAGCCTCTCATATGTGATGGCAGGAGAAATGGGAATAATTTAGTGATGTGGTCAGAACCTGTCAAAATACGTGATTCAGCGCGTTCTCCGAAAGTTACTTGTGTATTTAAACAGCTTTTACTCACAAGTTGTAGTGTTGGATGGTTTTAATTTTTTGAAACTGAATGGAGGGTTGGCTTTGAACCCAGCTGTAATCTTTAATTTGACTTCCATGGAGCCTCCAAAGGTGGATGCCTGGACATCTCATTCCAGTGTCCAGCACCCGAGTGCGTGGCAGCTTCCAGCAGATGGGGATTGAGAAAAAGATGAGGCACGAGATCTAAAATCGCTGCTCCAGCTTTGTCTGAAGTGGAGATTAATTCACTTTGGCCTTTCTTGCCTTTCCAATGCTGCGAGGAGCCTGAAAGATAAGCTTGTGTTAGGCTGGGCTTAGTGCTCCTTCGGCTCCATTCCTCCTCAGTCCGGGATAACTGCGCCGCAGAGCTGGCTGCCACCTTCCCATTCCTGCCTGGGTCCTGCTTTCCCTGGACTGTGGCTTGGCTCCTGCCCGTGCTGGGGTCCCGTGGCACTGCCAGGGGACACGGACGGGTGCGGGACCACTCGGGCACGGCTGGTTTGGAGCCAGGCTCTGCCCGGAGCAGCGGATCCGTGTGGGTGAGAGCGTTGCTGTTTCATCTGGGCGGGAGCTGGGGCTTGGTGGTTCTGTTTTGCTGCCATCCCACTCCTTTCCCAAGCTTGTCATCTTTTTATGCAGCGTGGCACCCGGGAGAGGGGTGGGGACTCCCTGGGAAAGCCACGGCGGGGATGCAGGGAGATGGGTGAGATACCCAACAGCAGCTGGGGCTGCTCGAGCCTTCTCCTGGTGCTCTGTGCTGGCAGCCTGGGATTCACCCTGCTGCCAGCCAGTTCGAGCAGCTCCAGCTTATCCCTGGGAAGAGCTGAAAC
Organism: Platysteira castanea; assembly: GCA_013397175.1. NCBI lineage: Eukaryota > Metazoa > Chordata > Aves > Passeriformes > Platysteira > Platysteira castanea. Next base: position 297,519 of record VYXC01012040.1, on the reverse strand, counting down.
CCTTCCTGGGGAGGGATATGATCCTGCTTGGAGCAGGAGTGTTGCTTAGAGTGGGTGAGGTGACCAGGCTAGGAGGGCTCTTGGGTCTGAGGCTGCCCTTTCTTAGGTCCCTGCATGACCTGTGGAGGAATGAACAAGTTGGGACAGAAGATTTGGTTCCATATCCCGGCTTCCTAGGATGCTTAAGCCTTAAAAAGTCATGTTTGGGAAATTCTTTTTCAGGAGGTGGGTGCTGCACGAGCAAGGTGCAGTCCCAGTCACTGTGTGTATCCCCCTGCTCCGGGTGGAATTGTTTGATGAGAACACAAATTCTTGTCAGGAGCTGCTGTGTTTGGTGTAGTCTGAGGATGTTGAGGATCATGGAACAAAGGGACCCTAAAGCTTGTCTCATTCCACGCCTTGCCATGGGCAAGGGCACCTTCCAGGTTGCTCCAAGCTCCATCCAACCTGGCCTTGAACACTTCCAGAGATGAGGCAGCCACAGCTTCTCTGGGCAGGGAGTGACAAATGTGACTGAAGTACAGAAGGCAGAAGATCCTTCCTTACCCTCTGAATTCATTACAAACTGGACCTGCCTCCTGCGTGCTACAGGGAGTGTTGGAAAGGTGGTTGCAGAATGTATAAAAGTCAAGTTACACAACTGTCCAGGATTATACAATGGTCTGTCCCTCGGTGACCCAGGTGACTTTATGATCTGGTGATGGAAATGAATAAATGGTTTGTTCTAAGTGGATGGAAAACTTTGTGTGGCCGCTGAGGATGTTTGCATTATGTAGTTGTCAGCCACGTGGGCTTGAAATACAATAGACAGAATTCAGCAATAGAGGGCAAGGCTTACAATAAGAATACCTGGTGTTTAATCCTAATTTTGCCACAGGCATCTTGACCTTGAATTCAACGTGTTCTTATTCACCTTCAGGCACTTGAGGCAGTGGCAGCAGGAGCAGAGTCTTCAGGAGGTTGTTCCTTGTCTTCAGTGATCACAGTGGGTGGGATTGCCAAGGCTTAAAGGGAAGGAGGGGGAAAGGCTTTTTTGGTGTTTAAAGTGGCTGTTAACCTAATAACCTGTGCAAATTAAAAGATGCAGAAGCAGTGGGTTGAGGACTGGAGTGGTTGTTGTGACTGGAGACATGAAAAGGTCCCGTGTAATTCGGTGACCCTCGGGTTAGAGCACGCACGGCCCCGACTCCGCCGGGGGATGTGCTCGGAGCAGGCCCGAAAAAAATCTCTTCTGCTTGTGTAAGCAGTGGGAAAACAAGCAGACACTTTATACTCTGGAAAGCCCAGTAAGCCTCAGGAAATTCCTGCATTCTTGATTTGATTTTGCGGCAGAGGGCTGCGGGGTGTGTGTTTGAAAGATGAGCAAGGTTGCGTCGCTCGGGCCCAGCGCCGCGGCCTCGATAAGCCAGGGCTGAATGGCTCATTGTTCCCTGCGGGAGCCCGATCAGCTGTCACTGCTCCCCTCCGAAACACTGCCTGTCTTTATAAAGGAAAAGTGCTGATATCGCGTTTCACACCGAAGGAGAAGCTGCTGGTTCTCGCTGCTGTTCAGCGAGGGAGCTGCGTGTGGAGCGTCCCGCCTCGAGAGCCGAGAGCTCGAGCTCGTGGTGGTTTTCTAATTAAAACACTCGTGCTCTGCTGATCTGCTGGTCTTTGAGAGCTGCAGGTTTTTTGGAAGCGGTCCTTTGTGCTTCTACTTTTGCTCCAGAAGGTGGGTTTGCAGTTGAGAACGTGATGGAGAATGTCCAGTTTTGCTGGGTTGTTGCCCTTATAAAAATCCCTCAGTTGTGGCACCGAGGAGGGTGGGTGGTCATACCATGGCCTTTCATGAGCTGATTTTGGGATTTGCCATCCCTGCCCCAATCCTCTTTTCAAACGTGCTGCTCATCCATGCTAAGAGGGTTGCTGGCTTCTGAAAAATTGCAGATGAGTAATCCCTAAATGCACAAATTGAAACATCACAGGCAAACAAGATTATTTGTTGCATTCGAATCCTGACCCTCTTTCTTAATGTGCTTAGCAGAAAGCACCAGATCTGCTCAGGTATTTTGGGATCCCTTTCAATGAGTCCTCAACCTACTAAAATTAGTGTCTTTTGTCCAGTAGCTTCTGAAAAGGTCACAGAGTTGTTTCTGTGTTGGGAACATCCCTTGTGGTGAGGAAAGGGTGGAGGAGAAAACACAAAGGGAGGAAGAGCTTTCTACTACTCCTTGTGTTGAAGGATGTTCCTTTTTGGATGTCAGACCTGCAGGTGAGTGTCAGGCTAAGGATCAGGAGACCTGAGTGATGGCAGCAAGGAAACATCCCCATCCCGACAATTTTGGTGCTGTTATCACCTCCTTTGCCTTAAAAAATCTTGATGGCAAAGCCTCAGGTGGGATGGGGGTGTCTGGTTTGCATTTTCCTGGTTAAACCTGTCACTCGTGCAGAGCCTTGCAAATCCTGGGAGGGGTTTGTGGCTGGGGCTGGAGCTGAATGTGTGCAGCACATGTTGAGCAGCAGCAGCAAATTTTTACGTAAGTGCTGGCAGGTCTGGTGTGTGTGAGCATCCCAGCTTTCCCCGTGGCCCTGCCAGTCCTGAAACTCCAGCTGGGATGGAGCAAACAACAAAGGCAGAGCAAAGGAATCTCCAAAGCTGCGGTGAATGCAGTGTGCAGATTTTACCTGGTGTGGCTCGTGCTTCCCTGTGCATTCAGGCTCGGGTTCCTCGTTGATTTGGGTCCTCAGCACCCTTAGAGCCAGCCCTGGAGGGTGCTGAGCCCTGCCTGGGGTGACCCCACGCTCTTCCCACCTGAGCTGGGGCATCCCTGAGCCTGGGGGAACGGCGGTGCTGGAGTGGTTCTGGTTCAAGGAGTGCATGGACAGGTCAGGTTGATGTGTTTGTCTGTAGCTGTGTTTCCTGATGAAGAAACACAGCTTCTCTGGTTTTTAAGGTTCTCTCCTGGGGAAAAAAAATTAAACGTGACCAGCTTTGCCCCCACATTTCGGTGTTGACTCCTCCCTTTCAACAACCTTGCTGCCTGTATTTCCTCCTTGCAGCAAAAGCCCCTGGGTACCACAGGCTGAGAAGTTTGGAACCACCGAATTCAGTGCTAATCAAGGTCATCTTCAAGCTTGAAAACCCCACGTTTGTGCAGATTTAAACATTTTTTTTTTCTTCTTTTTGGCAAGCCTGCCTGGGAGCCGTGTTTTCATCCATGTGGTTTGGGTTTTGGAGTCCCTAAAATAAAGATGCGGGGTTTTGTTCGCGGCGAATCCCGGATTCCCTAAAACCCTTCCCGCAGATGTGAGCACGATCCGAGGCAGCTGATCCTGGGAGTGCATGGCAGGAATGAAACCATGGAGGTCCAGATGGCTCTTTTTTTTTTCCTGGGCAAGGGGACAAACTCACAGAGGAGCCAAGCTGCTCTCCGTGATTTTCCGTATTTCAGGAATCAGCAGTGAAGCCGTAGATTTTTAAAGAAATTGGCATTTGGGAAGCGATCCCTGCCCGCCTTCCCTTTTGGGGATGGAGTTGTGGGCGCCTGCAGTCGCAGTGTGGAGCTGTGAGGAAAGCTGTGGCTGCTGGGAACATGAAATTTTAGTGCTGGTTCTGGATTCAGCCTGGAACAGCACATCTTGGAAAACCTTTGGAAGGAACAGCACTCACAGTCAGGCTGTGGCAACTTTCTACAGTTTGACTGCTGAAAGACCTTTAGATGAAAGGGCACATTTTATTGATTTCATGTTGAGTTTATTGCCTGTGTAAAAGCCAAGTAGCCTTTGCTGGCTGCATCACTGAATGTTTCTGCATTTTCAGACTGGGACTGACACACTTCTGCTGTGTTTTCTTGCCCTGTTTGACCGTGAGTGAGTCATTTTACTATTCTGTCCCTCAAATTCAGGATCAGTGGGATAAGGAGAGCACGGGGCTGATGGGAGAAGCTTTCATGTTTGTGAAATGCTTGAAAACTTGTAAAATATTGTGTTAACATAGAGACATTCATAATAATTATGCCATGATTATTATAAATCTGTATTAATAATTAATTATAATATTAACACCTCTATGTGTGCTTTATGGGAGATGTGTTACTTGCAGATATTTTAAAAAGAAAAGGAGCCTTCCTGGAGATGATTCCCTGATGGGAAGTGCTCTGGTGTTGGCTCTCCAGAGGGGTTTCTTCATCTCTTTCATGGCTTGGTTTATAATGAGCTGCACAGCTGGAGACTCAGGAACAAACTGAATAATCTGAATTTGGTGCCTTTGGGGAGTGCCCCAGAATGTGCAACGTCTTGTTTCTGCATCAGGAGTAGTTTGCAGAGGAATTTGATAGAAATTCCCTGAAGTGATTTGCTGAGCTGACGTGGGGGGTTGTAGCATTCAGTCCTTTTTTCCAGACAGGGATTCAGTACATTTTTAGGCAGTGACCACACGTTCCCCATGCCAAAAATGCACTTGACACTCGTAACTGATGCACTTTGCAGCAACAAAGCTCTGCTGTGCACCAGATTGCAGGGTTTGGGATGGATTTCCTGCAATTGATGTGCCCAAGATGCAGCCCCAGTCGTTTTCCACCTGCAGAGAGTTAATCACCACAAGGGAGCCTGGCTGGCACTAATGAGGGAACGTATTTTTAAACCATATTTCACTGGAGAATTGTGCTGGTGTTTGCTGTGATGGGATTGTGTTTAATCTGCAGTGCTTTTATTTGTTGCAGAGATCCGTGCCCAGTTGGTAGAGCAGCTGAAATGCCTTGACCAGCAGTGTGAGCTTCGGGTCCAGTTACTGCAGGACTTGCAGGATTTCTTCCGCAAGAAGGCAGAGATTGAGATGGATTACTCAAGGAATTTGGAGAAGTTGGCTGAGAGATTCCTGGCTAAAACTAGGAGCACCAAAGACCAGCAATTCAAGTAGAGTATCTGCCTTTTGTTTCTGCCCTTTTTTTCCCCCTGCTGTAGATTTGATTGCAAGGACAGGAATGGAAAAGAGAGTTGTTACAGGGAATGTAGGCAGCAGCACTGCTCTGAATTCCAGAGCCAAGGGTTCTCCAAGTTTGTGTTGGACACAGAAGCCATTCCCTGTTTCTGGGTAGCCTGGCTGATCCCTTCATGTCAGTAATTCCTGGTAGGTCGTGTGTTGTTAAGAGAGAATGGGATGTAAGAACTGGAATGTGCAAAAAGGTGGGCAAAGCCAGGATTTCCTTCAGTGTCAATGGCTTTGGTTTTCTGGAGGGAAGCTGTTTCCAGTCTGTTCCATGCTGTCAGTTCCCCGTGTTCAGGATCCCACACGCTCTGTGTGGGAGTTGTGTTGCAGCTCTGCTACTCTCACTTCAAACAGCACAGAAATGAGACCAGCAGCACTTCCAGAGAGAGCTGAGCCAGTGTGGGTGGGGGAATCCCTGGGTACTGAGCTGGTGGGACTCCATTAAAATCCAAACGTGTCCTTACAGACAATCTCTTGACCCTCCTGCTTGAAACATCACTTACACGTGGGTCTGGCCGTGCTGCTGGGCTTGTTGCTGGATGCTGGTTCTTCTCCACTTCTCTGAGCTGGGATCACTGATGCAGATGGAACGTGGTTCCCATCCTCCTGGTTGTCCTGAGGTGCTTTTCCCAGGAGCAGGGGCTGCAGGAGGGGCTGTGTGGGTGGTTCCCAAAGGGGCTGCGTGGCACGGCCACGTGAACCCAGCACGGCGCTGCCGTGGGTCACATCTGGGCAGTGCTCAGCCTCCTTGGGCTGTGTTGTCAGGGCAGCAGCTGGGGAAAACACGGAGCAGCAGCAGCCTTGGGACCTGAATCATTTCTGCTTTGGACATTTCGGGCTGAGAGGATCCATCTGGGCCTGCCCCCGCCCAGAGTGCAGCGTCACTTTCTGCATTGTTTGGGTCGGGACGTTCTCCCTGTGTTTGTGTCGTGTTGTTGCTGTGTTTGGAGGGATGTGGGGACACGGCAGCTTCCCGTTCCCAGCAGCAGCTCTTTTTGTGGAAGCCATTAAGGAGGCACCATTTAGTTTCCTGTCCACACAGCTTTGATGTCGTTCACTCCTGGTTTAGAGCACACGTTGTGCTGCGTTCTCAGGAAAGCCTGGCTCCAGAGCAGAGCTGTTGGACAGGCTGGGGAAGAGTTACCCTGCATATCCATGGGCCTGTCAGTCTGAAGGTTTTTTTTCTTTTCCTTTAGAGTGAAAGTGTTGTTACAACTATAAACCGTGCACATCCTGCACGTGCCTTTAAGATGGCACTGAAGAGATGGTGTCTTGAATTACAATTTTCCTCTGCGGTATGATTGGTGTTTTCAGTTGATTTTGTTGTTATTTCTGGTGAAAATTAAGCTGATATTCTTCATATTACGTGGTATGAAACATCTCATCAGAAACACTTTTGTATTCAGCTTGAGAAAGTTGCATAGAACTTACACTCTATTTGGGGATTTAGAATGAATTTATAATGTGGAAGCTTTGACCAGGGAGAGGGCTGGTGCTGCTCGGGCTCCTGATTTCACTTCCTTTAGCAGCAGATTGCTCCTGCCAGAAAAATGCCGTGCTCTTGGAATGTGTTATCCCTGCAAGGTCTGAGTCCTAAATACACAAATTAATTTGGTCCGGAGTTGGAATAAGAGAAAAATAACACAAAGTCTGCGGCTGCTGGGTGTGTGGCAGCTTTGGTCACAGCAGTGGCATGGGCCAGGCTGTCCCTGCAGCACTTGTTTGGTCATTTGTGTGCTGGCTGTGCCACTGAGGAGTGTCAGAATGCTCAGGGCTCCGTCAGGAAGCAATTCCCATTGTCATGGCCTGTCCCCAGCACGGGGAGTATCTCGGCTGGCATCTCTTGTGGAGACTCTGGAGCTGGAATCCCATTGGGAGCCCCCCGTTTGATCAAAGCCAGCCATCAGCTCCCTGCTCCTCAGGAGCTGGGATTACACGTTTGGGAGAGGAGCCCAGGCGGGTGCTGCTCTGTAATTGCCTGGCTCTGACCCTATAAATACCCCATAATAGCCTGCTCTCCCCAGAACCCGGTGATTATGTCGGGAGGTGCCGGATCATTCCCTGCCTGCTCCCGTGGCACAGCCCGTTTTTAGATCTCCTGACACACGGGCCAGGAGGAAATTCTGTCAGCAGCCACCCTGTCATTTGCATGTGCTTTCCTGCTGGGCAGCTATCCTGGAATTACAGACTTGCCCCGGCTGTGTGTGTTTAAGGGAATGCTCTGCGGGGCAGGGGCTTGGGGCTGGCCCCTGGAATTGGGTTCTGTGGCTTCCGAAGAGCACGGGCTTCAAGGAAGGAGCGGGGTGGGAGGTGCAGGCTGGAGTGGGGCTTCTCAAAACCTAGGGAGGCTCATTTTTCCTAGATGTGGTTGTCTCAGAGTTGATCAGGTTTATGTAGAATCACAGATTGGTTTGAGTTGGAAGGAACCTTAAATCTCGGCCTGGGCACCTTCTGCTGTCCCAGGTAGCTCCAAACCTGGCCATGGACACTTCCAGGGATCCAGGGGCAGCCACAGCTTCTCTGGGCGCCCTGTTCCCGTTTCTCACAGGACAGAATTTCTGCCCAGTATCCCTTCCAAACCTGCCCTCGATCAATTTGAAGCCATTCCCCTTCTCCTGTCACTCCAGCCCCTTGTGAATCATCTCTCTCCATCTTTCTCCTCAGCTCCTTCAGGCGCTGGGAGGGCACATTTGGGTCACCCCAAAGCTTCTCTTCTCCAGGCCCAACAAACCCAGTCCTCTGAGCCTCTCCTTGCCAGGAGAGTTTTCCATGTGGGCTGTGAGATGGGGGTGGCTGGGCTGGGCAGCAAACTGAGCCTGACTGGGTCTGGGCAGCAAACTGAGCCTGGCTGGGCTGGGCAGCAAACTGAGCCTGGCAGGGTTGGGCAGCAAACTGAGCTTGGCTGGGCNGCTGGGATGTGCTGGGCAGCAAACTGGGCCTGGCTGGGCTGAGCTGGGCAGCAAACTGAGCCTGGCTGGGCTGGGCTGGGCAGCAAACTGAGCCTGGCTGAGTCTGGGCAGCAAACTGAGCCCGGCTGGGCTGGGCTGGGTCTGGGCAGCAAACTGAGCCTGGCAGGGTTGGGCAGCAAACTGAGCTTGGCTGGGCTGGGCTGAGGGGATGCTCAGTCTGAAGCTTCACTGGAGCATCTCAAAATGATTTACAGGGGTAGGTGTGCGTTGTCCTCATCTGATGTCTCTGAAGAAGGGGAACAGATTGATTTAGCCAGGGTGACACAGGAGTTGATGGCAGTTGGATAGAGCCCAGGTTTTACTTGCTTTTAACTGCTCTGCTGTGGCTGTTAAGACCTCACTGTGCCTCTTCTCTTCTAAAAATGTTTTTTTTCAGCTGAAGAGGCTATTAAAGGGCACAGCCATGCACAATATTTGGTGTATATGTTATATATACACCTCAGCATCTGGTGATAAATGTCTTTTCAAAGCCCAAGTGGTGTAACTCTGGTTGTTACAGGAGCTTGTTGCCCCAGGTTTGGTACCTAAGGTGTAAATCAGAGCACGTGGATCTTGGGGCTGGGGTCCCTGCAGGCTGCAGAGCTGGGTGTGACTTCCAGCCCCAAAAAAAGGCTCTGTCCCACTGCACTGAGGCTCTGGAACCTTCAACCCCAGGCTTCAGTTTTTCTTTTTCATGTGATTTTTGTCCTGGAGGCATTTGCCTATTCAGATCATCAGTCAGCAATATGAAAACCATGGCAAATCTTGAGTGATTGCTTTTGAGGGAGAAAATGGGAAAAAAAAGGAAAAAAAAAAAGGAAAGAAAAGACAATGCTATTTTAAGGTCATATTTTAAATCAAGATAATCTTTGGAAGCAGGATCCTGAGTAGCAATTGTCAGCTGGAGAGCTGAATGTCCAGGATATCCCAGCATGAAATTCAGATGGCTTTCTGGCAGCCTTTGCCTTGAAGTAGAAGATGCAGAATAAGTCTGGCAACCTTCAGGCTGAGCACTTGTAAACAACAGATGTTCATAACTGGAATCTTTTGGAAGAGAAGGGCAGGGAGCAGCATGGATGTCCATGCTTGTAATTCTCAAAATTTGCAGTTAACACCGAGCTGTGTCAGGGAAAATCAAATGTGGGTTTGAATGAGCAGCTTGCAGGGAAGTTCAGCTTGAATTTTCCTGGAAGTAAAATGATTTCTTTGAAGCAGAGATGATGCAGGTTGTGAGGGAGGTATCGCCAAAGGCATTTGGGTCACGTGGACTTCACTTACATTATTATTATTAATAATAATAAACATTGTCGTAGGCTATTTTTGTGGTTCTTTTTGCTGAAACCGAGTGCTGCACATTTTATTCTGAGCCTGTCAAATAACCCCATTTGGAAGGTTTTTGTAAGCATTAAACATTCATTGATTCAGTGACCTCTGTGAATGCAGAGAACCAGGGATCCATGACCAGCAACAGTGAATGTGAAACCTCAGGGAAGATTTTTGTGCTGCTTTTCATCATCTCAGTGGTGCCAGTCTCACACCACGCTGGTGTGACTGTAGCCTCTCTTGCCAGAGCTCACTGCAGAGGACAAAATTCAGAGAGGGTTGAAAGAGTATTTGGAGGAACAATTAAATCTCTGCTCTCACACTTGGCCTGGCTCCAGCTCGGGGTTTGCAGAGAGGACTGTCCTGGGACACACCAGCTTTGGAAAAGTCTGCTGGACACATCTAGGAAAAATATGAATATTTTAGGAGATCAGGAGGTGGAACAGGAGCCTTCAGGGGTTGTTATAAACAAGGATGGTCAGGGAAGTGGGACACGCCTTGGAGAGGGACCCTTCGTCAGGAACTGCAGTTACAGGACAAGGAGTGAGGGGTTCAAACTGGGAGGGGAATTTAGGTGAGATACTGGGAAGGAATTCCTCCCTGTGAGGGTGGGGAGAAGTGGCTACCCCATCCCTGACAGTGTCCAAGGCCAGATTGGACAGGGCCTTTCTCTTCAGTAATATTTTCATTCTCATCGGATTCATTCCTTCATCTTGAGCTCCTTAGGGAAACACAGGGTTCCTATTCCTGGTTTGTGGGTGTGGTTTTAGATTTTTTAAAAAAAATTAATGTATTATTTATTTTGTTATTGGTTATTTTTTAAAATTTGGATCTGTTTAGTAAGAGAACTTTTCTGCTGTTTCCTTGCAATGCCCAGCTCAGTGTCGCTGGCGTCTGTCGCTCTCCCGTGCTTGCCTTAGAGCAGATAAATCTTGGGCTGTCTGCAAGTCCCTTGTATGAATGAGTAATTTAATTAAGACTTTTCAGATTCTTGAGACTCCATCTTTCCTTCTGATCTTTTTGAGACCCGTCTGAAACCTTTGAAGTGGAGGTTGCACAGGACCCGATCAAGATAACACCCGAGAAACCACAGGACTCCATCATTTGTGGTTCCCTAAAAATCTGTGCTCAGCTCCCTCTTCCTGCTCCCAGCCAGCCCCGATTGCTGTGATCTGCTGTAATTTAGGCTAACCTAAATAAACTCTCCACATTCACTATCATCACACCATCTTTACACAGGGAGAAATTGTGCTTGAAATAAACCTGGATCTTGGCATCCTCTTCCTCTTCCTCCTCACGTGGGAAGTTTGAGTCAAAAAGTTGTTGTCAGTGTGAAGGCACCAGCACTTTGGGAAAGTTCATATTCACATCCTAAAGTTTTTGGGGTGATCTCATCAGTTTTAGCTGTCGGGGGTGAGTGGGGACTCTGTCACTCTGCAGGATGTGTGGGAATGGAGCTCGGAGTGGTTACACCCAGCAGTCCCCATTGATATTTCCCTTCCCTCGGCCATCCCTCCTCTGTGCTGAGGTGGAACTGGGAGCAGAGTGCCTTTGCCAGCTCCTGGGAGAGCTGAGATGGGTAATGGGAGCCAGGGTTTGCTCCCTGCCATCTGCTGTGCTGAGGGTTGAAGGGGTTCTGGTGTGAGCAGCTGGAGAACTCCTGCTCTGTGTTGGGAAAACTGCGCCCACCCCAGGGGAAGCTGCCCTTCCAGAGGTGCTTTAAAAGTTAATGTGTGTGGAGTTGTAAAGGATGCTTGGGAGGTTTGAAGCAAATCTTTTCTGTTTCATTTCTGCCTTGAGTATCTGCTTTTTGCTGGGAGAATAATTAAGGAGAGGTTTTGCCTCCTTTCCTTGCTGCGAGAACGCTGGTTCTGTACAAAAGCAAGAGCCCATTCCACCAAGGCACTGAAGGGGTTATGAAACCAAGAGACAACAAGAAATTAAAGGAATTTAAAAGGAGAATCCGGCCGTGTGTGGCTGAGCATCCCGAAGGTGACAATCCTGGCCATGCACTGGGAGCGTGTGGGGTTTGGGATGATTTTTCCCTTTCATGTGAAACCACACGGAGTGTGTCAACAACCCAGCTGGCGCCAGCAGCCACCACTGATTTCCCTCACCAGCCTTTCCTGGTATTCCTGCTATTTGCTGCCGTGGAAGAGCTGGGGCTGCTGTGGCCAGGACAGCTGGGATGTGTCCAGTTCCCTCCTGCAGCTCTCCTGCTTCCCCTCGGGGCTCCAGCTTCCCTGGGGAAGGCACTCCTGCTGCTCCCTTGCAGCCAGAGCTCCTGGTGCTGCTGGCTCCCAGCTCCTCCAGGCTGCTCCTGGTGATGCTGGGGCAGTAAATGGGCTCTGAGGGGTTTTGAGGCAGGATTTTGGACAACGGGAGCGAGGTCAGCTGGTGGAGAGTCTTGAGGGGTTTTTGTTTCTGCGTTGCATTCCCAAACTCTTCATGGTAGCTGGGTGATTTTCACTGGTAGCTCTGCCAGCTTTAGAGGGCAGAGACTGAGTCAGTGGGTGAAGCAGTCCTGGATCACAAGCTGCAGTCATTCCTGAGCTTTCCAATTTTTTTATTTAAGAAAAAAAAAAAAAAATCAAAATCAGCTGCTCTGAAACCCTTTATCTAAAATTATCCATGTTGCAGCACAAACCCAACCCTTGGTGTCATGAGAAGGGTAATGAAACTCTGCCCTGGCTCAGCTTTCCCATTTTCCCAGTGTCAGGCGTTGCTTGCAGCAGAGATCACTGTCCTTTCAAGTGCAGAATATTCCCTTTCCAGTGGAAATTAAACTGCATTTCTTTTAGGAGGCAAGAAATCTGATAAGAGTCGTGTACAATAATCAGGGAGAGCTCTGGCTTTGCCCCACAGGTTTTACTCTTTTCTAGATAAATATTATTGTGCTGTAAATGGGTGATAAACAGAACTGGAGAGAAGTAAATGCTGTCGTTGAGGCTCCACCTGGACCTGCTGCTGGAGCACCGTGTGAGATCCCAGCTTTCATCTGGGATGAAATGCTGCCCTGAGAGACAACTTCTTCCTTCCAGTAAATGAAATGCTGACCCAAATAAACAGAGATTCCTCTCCTCACCCCTGCTGCCCTTTGTGCTGCTCGTTTGCTGGGTGCATCAGCCGGGAGAAGGTGGGGAAAGTTCAAAGATGAGAAAATGAAGCTGCTTTTAGGAGTGTTGCTGTCTGTGGCTGGGGACAGATAGAGAGAGATGCCTGCACATAATGGGCTGTGCACAGCAGACACAAGGTTTTGTTTCCTGTGTGGATGCTCTTTAGCTCACTGGGTGCTTGGAATCTTTTTTTATTGTGGTTAAGACTCAAATGCTCGAGACAGGACTGTGAAACCTTTTGTCAGACACTGGAGCCATCTCCCTGCCTCGGGCTCTGATTTATGCACAAAATCCTGGATTCAAAGGGAAAAATTAAAGCCTGCATTTGGCACAGCGCTGCTTGCATTTGCAGGATCTGTTTGTTGGGGGACAAAAGCTCATGGGAACATAGGGAAATGTAACTGAGGGTGTATTTTCTGTATTCCCCTCTGCTCCTCAGCATCCCACCCAGCCCAGAGCTGCATTTACAGATCCAGAATCGTGGTGGAATCCTGTCCAATTGTTGCTGTTTTGTGCCCTTGTAGGAAGGATCAGAACGTGCTGTCCCCAGTGAATTGCTGGAACCTGCTGCTCAACCAGGTGAAGAGGGAGAGCAGGGACCACACCACCCTCAGTGACATTTATCTCAACAACATCATCCCACGCTTTGTGCAGGTCAGCGAGGACTCGGGACGCCTCTTCAAGAAGGTAACTGGGTGCTACAGCACAGAACTTTCACTTTGGTTCTTCTAAAATACCATTCCAGCTGTTACTCCTCGTGCATCGATTTATTGGGGGATTTTTTCCTCTTTGGGCTTGACTTACATTTGATTTTTTTCCAGTCGTTTTCCCCAGTGTGGCCAGTTGAGATTTGTTGGTCTAAATTAAGGCTGTGTTTTTTCTCCTGCTCCACAGTTTTGAATGGAGGTTGGAAATTTAATTAAATAAGCAGAAACATTCCAGTTCTTTGATTCTGAACATTAGTCAAGAGCAACCCTCTAAAGACAGAATTTTATCTGCCATGGAGAAATTACTGCTAAAAGAAAAATTAGGGAGAATTCCTGCTATGCTAGATAATAAAAGCATGTATTGTCCTTATCTGGGAAAAGGAGAAAACGCAGCTGAGGTCTCTTTTGTTTGCTTTGTCCCCTTGATTTCCACCTGGGAAGGAAGGTGGGACAATGTGGGAGGGTTTTCCTATTAGGAATCTGTTCTTGCAGTTAAAGAAACACGATCTGGAGGCTTTGAAAGTGCAGCTCAGTGGTGATGCCTGGCCTCGTGTTTTCTGTCAGGTGCTTTAGGAGCTAAAGGCAGCCTGCAAGAAGCAGTTCAGGCTGTTGGAAAATGGGCAGTGCTCCGTGCTGTGGGTGAAGTTTCATGTCAAGATGAAGGAGCAGCATCTTGTTGTGTGTTAGCTGGAGAGCAGGGTGCCTGTGCCCTGCTCCAGCAGGGTTTGGGGGTGAGATTTCCCTGGGAGAACGAAATTCTGTGGTGTTCCCTCTCTCCTGCCAGTTCTTTGAGTTTTTAATGGGTTGTGAAAAATACATTCCACTTCTACATTCTGTTTCTCTTGTACTTCTTGTTTTCTCAGTCATTGCCCGAGCAGAGGAGGAATCTTCTCCTTTTCAAGTAACGTCACACTGAGGCCTTTTTGACCTTTTAAAACTTTCTGGTAATTACATTATGGTTGATTAGATACTTACACGGGATTATTGAATGGCAGTTACTCCTCAATTCCTCTAATCCCTCCAAAGGAGGAGTAATCTCCCTGCTGAATTTCAACAAGGGCTGTGCTGGAGCAAGGTGGCCTGGAAAATGCCTTGGCAAAGCAGTACTTGGAAATTGATATTATCCCAGTTTGGCTGGAAATGGCAGCTGCATTTTATAAACCAGGGCAAACCCGTGTTTATACTTTATTTTGGGCGGCAGGACTTGAATAAAAACAAATAAATTACCAATCAGCAGCAAAATACATCTCTGGTTTGTTTCTCACAGGCCAAGGGCAAACTCCACATTAATTTGTGCAAACAAAAGGGCATTTGTTGCTGAATCCCAACTACTTGTTTGGCTGTTTGCCAGGAATACCAGGCTGGCTGAAGGCCAAGTCAGGTGTTTGATTGCTACTCCACTTGTGCTGGGAGGTTAAAACCAAAAATTGCATCCTCTGTCATCTGGTAGCAGCTGATAAATAGAGAAATTTGGCTAACGTGGACCTACTTGTGCTTTTTCACTTGAGTCTCTTCCCTTCCTGAGCTGCAAGAAGCAGCTTGAATTGGTATGAAAGGTACTGCAGGCTAGAAAACAGATGAGGTGTGTGATTAAAATATTGCAAATCAGCTTTGTAATCTGTGGATTTAAAGAAATGTTACCCATTTATAAACACCCCCTCTGTGGCACGTTTGTAAAATATCCCCAAAGCAGCACAGAAGTTGTCAGAGCATCTCTGAATTTTAAGTAAATGGTACTTTTTTCACCTTTTAACCTTTTCCTGGGTTAAAACCAGGCACAAGTGGCTGAAGCTGCTGGCAAGGCCAGGCTGCCTTTCTGCAGGTGTTGATGGGGAATCTCCCGATTTACATTTAGGAAGTACCCACTGGTTTTAACAAATGCCATGAGGCATGGAGAGGGTGGTGACACGGAGATCCTCATCTGCTGGGGGCAGCCCAAAGCAGATCCTGAGGTGTTAAACCCTTTCCTTGGGCCGTGTTTTGTGTCCTGCTGCGATCGAGGCTGAGCTGGGAGCACAGGCAGGGCAGAAGGAGGTACTTGAGGTCCCTTTTGTCGCTGAACTCTCGAGCTGCTGCATCCCTGAGTGTGTGGAGAGCTTTTCAAAGGATGGAGTGTGGCTGTGATCCGGGCTGGAGGCAGCCCAGGGCTGGGGGAGTGCGATAAGGGCTGCGCTGGGAGGGAACCCTGTGGCCGTGAGGAGGGGAACGCCCAGGGAGCTGGAGCAGCACAGAGCCTGAGGTGGGGACACCAGGTCCTTCTGCAGCCAGAACATCAGCAGGAGTGGTGGCAACGTGAGTTTTCTCTTGGGGCTGGGGTGGAGAATGCTCAGGGCGAGGTTTTAGTGTGGTCACTCTTGGGCCCTCGGGCTCCACAAAGTGATGGCCGAGCGTGGCTGGGTTCCTGTCAGTGTGAAATCAGGGAATTCCAGCATCCCAGCGGGGCTGCCTGTGTTGGCACGGGGTTTCAGAGGGTTCCTGCTGGCAGTGTTTGGGTTCCCAGCACCAGCCTGGGCTGTGGCTGTGCCTCACAGTGTCCCTGTGCTGGGACAATCCAGGTCCTGTCCCAGATCCCTCCCCAGGCTGTGACACCGAGGAAGGTCCTGGCTGTGTGAGGGGTGGATGGATGGATGGATGGATGGATGGATGGATGGATGGANGATGGACGGGTGGATGGATGGATGGACGGATGGACGGATGGATGGATGGATGGATGGACGGACGGATGGATGGATGGATGGATCCATGGATGGATGGATGGGAGCCTGCCAGCCACTTCAAAGCTCTCGAAGCTGATAAGAGCAGCTGTGTTGGCTGCCAGAGCCAGCCCTGGCGTGGTGCTGGAGGAGCCCTGTGTGTCAGCCCCTTTCCCCTGCCTTTGGGGTTTGTTTACTTCCCCAGGTCCCTCTCCCTGCAGGGCCTTCCCCTGCCTGAGCTGTCTGCCCCAAATGTGGGTTTGGATTGGAAACTCTCTGCTGAAGAGCAGGAATTGTTGGAGCACTGCACTTTTCCATGCCCTTGTTTTGGTTTCTCCTGAGGAAACGCTTTTAGGTGTCAGTGGGAGATGCTGCTGATCAGGGCCTGGCTGCTCTCACAGTCCTGTGGCTGAATCCTGGTCCTGTCAGTGGGAATCTGGGATTTGTCTGCCCCCAGGGATGGTGTCAGTGCAATTCTGTGCTGTAGCATAGAAAAAGGAAGATAAATGGTGAAATAACCACATTTCCAGCAAATAAAACTGTGCGGGGGGGAATTGTCCTGGTAACAAATTGTTCCACCTCGGGGAGGAGGTGATATTTTCCTGTTTGGGCAGAGTTAATGATTTAGGGCTGGCTTTGGTGCGGGATTGGAGTTCCCAGCCCCAGTGCCACCAGCGTTGCTATTCCAGTCACCTCTCCCTCTCCTGGAAGATCATCCTGCTTTGATGTCTGCTCCTTTTCATTCCTTCATCTCCTTTGATTTCTCCTGCTCATCCTCCTTCAGCGTGGCCCCTTTATTTATTTATTTATTTACTTCTACATTTCTATGTCTGTGTGTGTTTTTATATTTATAGATGTATTTTTTCCCCCAAAAATATTCTTCTATTTGAGCTGATTCCTGCTTTGATTTCCCCTTTTCCCTCTATCCCCCTGTCACCCTCTCTGTTTAATGTGACCCTTCATTTCTCTGCATGGAACAACCTTCCTGTTTCTTGCATGGTTATCAGGTTTTCTTGCCTCCAGACATATCTTTTGAGTGGGATCCCTTGGGATTACTTATACATGTATAGACCTTTGAGCAGCAGTCTCTTTAATTTGGTCTCTTTAATCACTTTCTGTGTTGTCTCTTTGAGATTTTCCTACAAGCAGCCTGATAATCTTGTTCAAATGGAAGGGAAAAAAATTACCTTTTTTAAAAGAACAGACGTGGAAGCCGCAGTCGCTTTGAGCAGTTTCTGAACCAACTGATTTTTTTTAAGTTTGACAGATTTTTACCTAAAATTGTGAAGTGACTGGCAAATGTTAATGGGCAGAAAGGCAGATCTGCTCTGTGTGCAGAGGGGCCTCGGGACAGGCAGTGCCTCCGAGCTGAGCCAGGTACCAGCTGAGCATCTGCCTGCCCTGCTGGCTTTAAAACACATTTTCTGCTCTGGTTTCAGCTGGGAGCCTCCCTGGGCTGCTGGGGCAGGGACCTTTCCCTGTTGTATCCACGTAATTGGGGATATTTAGGGGAGAAAACCCCGTTTGGAATCAAGAAAACCAACCTGAGGATTTGAAATTCTCCTCTTGTTTAGCACCTTTGATGGTGGAAAAAACCCCAGTTTATCTCCTGGTACACGGCGGGGTGTTTGATGTGAAATGGGAAATCCACAATGAGCTGGTTAAAAGCCTTGCAGTAATCAAGGAAGAGGAATTATTAATTCTCTGAAGGGGTCTGTCATGACCTACTTTACAGCTGCTCTGTGTCTCTTGCTGCAGCTGGAACCAGAATATGACAAATCTTAAAGCACCCCACACGTGGAAAAGCCACCACGGGAAAGAAATGTAATGGTTAGAATGCTGGGCATTTGTAAAAACATTTTTCCATCACGGTGTCAATTTGTAAATATGCAAATGCTGTGAGTAAAACTCCCACCGAGGTGCAGAGTTGGTGCCTCTGAGCCTCATCCCTGCTCCCCTCCTGCCATCCTTACCCACCCTCCACTGGGCATTCACAAAACATGGGAATATTTAATGTTTGTCCTCCACCTAGGCATATTTAATTATTACTTTTAAAAAGATGCAGAGGCTTGGTACTGTTCCAGAGCGGTTTCAGAATCAGCAGATTTGGGTTCCAGTTCCAGCTGTCACCCTCTGACATAATTTGAGGCAGCAAATTAGATAAAAATCTCTTTATCTTGGTGTGTTACACATTGACCCTGCGATGGCTTGGCTGGCTGTTGTTGAATTTATGGGGAAAGCACCTCGGGAACTCCGGGGAATGTTTGTTTTGAAGCCATCCCCTGGCTCTGTCAGGCTTGGCAGGACGGTGCCAGGGCTGGAGATGCGGGGCAGAAGATGTTGACAGCATTCCTGAGCTCTCCTCTTGATTATCCCCCCCCAAATATTTTGAAGCTGAAGTCGTTAATGTTTGGTGGAATGCGGAACAGCCCCGCAGTGGATCCCAAAAACATCTTGATTAAATTAGAGGGGAGGTGGAGGGGAGGAGGGCTGGAACAAAGAGGCCGTTGAGGAGCTGGCACGGCCCGTGCTGGGAATTTATGTAGCAGCCAGGGGTGGCAGAACCTCCAACCCTGCACATGGTGCAGATACACCCTGGAGTAACAAAGGAGCCTGTGTTCCTGCCTGGGTGCTCACAGGAGAGCTCCTGGGCCAGGGAGATCCTGCATCCCCAGCCCATCGTTCTTCCAGCTCCTGGGGTGGCTCCCTTGGGTGCTGCTGGTGCTCTCCTGGTTGGGGAGAAAGGGAAGCTCTGCTCATCCCCTCTCCGTGCCCAGCACAGGTGAGGAGCTCTCCCCACCCTCGGGCGTGCAGGGAGCTCCTGTGCCCCCTCCCAAGGATGCTCTCCCAGCCAGATCATCTCCCAAATCTGCAGGAGAAGGGTTTAACCTGATCAGATCAGGAGCAGACAGGGGTTGTGGGGACACCCCCTCTCCACACGCACACCCAGCTCGTTAGTGGAGCCAGTTAATTAAGATTTTGTTGCACAAGCTTTTGCTCATGGTAAGGGAGGCACAGACAGAGTTGGTTGCAGGTACAGCCAGGAGTAGATCACAGTAAAGCTGATCAGAATATCTTTTATTTATTGCCTTTTCCTGAAAGATTGTTTACAAAATGGATCGGTCTGCCTTTGAAAAACTCATGGAATAATAGAGAAAATACAGAACAATGTGGAATTTGCTGCTGCAATAAATAAATAAAAATCTCCAGTTGGTATCTGGAGACAGTCACAACTGCCAGGACTGTTGTTGTCTTTCCTTGGCACGGGTTTTATTCGTAATTCCATGGCACTTTCTGGCATGATGCTGAAATCTCTCACGCCTGCATGGCAGTGGGATCAGCAGCCTTTAATCTGCACTTGGAATTCCACGGGAGCTCAGGGAAGTTCTCTCCGTGCATCACCTCCACCTCCCTCCACTGCACTCGAGCAACAGCTTTTTCCTGACGTCCAATCCATTTTCCTCTGACTTTCCCAAACAAACCCTTCTGCTTTCTCCAGTGGATTTTCATTTATCAGGGTCAGCCAGCTCAGCCTTTTTCCTCCTAAACCTTTTTTTTTTTTTTTGGTGGAATCAGTGCAGGGAACAGTTTTACATTAACAGTGCTCATTGCACAGCTCGTGTTATGATGTCCCCTGTGATCTGTCTTACCTTCATCTTAATGGAAGGGTTTTTTCCAGTCCAGCAATCCAGCAGCTCCTTTCTTGAGAGCTCATTTGGAAGCACAAAGAGTTTGGTGTTTTGACAATCTGGCATCTCCTTTCCCCTTCAACCTGAATCTACATTAAAATATTCGTTTTAATCTCTGCCGCATAATTGATGCTTCAGCAGTTTGTGCAGCAAATGAGCAATTTTTTAGTGCAAGAAATGAGCAAAATGGGCTGGAAAGAGCGGGGTGAGAGGCAGATGAGGGCCAGGCCAGGCAGTTCCAGCAGCACCGGGCAGCCTGTGGCTGGAAAGCTCCTTCTGTGTGAAAAGTTCAGTGCTCAGGGCATTTCACCCAGACCCGGGCAGTCAGTGCCATTAATCATCTCCACGTGGAGGAGAAGGCAGCCAGAAAACCCTGGCGGCTCAGATCCCTGCAGGGGTGAGCAGCAGCCTCAGCTCCTTCTGCTTCCAGAGGTGGGAATCCTGTAGGTTTGTTCCTGCAGACCCCCTCGGAGGTTGGGAATCACCAGCTCTGTGCTTTTCCCTAAATTAGAGACTCCTCAGGAAAAGCTTTCCTTTGTCAGCATTTGTGTCAGGTGCTCTTTTTTCCTGTAGCACCTGGGGAGCAGGGTGAGGAATATGGGATTGGAGCATGTGGAAAATCCAGAGGATGGGGCACTGGGGACTTGTGAATCCCATTGTGCTGCCAACAGAGCAATTCCAGGCTGGTCTGAACCACAACACCCCAAAATAATTTTTTTAAGTCTCCAATAAAGCAATTTTCATCTCAGGAACACCCTCTGAGCGCTGCTGAACTGGACAGTATGGGGGGAAAAGAATAATTTGAATTTAAATCAGATAATCTTTCTCTTCTGGCTTTTTAGTTTCTCAGTGTGGTGTTGGTTTTTTTCTCATGGCTTAGCACTATCTTGACTTCCTGGGCAGAAATGTTGGTTTAAGCGTGGGTTTGGCTGCATTGCCTCTTCATCTGTTTCTTTTCCTGAACGCTGTAGGCATAAATAATCTTGGACTTATCAAATTTGCTTGCCCCAGCAGATATTAAACACTTGTAACACGAGGGTTCGAGCACACAAACACTGCCTTAGTGGGCAGTGAATGAGTAAAATCTAGAAACTGAATTAAGTTACTCTTGTTACGGGGTGGTTTCCTTATCCTGCCTCTCCTCAGCTCCCATACCAAGCTGTGCTGTAGCCACAGCCTTGCTTGATCCTGTGAAAATGGGAAAATTGTGCTTTTTCGGGCTTGAAAATGGAAAATCTCAAGTTCTCGGGGAATTTCCATCTCTGTTCCATAAAGCTTTTCTGGCTGCACTTGCAGTATTTGGGTTCATTAATAGTCCTGGTGCAGTGTGACCCCGAGTGGCTCTGGGCTGGGCACTGGTTGGATTTGCCAGCATAAACAGTGGTGCTTAATTAGGCCTGAATTATTTGTGGGTGCTCCGTGCTCACTTCCTCTGCCTTTGCAGCCTCTTCCCCAATTCACTCTCATTTCTCTGTTCTGTTGCAGAGCAAGGAAGTGGGACTGCAGCTCCAGGAGGACTTGATGAAGGTCTTGAATGAACTCTACACGGTAAATCCAGCTGATTTCTTGGCACCTCCTCAGGCAGAAGGGAGAAGTGTTTGACTTCTGCCACCAGGGCTGAGAAACGGCTGCAGTCCCTGCAGCTCAAGGTCACCTAAAAACTCCATAAATCCCATTTTTTCCCTCTGTCCTTGTGTTGGTTCAGCTCTCTAAGTGTGGGCTCCACAAAGATCTCACCTTCATGCCCGTTTGTTGCTTTGCTGCAGTGATGGTTTAAAAAAGAGCCAGAAAGAGGAGAATTATTTCCAAATACGCCAGAAATCCTGGGGTTTGTGTGGTGTGAGCCTTCAGAGGCACCCACTGAGCTTATTTGTCCCTCAGCTCTCAGCAAAACAGCTCCTTTTAGAGTCAGGGTTTCCCATCTGTGCTTTTTGCTTCCCAGTAAATCCACTGGAGACCCCGAGGAGGAGGTGAGGAGGAGGAGGATGTGTTCCCAAGGGTTCCTGAGCTGCCTGGGGATTTTTCTTCTCCTCACACAGATGAATGGAAAAGCCTCTTGCTCGATGTAAATTCTGCTTTCTGCAGCTGTCACTGAGCTAGTTCTCTCCTTTAAAAGCAGAACTCACTGTTAAGTTGCTCAAAATGCCTTTGATTTTGTCCTTCCTTGGTGGTTTGCTGGGTCGTGGCACTGAGATTCCTGTTCTGGCCTTCCTCCTTCCAAAAGCTGACCCAGGGTTGTCCCTCAAGCCGTGGCATAATGACCCTGTGGGGAAATTGGGGGTAAAAATCAGAGTTAGGGGATTTCAGGGGATTCCCTGAAATGTCCTGTGTCAGTGAAATGTGAGAGGGAATTGTTTCATTGCAGTTTGTTGCAATTAAAACCTCGAGGCCGAATATTCAGGCAAGTCAGCGTTCCAGAAACTTTTCTGTTTGAGGGCAGGATTGGCTCAGCTTTGGAGTGGATGGGATCCTAAGGAAGGACACGGATCTGCCTCTAAAAAGAGACCTTTAGGAGCTGGGGTTAATTTCTAATCCAGGTTCAGCTGGCTCTGAAGTGGCTGCTGAGTGGAGTTTCATGGCCAGGGGATCATTTCTGGGTGCCAAGCTCTGACAGGTCGTTTTTTGAGGCAAATAGTGAATTCTGCTACTTTCTCTTGCCCCTGGAAGGAAGAACTTCAGGAATTCAGCCTTTGCTAAACAAAGTGATGTAATTAATATTAATATTTTTAATGTCAGTGCTGGGAATTTGAAATCTATTTACTCATTCCTCCTGCTGCAGAACTCTAAATTGTCCCTTCACCAGAAAACCTTTTCCTGTGCAAAAAGCCACTTCTGAGCATGCTAAAAGATGCTTTTTGCTGGAATGGAAGCCACCCCACCCGTGATTAAATTTAGTGGTACTTTTAAAAATAATT
This sequence comes from Platysteira castanea, assembly GCA_013397175.1. Taxonomy (NCBI): domain Eukaryota; kingdom Metazoa; phylum Chordata; class Aves; order Passeriformes; genus Platysteira; species Platysteira castanea. The sequence goes on along the minus strand of VYXC01012040.1, from coordinate 275,162 downwards.
CCACCTCTTTTCCTGCTGGATGTGGCACTCAGGGCTCTGGGCTGGGTGACAAAGGGAGGCTCAACCAAAGCTTGGATGATCTGGGAGGTCTTTTCCAACCTCAGTGACTCCATAATTCCATATCCAAGGGACTGGCAGAATCCCTGCTTTCAGGCAGAATGGATCTGGGTGAAATCTTTACTTTCTCTACCCAAATAAAACACAGAGGGTTGTCCCAACCTGTGATTTTTTTGTCCTGTGCCATCCTGCCCTCAGCAGACCCCAGTGAGCCACCAGTGTCCCCACACCAGAGCCTGTGGCTGCCAGCCTGGCCTAAAACCATTAAAACCCAGTTCAAACTGGGATTTCTCCCTCTGCTTTCACTCTGTGCCAGCTCCACTCTGAGTGAGAGAGGAAAAGCAACTCCTTTGCATCTATTATTATAATTATAAACGCCTGCTTTATAGTCTGAGCATCTGCAGGGGCTGGGAGTGTGTGAATTATTCAGGCTGTGTCTTTAGCCCTGGCTGCAGTCACATTCCCTTTCATGTTCCAATCCAGAGTTTCTGGCTCTGGGAACCTCAGCTGATCACTGCAGATCAGAGCGTGCAGCCTGCTGACGTAAAATCCTGTTAGGCCGTGGTGCAAAATAGCTCTAAATGGGTTTTCATCTGAGATAAATCAAATTATTCACAAGCGGGGCTTTTATTACTGCTGGAATGGGTGGCTTTATGTAATTGTGCATTTTTTTTCTGCCCCCTGTGAGTGTTGTATGGTGTTTGTTTTGGTGTGGGATTCAAATCGCTTTGCATTTATGGATAAAAAAGTGGTTTAAAGCTCATGTCCTTTGGTTCTATTTGCATAACACAAAGCTAGACATTAATATCACGTGAAATAAATGGGATTTGTGTGACTGGGGGGGATATTTATCTATATTTACTTATAAAAAATGTGCTATAATAAAAGTTGCCCGTACAGCACAGGGTCCAGGTCTCCCTAAAGGAAAGAACCACACTTGTTTATTAATTTTTTTATTACATAAGGTGCCCAGAAGTACTTTTATGTCCCCAATCTGATTTGAACAAATGGCACCTGAGTGGCTCTTGCAGCCACTGCGTTGAGGCTGGATTTACATCCTGTGGTGTTTAAAGCCCTGATTCACCCAGATGAAAGACTGATAGGCCTCCCTTCAGAAACCTTACCTGCTGATGAAAAGCTCTCATTTTCCTGGCATATCATTTCCTTTGAACAGTCAGGGAGGCTGGATTAAGTCTGCATCCTTTTTTTGGTTTCTGTGCCTCCTTTACTGGCTCATACAAGAAGACACATGCCAAAGCTGAACAAAGCAGCAGCTGCAAAATCATCCACTTTGATTTCAGATTCATCCCGAGAGCCACGCTGGCTCCAGCACCTCCTGCCCTGCTTTTCTGACACGGGAAATTTCCCTGGGTGTTCTTTCAGTTCGGGTGTTTCAGGCTGACAGCCAGCTCTGCCCTGCTGGGCCCTGAGCCCCGCTCCTTGTTCCCTGCAGGTGATGAAAACCTACCACATGTACAACGCCGACAGCATCAGCGCCCAGAGCAAGCTGAAGGAGGCCGAGAAGCAGGAGGAGAAGCAGATTGGGAAGTCAGTGAAACAAGAGGACAAGCAGACCCCGCGCTCCCCCGACTCCACCTCCAACGTCAAGTTTGAGGAGAAGCACGTCCGGAGGAGCTCTGTCAAAAAAATTGAGAAAATGAAGGAGAAGGTACTGGTGGGGTGCACAGGAGTTCCCCCCTCACGTCCAAATCTCGTTCTTTGTGTGGGTTTTGTTCAGCACTCAGCTGGAGGAAAGGCAAATCCGGCAGCAGATTTCCTTTAGGGCAGTTTGTGTTATCCCAGGGAATACAGGCATGGCACAAAAAGCAGGTTAGAGTGGGAGAGCAGCAGTTGCCTGCTTGGAATTCATGGTTAACGTGATTGTTTTTGTTGTCCTAAGCACAAGGCCCGTGCTCCAGGGAGCACAGCAATCCCAAACTGGCTTTGAGGGCAGGACCAGTAGCCTCAGCCATCAGTCACTAAAGCAGTTCAGCTCTAAGGTTCAAGCCAGTAGAAGGGAAGGAGTTATTTTTGAATGGATTTAGGCTCTGGAAGGACCAAGTTCAGGCCTTGGAAGAGGTGGGGTGCCTGTAGCAACCCTCAGACAACCCATGGGGTTCTGTGGTGGTGCTGGAGCCGGGCCATGACCTCCTAAACCCACCCTGTTCCTTCATCCCTCCTTTAATCTTCCCCATCCCACAGTCTCAAGACTTTCAATCCAGCATAGTAATGCTTAAACACACCTAAATAATTAATCTGCATTTCAAGTCTTGGAGTCCTGGCAAAACTGGAATTCAAATGGGCAAAATCTGTGCGAGCAGGGTAAGATCTGTTCAGTGTTCTCTGGTGTCCCTCAGAGCGCTGCTCACCTCTTTTAATGCTGGATCCTGGTTTTTGTTGTCTTTCAGCGCCAGGCAAAGTACACCGAAAACAGACTGAAGGCAATAAAGGCAAGAAATGAGTATCTGCTGGCCCTGGAAGCCACCAATGCCTCGGTGTTCAAGTACTACATCCACGACCTGTCTGACCTCATTGATGTAAGTGCTGCTGCTCGGGCCAGGAGCCTCCCACGTCCCTCTCCTCCCTCAGCATCCCCTGCCCCAGCACAGCTGGAAACCTCTGCACAGCTGGGCTGGGCAGCTTGGGGGGTGGCAGGGGCCTGGTAATTGGTCACTGGGCTGTGACAAGAGCTTTTCTCGGGTGGCCACCTCTGTTACACAGACGAGGAACGTGGCTCGGAGAGAGGAAAGGAGGAGCTGCTGAGTTAAAGTGAAACCCAGCTTCAGTGTCACCCTGCTGCCTGACATTTTCATTTCACTGTTTTAGGCAAACCTGCAGGATTTTAATGCAGAAACACGTTTGAAAAAAGAGATTTTTAACTGTAGAAACAGTACAAGAAATTTGGTAGAAGAGAGGGAGTTTGGAAGTGTTTCCTGAAGCTGCTTTTAACTGGTTTTGGAGAAGTCATTGAATCCTGGAATATCCTGATTTGGATGGGACCCACAGGGGTCATCCAGTCCAACCCCTGGCCCTGCACAGACATCCCAAAATCCCACCCTGTGCCTGAGGGTGCTGTCCAAGCACTCCTGGAGCTCTGGAAGGTTTGGAGCAGTTCCCTGGGGAGCCTGGTCAGTGCCCCCAGCACCATCTGGGGGAAGAACCTTTCCCTGATATCCACCCCAAACCCCCCTGACACAGCTCCAGCCATTCCCCCACATCCTTCCCCTGCTCACCAGAGTAGATTTCAATCCCTCCCCATTCAGGGAACAGCACTTCTGCTTTTGGTAAAACACACCCGAAAAAAACCCCTGAAATTCTGATTTTTGAAAACTCAGAAGAGCCAGTCAGAAACCTTGAGGTTATTCCCAGGGACGGAGCCACCCCTTCAGCCTGAACACGCTGGGTGTGGGTCAGAGGCTCTGGTGGCTCCTGTTCCCCTTGCCAAGGCCATCCCTGCTGGAAGCACGGGGCTGCAGAGCCTGGAGGGAGCTGCTGTGGAGGAGCAGGGAGCGATGAGCACAAGAGTCTCTAGACACAGGCAGTAAAGAGCACTCAGATCTCTATTAATTACCCAGCTATTAGAATAACCAGCAGTCTATAGGATACATTTATTCAGCTGATGATAAACTCGCCTGGAGTGCTCTTGTGCCAGGTGTTGATTTAAACCTGTCCTTTGGAGGTCAGGGCTGTCATCCAGAGTGGGCTTGAAAAATGCTGTTATTTCCAAAAGTCGTGGTTTGCAGGATTGCTGCTCTGGAGAGGCCTGGTTTGTTTATTCCTGCTGCCTTTTTAGGAGCCCTGTTTTGGTTAACATTTGCTCAACCTTAATTGCCTGGCCCTGGGTTTTTAACAAATGAGAACTTTGTGTTTATATTTATATCGAAGCTACAAGATGGGGATTAATTTCACCAGCATCGGCCTAATTTAATTGTTTTAATTTTTTCCTTCTGAAGCCCTGTCTCTCAAGTCTCTCCCCAAACACTGCCCACGTGCCTGGTTCAGCTGTCTGTTCTTGGTGTATTTTCATGGATCACAGGTAGCAGAGGATCCCTTTGGGTTCCACAAGCCCAGAACAATTCCCAAGCACGGAGCCGAGGTGTTTCCAGCAGGACAGGACAAACCTGGGGCACCCAGCTTGGAAGGAAGGGCTGCTCTTCCCTGGCTGTGTCTGGGCCATGGCAGGCAGTGGTGCAGGACAAAAATCCAAACTCCTGCATGCCAGGGATTGGTCTGTTCCTAGAGAGGAGCCCTCGTGGCTCTGGGTGAGCCCCTGCCCGAGTTAACCCCCTTGGAGCATTCTGTTTAACTCGACAAGTTCTCATCATCTTCAAAAATAAAAGTGTTATCTGCTCTGTTTTTAGGCGTGGAAAAATGTGGGACTTGTCTGGGAGCACAGGAGATGGAATTCAGTTATCTCGTTGTTAAGACACAGGGAAAATAGATTTATTAATGCCTTTGATCCTGAAGGATCGAAAATGAACAATTATAACCAGTGATGGTTATCTGAGCCATCTGACTTGAATAAAAATGTGATTTTTAAGCCGGGCTGCAATGCCTTCCCTCGATCTGATCATCTGATGATACTGAATTTTGAACTACAGTATAAAAGTAATCTTCAAAGTCACTTACAAGGAGATTTTGTTAGGCCAAACAGCATTAAACTGGTCGTGTTTATCCAGCACATTGTGTTCCCTGTGCAGGGAAGGGGAACAGGGAGTTAATTCTTTGTCGAGAGTTAAGAGCAATAAATTGTTTCTGACATAGCCCAGTAGTTTTGAATTTCCTGACTTTGGGGACTGAGGCAGCTCTTTGATGCTAATGAAATATTACAGTAATGGGGAAGTTTGCATTAACTCAGATTTATAAAAGGGTCACTAGGACAGGACTGGGAAAAAAAAAAGATAGAAATGTGTGTGTGAGTCGCAGAGCTTGCTTTGCTCTTCAGGAGTAGGTATTCCAGAGCTGTTCACTGCAGGATCTCATCCTTCCCCTTCCAAATCTCAATTGCATTTTAAAATAAAGGGCTTCTTCCCCTTAAATCTTCTGTTTCTGAGCCCTGTTTGAAAGCTGACTGGCAAAGGGTTAATCAGCTGTCATGCTGGGAAGTGAATTTGAATGAGTTATCATTAAATTCTTATAAAAAATTGATTTCCTTCGAGAACGGTTCCATCAAACATTTATATAACCCAGAAAAGGGATGGCAGGGCTGGTGCATTTATAAACATGGAACACTGGACTTAAAAAAAAACCCTTGAAAGTGGGGGAGTGGCTGGGAAATGTTTTTCAGTGGCTTCAATGGCAAAGAGCCCACACAAGAGTGAGGTGAGGTGTGACACATTCACTTCTTTGTGGATTCCCAGTGCTCCCAGTGCGCTGGGGGGGACACTGGGAGGGCAAACTGGTCACAGTGGGAGGGTGCACAGCACCTGTCCCACAGCAGGAGCTGCCTTCAGGTCTGGTCCCTGCAGCTCACAAATGCCAAGGAGCTGCTGGGCAGGGTCCTGCAGAGGCCACTGTGTTGGTAGAGGACACAATAAAGGAAACTCTGACACCTGCTAGGTTCAGCAGANGAGACTTTATTTACATTTCTCATACTTTATAGGGTTCTCAATTCCACAAGGGATTGGAGGACATGTCACTTCCTCCTCAATCCCGCTGGAGAAAAAGGATGCTCATCAAACTTTCTCTTATCACAAAAGGAATGAAAAACACAAACGATGGTTAAATAAACATTGGCCATTATTTACATAACACTGAGAATCTCTGACTCCAAATATGCAAACATCAGAAGGCTCAAAAACAAGGGCGACAGGCCACAGAGGTGATTTGGGGGCTGGAGCATCTCCCTGCTGAGGGGAGGCTGTGGGGGCTGGGGCTGGTCAGTCTGGAGAGGTCAAGGCTGAGAGGGGATCCCATCAGTCCTGACAAACACCCCAAGGGGTGTCGGGGTGGTGCCAGGCTCTGCTCAGTCCT
>VYXC01012040.1:226865-266849 GCA_013397175.1 Platysteira castanea | reverse complement strand
ATTCTGTGGGAGCAGGGAATGGTCCAGCAGTTTCTTCTTCCTCTCCCCCTACCCCTCCTTCTTCTTTTTTTTCCCCCTTTTTTTTCCCCTGCGTTTGCAAACAATGACAGTGATGAGACCCAAATGATGGGCGAGGAGGAGTTTTCATGTGAATTTTGCTTACAGAGCAGCACAGCAATCGAGCAGATGGTCTCTTTCTTTCCTTTCTGGATATTCTCCTCGTGGATGTAATCCTGCCTGTAATTCCAAGAAGGTGGGCTCCTTCTTGCTCACTTTATACGATGGCTGAAAAATCCAGGCTGGTTCTGATCTAATTCTAATGAAAAGCTCCTTTTTTTCCCCCTTCTCAAACATGAAAACTTGGCTCTGCAGCCGTGGTGGAAATGAAGCTGCTTGATTGTCTCCCAGTGACATCATCCCCGTGTCAGCCATAGCCAGGAAATTCTTGACCATAACCACTTTCTGCTTCAAAGTTTTTTGCTCCTCTGTTTCACCCCAGCAATGAAATCATCCCAACTGGTGGCTGCTGGGTTTTGGATGACTCTGTTTCCATGTCCAGGTCATGCTCCTCCTTCCTGAAGTACACTGGATGAAGCAGTTTGCTGGAATTAGGGAATTATTTAGATGCAGATTTGTCTTGATGAATGATCCAAACCCCGTGTCTTGTCTTTCCAATAGCACTTCAGTGCCTTGCTTTCCTCTTCTTTTGAATAATGTTATTTAAGGATTTTGGAGTTTTTTCATAGGAATCAGGACCCTTAAAAGTCAGGTCAGAATTTAGGGAAATACGTGCCCTGCTCTTGAACTTTGCCACTCCATTTTTGAATGAAGTGAGTCTCTAGTACTCCATGAAAAATGAGTCTCTAAAACTCCACAAACTGTTACAATACTTTAAGCTGGGTAATTAATTATAACATGGTGATAAAATTTGCACGGGGTCACAGGTTGAGGTGCTCTGTGCAGTCAGTGAGAGATGTGGGACCTCCCTTCCCCCCAGCAGATAACAAAACACCCACAACTTATTCCCCATTCACACAGCTCCTGCCTGTGGAAACATCCAGATCCCCCATTCCGGAGTTTTATTCCCTTTATTCATCTGGACTCGGGTGTGTTTTTCCAGCAGTGCTGTGACCTGGGGTACCACGCCAGCCTCAACAGAGCCCTGAGGACCTTCCTGTCGGCCGAGCTGAACCTGGAGCAGTCCAAGCACGAGGGGCTGGATGCCATCGAGAACGCCGTGGAGAACCTGGACGCCAACAGCGACAAGCAGAGGCTGATGGAGATGTACAACAACGTCTTCTGCCCGCCCATGAAGTTCGAGTTCCAGCCACACATGGGTGACATGGTCAGTGCGGGGCCCTCCTGCAGCTCTGCCTCGTTTTTGATCAGCTGACCCACTCCAGGCCCACCTGTTTGGCTCTTTTGGGAGCCTCAGAGCTGGGAGATGATGCAGAGATTAAGCAGAGGCTCGTGGCGGAGATGTCTAAATTCTAATTTTTTGCCTATCAAAGCTGCTGGAAGTGAAAATGCTTAATTAGGTTTAATGATAAATGTGAGTAGGAAACACCTTCGTGCAAGCTCCAGGTTAATCCCCAAGGCAGCCTCTGAATTTTGAGATTTGAAGGGCCAGTAGAAGAAACCTGAGTGCTGGTTTTTTGCAGCATCTGAGTGTGCAATCTGAGAGCACACAGGGTTTGTAGTGGTGCTTTTTGCATCCTCCTCGTGAGACGGGGCTGTCGGAGGACTCTCCATTTTTGGCAGGGCAGATCCCTCTCTTTCTGGGTTTATCAAGATGTGGTTGCTCAGCTGGGAGCTGTTGAAAGTCACACGAGCTGAAACCGGTTCTGAACGGGGGCACAGGCACAGGGTGACAATTTAGGTCAGCTGGTTGGGTTTCTGGATTATCCCCGAGCACAGACTGCAGGGTGGGCTCTGGGAATTACAGCCACTGCTCCGGGCTCTTCTTTGTGCCATTTTAAGTGAAACCTTCAGACTGCAAATGACCTTTCCTCGATTTTTCTGTGCTTCTGGTCCTGTAAGATCGTGGGGAGAAAAGGAATTACCTGCAGATTCTCATTCAGGAGCAGCTCCCATTCACTGAATCATTTATCTTGCTGCCTCTCAAGGCCAGAGGAGTGTTTATAAATGCAGCTGATGGTCCTGTAGCAATGGTGCTGCACACAGCAGATTATATCAGAATATGTGATCCTCTGTGTGCATGGGTGGGATAAAACTCCCAGTTTCAATTTCTGTCTCTAAAGAAACAGCCTCAGGCAGTGAGGTCAGTGCTTTCTTTTAAAAACCCACACAAAACCCAGAACAAAACTGAAGGGGAAGGCGGCCCCGTGGCGTGGAGTGAGAGTCATCCTGAGCAGCTCAGGGAACCTCGGTGTTCTGGTGGCTGTGACAGGTCCCCAGCCCCTGCTTTTTTTGTTTCAGCTCCCCTGGGTTCAGGAGAGAGGGACCTGTGCCTGTTGCTGAGCTGTGCAGGTGGTTCAGCTGAGCCATCCCAGCCCCTCGTGCCCCCACCCCGGGATGCCAGGCTGAAGCACTGAACCAAATTCTGTATTTTGGATGTGATTTATCCAAACACCTGGCATAAAGCACCTCCAAAACACGTGGCAAGCTGACATCACTGAGAGTAGCTGGTGTTTCCTAGCTCTTCTTTGATGCTGCCATCATCTCCTGCCCTCTGTTCAGTGCTCTCGGGACGGGAACTGTGGTTTGGTAGAACCATGGACCTCCTCCTCTGGCTGAAATCCAGCACTACCCGCTTTTAAAGCTCAGCACTTTGGAGGATGTTTGTGTCTGATAAATAAACGAGCCACTGCAATGTCCTGCTGTGCTGCTTCTCTTGCAGGAGTCTCAGCTCTGTGCCCAGCAGCCCGTGCAGAGTGAGCTGGTGCAGAGGTGTCAGCAGCTGCAGTCCCGGTTATCCACGCTGAAGATCGAAAATGAAGAGGTCAGTGAACAACCAAAATTCAGCAGCCCCTCTTGGCCACCTCCAGTGGTTACTGGGCACTGGTTGTGGAAGAATCTGGTGGTTGTGATCTTTTTTTATCAACGCTTGTGCTAAAATTCAAGGCCAAGGCAGCTTGTGCATTAATTAGTGTGTGATCTCCCAGGAAAGTTGGGTGTATGGAGAGAATCCCTTAAAATACCTCACCAAATCTCTCTTCCCATCCTTAACTTGGTAAGACTGGCTGTGGTGCAGAAGTTGTGTTTGGATAGCAAAAGGAATTCAGTGTTTTGAAGTGAATTTGCATAACCTAAGTTAAAGTGATTTTTGTTTGCTTGGGCATCCAAGATGAGAAGAAGATGACATGAATGGGAATCTGATCTCTGCACCTCTGCGTTCAGCAACTTCTGGGCAAAATTTGCAACTCCTTTTATGTCTGGAAAGCTGATTCTGGCCTTCAGTAAAAACGTACAGTGCAGCAGAGTCCTCTTTGTAATTAACATCTGATGCCCAGTGGTTGCAGAAGACAATCAGAGCATCTTTGTTCCAGCTCTCTTTGCTTTGAGATTAAATTTCTTTCCAGCCTGTGAGATCACAACTGCCAGCCTGGCACGGAGTCCTGGCAGGTTCAGGGTGCTGCCAGCTCTGTGCTTGCACGGGCTGTGCTGTTAATGAGCCAAAATTAATTACAGCACACAGGGTGTGAAACCAGTAATATCTGTTTGTTAGTGAAGTGCTCCAGGGGACTTCACCACCTCTGTTGTTTACTTACAACATAAAACCTTGGGGTTTTGAGTCCTCTCCTTCTCGCTGGGCAGGTGAAGAAGACGATGGAAGCCACGCTCCAGACAATCCAGGACATTGTCACCATAGAGGACTTTGATGTCTCTGACTGCTTCCAGTACAGCAACTCCATGGAGTCTGTGAAATCCACGGTGTCAGAAACGTTCATGAGCAAACCCAGCATTGCCAAGAGACGGGCAAACCAGCAGGAGACCGAGCAGTTCTACTTCACAGTAAGGGGCTGATTCGTAGGAATTCAGGAGGTTTTTTTCTTCTGGGAGATTCTCCCCTCCAAGGATGGGGAGGCCCTGGCACAGGGTGCCCAGAGAAGCTGTGGCTGCCCCATCCCTGGCAGTGTCCAAGGCCAGGAGGGGCTTGGAGCAGCCTGGGACAGTGGAAGGTGTCCCTGCCCATCCCCTGGATGATTTTAGGATCCTTCCCGACCCAATCCATTCCATGGTTCTGTAACTTTCAGTGTGATCTGTTCAGTTTCCTCACAAGAGAGTGCAAAGTGGTGCTCTTTTCTGACAAAAAATGCTTCTCTCTCTGATTTTGGGCGAGCAGAAGAAGTGTGCTGGGGTTTAAAATTGCATGCTCTCAGTTCTCTGCAAATATCTTGGGATACCTCTGTTGATGCAAAAGTAGTCTGGGGGTAAATTGTGTCAAATTTGATTTCTTCTGCATCTGAAAAGGAATTTGCTGAGAAAAAACCTAATAGCTTGTAAACGTCAAATTTCAAAACTAGTGCAAGCTAAAAGAATGTTTAGCTCTTTCATTTTTTGTTACTATCATGTTACAATTTCAGCCTGCATAAGCTTTTCATTGAGTCAGTGCTTTTTACAAGATGCTAAGAGCTTTTGGATACTGAATTTCACGCCAGACTGTGTGTCTTTCCTACATCAGATTTATGTTAAACTGTTGAATTTGTTTCCAATTTCAAAATATTTCAGAGTAGCAGATGAAAATCATGGGTCTTACCCCTGCTTGCTTTGCCATTCCCTCGGGCATCCTTCACCTTATTCTTCCCAGAATGGTGTTGCTTGTTAAAAGCTGAATTTTCTGTGCACTAACTTGGCAGGATGGTTCGTTAGGCCTTGACTTACAAAACTCCCAAATCCTTCACTGCAGGTGAATCTGGGCTATTGGAGAAGTGGGTGGAGAAGCTGCTGCAATTAGAAGGGATTGACCACCCTGCCCAGGGTTATGGAACTAGAGAAGTGATTTTTAATTGAACTCTGAGCATTCCCTCTCTAGAGAGGGCTATTTCGAGTTCAAATAGGAGAAGGGGGAATCCAGGGCTTAATTTGAGTGGGATATTTCTCTGTTTCATGTTGTTGCTGTGGTGTTAGAGAGAGGCCCTCTTTAAGCAGCCTGATCAGATGCTGCATTGATCTGCTATTGACCAGGCTTATAAATAGCCTTGATAAGGATTTCCAGCTCTGAATCTCCCAGGAGCAGCTTTTCCAGGGTCTGAGAAAACCCTCAGATGGGTATTAATGAGGCTTGAGGGCAGAGCTTTGTGTAGGGGATAAAAACAAAGTGCAGTGCAGAAATGACATTTAATTCCCTTTTACCTCGTGATGTGCTGAGTGCTGGGGGTAGGAACTCTAAGAAAAAGGCTGATTTAAAAGAATATTCCGTATTAATGTGACTCAGGGAGGAAATTCCATGTGCTGCACCAAATGAAATCCTCAGGAGTTCTCCTTTAGTTTGGTTATTTTTTTTCTTTGACTCTTTTCATTTTGCCAAAAATCCGGGGCTAATGGGTCCTTGTAATTCACCGAGAAAAGCCTGAAGCTTTATTTTGAAATTAATTTTTTTTTTTCATCAGCATCCTTGCAACAGGCAGGGAACAGAATGTAAGGCATGAGGAAATACTAAAAAAATCACAAGATTCTGCACTGGATGGGAACATCTTTTTCTCCTTTAAAGCAACCCCTGGTACTTGTTGATGTTTTTAATGACCTCGAAGCCAGAGCCTTGCAAGTCCCAGCGAGTGCCTCTGCCCTGCCCTGCCTGCAGCCACCTTAGGCTGGGCTTAAGTCTTTAGATCTGCTTCAAAGGGGAGCTTAATGCTGCCAAGACAAGTTCATCTGCTGATCTTTAAGCTTCTGTTTGCAGCTGAGCCTCCCAACCCTCCCGTCCCTTCACCTGAGCGTGACTCTGAGACCCCCCAGAACCAGATTTATCCTCACCCCCCCCACTTCAGAGTGGTTCTTTTTGCAGTTTATACTCATCATATTTTCTTCTGCAAAAATTCAACTGATTGAGCAAAATGTATAGTTAGGGCTTGGCAAACAGATTCTACAGGGAAATTCCCCAAAAATATATAATTAATTGTTTGTAGCGGTGATTGCGCTTCCTGTTTTCCTCTAAAACAACAGCAAAAAGTTGAAATATTAATAAAGGAAGCAGGAAGTGCTGAGACTTTCCAAAGGGACTTAATTCTTGTGAAATGTTTCTTTCGGTGTTGTCAAGCAAGGGGACATAAAACACAGGCTTTTGGCAGTTAATTAAAGCCATTTTTGTTTGTTGTGTCAGTGCACACCAGGGCTGGGGAGCCCATAGGGGAAGCTTGGTTAGTTCCTGGAAGGTTTTCCTTCACCCTCGCTGCTGCCTCAGTGTGTGTGTTTATTTATTTATTTATTTATTTATTTATTTATTTATTTATTTATTTATTCTTGACTCCTTGCTGCTCCTGCAAAGGCCGAGCAGAGCCCAGGCACTCGCGTTGTTCAAAATATTCATTTTTACCTTAAGGATTTGATGTCTTATTGTGCAGATCAGACCTGGAAGGAAGTGGATTGAATTGGGGAAAGCTGGAAGTGTCCAAGGCCAGGCTGGACAACCTGGGGTAGTGAAAAGTGTCCCCCTGCCCATGGAACTGATGAGCTTTGAGGTCCCTTCCCACCCAAACCCTTTGAATATTTGATTATAACAAGAACATTTCATTATTAGCTGAGAAGCCTCTGTGCTGGCTGAAGTTTTGAGATCTCTCATGATTCCGAAGAGGCGCCTGTGATATTTGCAGTTTGTGCTTTTGAGTGTGAACGTGTCCCATTTATAACGTGGACAGCCCCTGTACAGCAGAGAATTTCAGATGCTGCAGCTCAGTGAAGATAAATAAAACTGCTCTGAGCTGCAAGATAAGAGATGAAAGAACTGCAAAAAAAAAAAACCCCCAGCATTTGCAGAGCTGTGAAAAATCAGGGAGCAGCGGGAAAAACGCCTGCATGGCCGTGCAATATTTCACCTCGAGAGTAAATCTGAACCTGAATAATATCTTTATTTGTTTTGTCCCGTGCCCCCTGTGCAGCCCTGTGGATCATCCAGCGTGGAGGCAGACGCGGGGTTTGACAAGTAAAGTGGGGTGAGAGAGGTTAAGTGAGAGAATAAGCACAGTAGCAGCCTTTTAGTTGGTAAAAACAGATTGTTCATTCAGCTGCCCGTGACGTGCGTCCCCAGCCCTGCCTGCAGAGGGGTGGATGACAGCTCCTCTGATGGCTTAAAAGATGCCAAACATTCAGCTGACCCCACAGTAGAACAATGGAAATTGCCCTGAAGATCGAGAATCACAGAATTGCAGAATTGTTATGGTTGGAAAAGGCCTCTGAGATCGTTGATCCAGGCTTGGTTGGGCTCGAAATATGGGTGGCCTGAACCTCAGACTTGCCCAAATATATAAACCAGGACTTAGTTTACTCTTTAACCATGAATTTCAGTGTTACTCTGTCACTACAAACTCCAGTTTCACTCTCTGAATTCAGTGTCACTCTGTAAATTCGGTGCCACTCTGTAAATTCGGTGCCACTCTGTAAATTTGGTGTCACTCTGTAAATTCGGTGTCACTCTGTAAATTCAGTGTCACTCTGTAAATTCGGTGTCACTCTGTAAATTCGGTGTCACTCTGTGAATTCGGTGTCACTCTGTGAATTCGGTGTCACTCTGTAAATTCGGTGCCACTCTGTAAATTCGGTGTCACTGTGAATTCGGTGTCACTGTAAATTCAGTGTCACTCTGTGAATTCAGTGTCACTCTGTAAACTCAGTGTCACTCTGTAAATTCGGTGTCACTCTGCCCTCACGTTCACAACCCAGCACCCCCAAGACTCCATCAGAGCCATGAACTGTCCTCTCACCGTCCTGTTTTTTGCCACCTCCACAGAAAATGAAGGAGTACCTGGAAGGCAGGAACCTGATCACGAAGCTCCAGGCCAAGCACGACCTTCTCCAGAAGACCCTGGGAGAAAGTGAGTCTGGGTCCCCATGGACCAGGTTTGGCATTTATTGATCACTCAGCTGAGGGTGGCAGCCCTGGGCTGGTGATGCAGAGTGGCCATGCTCGTGTTTTATGAATTAATTCCTCTGATCTGCGTGAGGGAGAAGCCAAATGACCCCCATGGCTTCCTGAGCACCAAAATGCTTAATGAGGCACTAATGGGCATCGCTAATTTGTTGCAGTGAGGCCTGGGCTGCCCCCTCCTTCACACCCATCCTGGTTATCACTTCACGGTCTCTGCTGGGCCAACCTGGTGGTTTAGTGATGAATTCAGAGTTACTGAGGGGCTGGGCCTTCATTTATGATCAGTTCAGCTGCTCCTCACCTCTGTGGGTTCAAACCTACGTATGGGAGCCCAGGCTTTTGTTAGGAGAAGAACAAACAAATTTCAGAGCATGTGAAATATGTTGCCTGTCCAGAGGGCATCAGTCAGGGGGCAGCAGCCAGAACTGAATATTCATTTGCTGTTTGCCTCAGAACAAAGGCAGATTTCTTTCCCTTCATGGTATGGGCAAATCCTGTTGGCCAAAACCACTTCAACTATGCATCCAAGTTTCCATAGAAACCTGCCTGCCTTGTATTTGCAGAGGAGAAGGTTTTAACAGTGTAAATGTCAGGTCAAAAAATGGCTCCACTCGTTCTGAGTTTGTGTCTGGAGCAGGGCTGGCTGAGCTGGACTCCCCACAGCTCGTGGTGTGCAAATCTGCTGGATGAAAACCTACCCAGCATGTGGGCTTTGAAGTGCTTTGCTTTCAGTTTGAAAATGCTCTGTAAAACTAAAATACTTCTTGCTGCAGTAATTAAGAGTTTCGTGTTGGTCGGGCCCCGACCGCTGGGAGGAGTTTGGGTTGGATTGGTTCAAGTTGCTCATCTCTTCAGCTGTCCCAAAAAAGCGTGGCTGAAGCCAAAGTTTTGTGTCCTCAGGGCATTTTTCTTGTGCCTCTAAATATCTGCAAGTGCCAGCCGTGCTGCCGCTGTGACTGATCACATTCCTGGCTCAGGGCTGACCTCTGCATTCCAAGACCTATTTCCTCTTAACCTGCCTGCCCCCTGAGCCCAGCTCAAGCTGTGGTAGGGGGGAAAGGAGGGGAAATTAAATGTGATTTCTGTGTTAGGTTTAAAGGCTGCTTCTGTTTTCTTCTTCTTTGCTTTTTGAGCTTTCTTAGTGGCCCCATGAAGGGACCCAGGGAGTGTCAGGGTGAGCTCCAGCAGCTCCTCAAAAAACTCCTGTCATCTGTGAGATCAAAAGGAGCTGGGAAAGGGAGGAACATCCCATTTCCAAACCCACAGGAGCAGCTTAATGGCACAAACTGGAGACCGTGCCTAGACTTATCCATAAAATGTCCCTTAATTGGGAAACGGGCAAATAAAATTCCCTTCACACGTCCCCGGAGCACGATTAGGAGCTTTGCAGGGAAATGTGCCTCCAGCTGCGTGTCTTCAGTGCCTGGGAAGTGCAGGGGGTGGTTATTTTTTATTCTCCTCCCTGCCCCATCCTCAGGTGACGTTTTTCAGTCGGGGTGCAAATTGCCTTAATCTGAAGATGACAAGTTCCAGCAGTAAAAGTAGCAGCAAGTCCTCCTCCCTGCAAGTCATTATGTCCCTGCCTGCTGTCCCCATTTGTCACCCTAATGCAGGAGCCCCTTGATGCTGCCACAGCCGTGTAATTTCTCTGTATGAATATTCCATGATGAAAACGGGGACAGATGGCTGGAAATTCTGCTTCAGAATAACATTTTCATGTAAATTATGCACTGTTTTGGCTTGACGTGGGGAGAGCAAAAGTGGCTATCGAGATGTGCTGCACTAATTGTCAGCCATCAGCAATTAGCTGCTTCCCTCCTTCCTTCTTCCTCCTCCCCAGGAGCAGGAAGACAACTGGAGGGAAAGTGGGTTTTCAGCTGGTGGGAATCAGTGTGGTTTCACTGATCTTTTCACCAAAAAATGGGCCTGTCCCATTCCCACCAGCACATCCTGCTTTTTGCTGCCTCTTCTGTTGTGATGTTTTAGGTGATGCTGCATTAGCAAGTCCCGAGCTTGGCTGCTGCTTCCCTGAAAACTCAGCGCAAGTTAATGGCGTGTTTTTATAAATATGTTTGTGGGAAACACCACTGAACGTCTGTCTCTCAAAATAGCTTCAGTGCCAGCACGTTCAGGCTGTGGGCTGACAAATCTGGGAATGTTTTCACTCTTCCTGAGGGGCTTGGTGAGGTAGAATCTCTCGCCCCACCAGTTCCCCTGGGAAGAGGGAGGGAGGGAGGGACTGACAAGCCCAGTTTTTTGGCAGAAGTCAACAATTAGAATGCTCGGGGAGGTAATTTTTATTTAAGAACCACAATTCCCAAGGACAGGAGTCCTTGGGCAGCCTGAGCTGATTCCTGGTTGGGTTTGGTGGAGCTGTGCTGGTGGGGGTGGGTTTGGTGCTGTCCTTGGAGCTGCCCCTTCCTCTCTCCTCTCCTCCATCCCCTACCAAAACTCTGTGCAGAGACACCAAAAGCATTTTCCTGTTCCTCCCTCCTGATGCTGGGTTTTTTGTCTTCCCCACAGGTCAGCGGACTGACTGCGCCCTGGCCAGGTAGGCGTGACCCAGGGAATGGTGTTTTTAAGGAAAATCTGATGCTAATTGGTCATTCCAGATCAGTTCCCAGCCCAGGATGTGTGTCTGTTAGAAAAACGTGCTAATTTAGGATCCCAGACTGGAGTCATGGAATGGTTTGGGTGGGAAGGGGCATTAAAGCTCATCCAGTGCCAGGGGCAGGGACACCTTCCACTGCCCCAGGCTGCTCCAAATCCCACCCAACCTGGCCTGGAGCACTTCCAGGGATGGGGCAGGAATTCAGCCAATATAAACAAATTCCTTTTCTTGCCCTGGTGTATTTAGTGCGGATCAGGAGCAGGATGGGAAAGGAAGAGAAATTCCTTAATTTGGCACTGTCACCTGGGGAATGTTCTCCAAATTTAGGATTTTATAACCAAATCCCTGGTCCTGGGAGAGAGCTGGGCCCAGGGGCTGGCCAGGACTTATCCACAGGGTTGAGGACCATAAATTGGGAAACTCTTGATCCCGTTCTGCTCTGCTGTGCCTGGATTCCAGCAGGACAGAGGGCACGGAGAATAAACTTTCCATTTATAGTTGAGAGCAATCCCAGAACCAGCACTAAGCTCCTGATGGGGCTTTTGTGGGACATAACAAATCTCCATCTGCAAATTGATGGATTCAGGGGGCTCTGCTGGGCACGAGGAGCTGGGCAGGGGCTGTGCATCATCCTGCCTCGTTAACAAAAGCAAGGTGATTACCACCAGTGTGGAGTCATTACTGCTGCTCCCATTCCTCACAGCAAAGCAAAACTGACAGGTCCTAATTAGACCCTGACATCTGTAATAATAAAATATTATTCATCATGAAACAATTTTAAATATCAAAGAATCATGCCCGCCAACAGTTTAAAACCCACCTGATTGTCTGTGACAGCCCATGGAATCGGATTTTTAAAATGTTTTTTATTTTTCATTCAGTGGTTTTCATTTTTTTACAAAAGGAATTTCCCCCAAATTAACACGTTGTACAGGCTTTTTAAAAATCACACTTCTAATCCCCTTATTTATAATTCAGCAGCCATCTGCCCTGGCAGGGAATTGGCTGGAATGATACATTAGGGCCTCTCTGCTATTATCTCCCTTGCTTCATTTTTACAAGAAACTAAAGGAATTTTAAACCCCAGTAATAAATTTTGAGGGGAAAATCCTGTCAGAGCAGGGCATTTTTCCTATTTTTCTGCCATTAATGTCTACCAACATCAGCAAATGAGAGCAGACAGACCAGGCTTAGCCTGGCTGGTGCGTGCTGGTGTTCGAGGAGGGCATGTGTTATTTATTTATTTATTTGAGATCTTATCAAAACTGTAATAAAGACTCTGCAGTGGCAGCTGTTAGCAGCACGGGCGGAACCAGCCTGCTCCCACCTGCTCTTCCCCATGCAGTTTATATCAAACTTCATCTCCAGCAAGCAGCCCTGGCTCACAGAATTCCGTCTGCTCGGAATTAAAACGTCGGGGGTAATCTCCTGTCAGGGCTCCCTTGCGCCTCGTGCAGGTTTTTGGGTGATTTAAAGTCACTTAAAATCTTGCTGGAGTTCCATAAATCGAATGAGGCCCTGGCGTTGTGATTGGATTGGATCTCCAGCTCCTTCCCTCCTCCAAAACGGGGTTGGGAATGCTGAGGGAGTGAGCTGGTGATGGTGGAGGGTTATCCTGACTGTTCTGTTTTTCCCTCCTGCACCCCTGGACCAGTGGCAGGCGCAGCTCCACCGTCAGGAAGCAGGTAATTAACACTTCCCTCATTAACGAGGCGGGGTGGTGGAAAACAAATGTTTGTATCCCTCCCTCCCAGTGTTCCATGGACCTCTTCAGCCTTGTCTGAGAAATCCCTCAAACCCGGATCCAACCTCGTTCATCTCACTTTACAGAAATTAAAATTACTTTTCCTCTGTGTTTTGACAGACCTGGAACCAAAAATGCCAAACAGCCTTGAGCTGTTAGGGCAGCTGTGGTTTATGGGATCCACGCTGTTGTTTCTTTGTCTCCATTCCCTTTGTTTTCCCTGGAATCCCACTGTTCAACCTGTAACTGCTCTCTTGTTGTGGAATAAAAGACTTACAAAGCCAGGCCTTGTGGCCCTGGCCTTGGGGATAATCTGTTGCTTTTTGGTACTCAGTGAGCTAAAATGTGTTTCCTTGAGATAGGGAGGACCCAAAGCATCTCTGCTTGATACTGGAAGGTTAAAGTTTGGCTGGAATTCCAGTTCACACAGTTGTCTTGAGCTGCTGCTTTGGAGTTTGGGAATAAATTAAGAGAACAAGTTGTGACCTTGGTGTGCAGAGTCAAACCGTTCTCATTTTTTATTCTTTTTTTTTTTTTTCCCCTCTTCACTCTCCGTTTTCCTGCTCTTCCTGCAAATCCTCTCTGGGCAGGATTCCTCCCAAGCCATTCCCCTGGTGGTGGAGAGCTGCATCCGCTTCATCAGCAGGCACGGTGAGTTCGTGGGCTGGGGGTGTCCTGTGACATTCCTGTAAAATAAACCTGACCAAAACTGTTCAGAGCAGCTTTTTTTCTGGTGCTGGTGCAGAGGCTGCCACAGGAGGAGAATGGCTCTGATTTTCAGGCCGCACTGCTGGTGTTGTGAGTGATGGCTGCTCTGAATAACTGACCTTGCAAACGCTGTTTTTCCAGCAATATCCCTTTATTCCTTACAAAATAAGCTTTGTGCCTCCTCTCCACTCACCTTCCTTTGAGCCCTGAAGTGTGGCCTTCACCAGGGACAATCGTCCTCTTCAGGAGGAGGAGGAGGGACACTCGGAGTGTTAGAATGTGGGAGGTCAAGCAGGGAATTAATTGTTCACCCAGTGCCACAGCGAGATGATTTATGCCTGTTTGGAAGGTTGACCTCTCCCAGCCTTGAATGCTGTGCATTTATTGCAATTTGTTTTCATTTTTAATTGATATCATTTGTTAGTAGCGTGGGAAACAGCTGTTAATTAACACGTGTGGAAAGAGGTGGAATTTATCTTCATTAGGTAGCAGGCCCTGTTTTATTTTCCTTGTTTCATTACCATTTTAGCAACCATAACCTGGCGTCCCATTCCCATCATCACTTGCAAGAACCAAGTTCTGTAAATCCTTTTTTGAGGCCACACTTGGATATTTGCTGGAAAAATCCTTGAAACCACACTGAAATGGGAACTGGTGGGGGATAAATGGTGGCCGTGAGGAGATGCTGATTTCACTCAGATTCCAGAACTGGCTTAGATTTTCCAGCAGACTCGACTGAGTCCTTCCCCA
This sequence comes from Platysteira castanea, assembly GCA_013397175.1. NCBI lineage: Eukaryota > Metazoa > Chordata > Aves > Passeriformes > Platysteira > Platysteira castanea. The sequence continues at coordinate 252,992 of VYXC01012040.1, read as the reverse complement.
AGTGTCAGCCCTGGCTCGAGGGTAATTAAACACTTTGCTCCCAGCCTGCACGGAACCACTCTTGGAAAAGAAACATTTTCCTCCTGGCATGGGCCATATTTTACTCCTGGCTGCTCCACCGCTGCTTTATGACTTCCTCTGGGTTGTAAAATCCTCTGGGGATCCTGCAGGGTGAGAGATAACATGAAATGCTGTCAGAGCCCTGTTACTCAGGCAGTTTAGAAGGGTTAATAACTCTTCTGCCTGTGCTGAGTTTGGTTTTACACGTTCTGGACATCTCAGGGAAAGGTGGCTTTTAACCAGCGTCCTTCTGCCCGTGTTCTTCCCTCTCCTCTATTACAGGAGCTGCAGCTGCTGAAGGTGCCATCTTCTTTTATCTGATCTATCTTACCTTGTTATCAGCATCTCTTGTTTCCTCACAGGTCTGCAGCACGAAGGAATATTCAGAGTGTCTGGGTCGCAGGTGGAAGTGAACGACATCAAAAATGCATTTGAGAGAGGTAAGGAAGAGCTCTTCCAGTACCCCAGAAATGACTGCCAGGTGTGTGAATCTGTGTAAGTGCTCAGAAACAGCCTGAATGCAGCTCGCTCTGGTTTGTTCCTTCGATTTTTGTGTTTCCTGAGTGAGTCCCTCCCAAACACCTCCCCGGTGCTCATTAACCTTGAATTCTCAGTTGTTTGCTGTTGTGCTTTGTACCCTGCGGAGTGGCTGGATAATAAATATTCTGAATTCCATCTCCTCTCATGTCTGATAGCTTATTGATTGTTTGCAACACTAAAGGACGTCGAGGATTTCATTATGAGGTGTAACTGCAGTTTCCTCCCCTCTCCCCCAGCTCTTTGTGTGCTGGAGGATGAATTTTCATGTTCTTTCTGTGTCACTGAGGCACAGCTTGGCCACATTTATTCTAAATACCGGCGAGGAAGAGAGGGAAATTTCAAGAGCGTGTTAATTTGACGTAGCTTTTCACAGATTGGATTTTTCTCTGGGAAGAGGCATTCCATACAAAAGCAGGGAGCAGTTGGGAGCCTCCTGACTCGTCAGCTCCTTGCTGGGCTGTTCTCCCTGGCAGAGCAGGTTCAGAGGAGCTGCTCCTCAGGCACTCCCTGGGTCACTGGGAACAACAGGGCTTGTGTTAATCCCTGGAATCCATCGCTCCCAAAGAATAGGATCAGTGTTTTCCTGTGCTTGCTGCTGCAGGAGACGGGCAGTCATTAATTAGGCACAGCGAGTTGATTTTGCTTTTGGGGGAGAGAGAAGCTTAATGAGCACCGTGTGGGGAACGTGGTGGGTGATGCCACCTGTCCTCAGCTCCATCTACCTGAGAGTGAAAACCCTCAGGAGCAGAGGAGGCAGGGATGTGTGTCACAGTAAGGGAAAAAGTATCAGAATCAGATTTTTTATATAAAGAAATACCAGCTTGGGAAAATACCCACTTGTTCCATGCAGAAATAAAAAAAAGAGGATTTTTTCCTCCCTTCACCTCACTTGTCTCTGTAAAACCTGTGATATAGAGGACTGCCAAAGTTAACAATAAGGTCCCTGCAGTTTATTACTTCATCCAGAGCCCTCGGTGGCAGTTAATATCAGGGATATATATATATATATATATAGCAGGTTTGGAGTGGCCCATTTATTATCCCGTGTGTTGTTAAGATAATAGGAAAGCTGTGGTAATTTCAGTCACCTAATGGATATATATAGCCTCAATTTCAGGATTGCCCCATCATTAAATCTAATTATGTCTGATAGGGAGTTCTCCCCAGGGAGCAGCTCCTTAAGTGAGCATCTTCCCTTTGGCAATGCAGACAAACCGTGGTGGATCTGCAGCAACAAATTGTCCCAGAAATGCTTCCCCCACCCCATTCCCTGTGTCTGCACCCTGCTGGGCCAGGGCTGGGATGCTCAGTGGCTCCTGGGTGTCCCTTGCACCACCTGGGCCAGGGGTGTGATGCTCAGTGGCTGCTGGGTGTCCCTTGCACCACCTGGGCCAGGGGTGTGATGCTCAGTGGCTGCTGGGTGTCCCTTGCACCACCTGGGCCAGGGGTGTGATGCTCAGTGGCTGCTGGGTGTCCCTTGCACCACCTGGGCCAGGGGTGTGATGCTCAGTGGCTGCTGGGTGTCCCTTGCACCACCTGGGCCAGGGGTGTGATGCTCAGTGGCTGCTGGGTGTCCCTTGCACCACCTGGGCCAGGGGTGTGATGCTCAGTGGCTGCTGGGTGTCCCTTGCACCACCTGGGCCAGGGCTGGCATGCTCAGTGACTTCCTGGGTGTCCCCTGCTTTCCCCGAGCTGCAGTTGTGAGTCTGCCCAAAGCCTCCTGGTGGGTGGTGGTGCTGTGGTTTTCTCACCTGCCCAAAATCCCTGGAGTGTTTCTGCTCCAGGGACACCACCCCACCCTCAGGGTGACATTTGGCTGACAGGAGCTGTCCCAGGCCTCCTGGGATTCCTGGCAGAGCTTCCCACCCTGGGCTCTCTCTCTGCCTCGCTCTTGCAGTGCAGCTGGAGTAGGTGGGGTTAACTCAAATCCTTTTCTCCTGCTGAGTTGCATCCTTCAAGTATTTCAATACTTCCCTCCAGTATCCTGATTCTTCTTGCCTGCTCTTCTCTCCTTGCTCTGAAGGGGAAGATCCCTTGGCTGGGGACCAGAACGACCACGACATGGATTCCATAGCAGGGGTCCTCAAGCTCTATTTCCGAGGCTTGGAGCACCCACTCTTCCCCAAGGACATCTTCCATGACCTGATTGCCTGTGTCAGTAAGTACATCAAGAACTGGAAAGAAATAGGATTAATTCTTCTCATCTCCCACTTCTCTTTCCTCTCTTTCCCGTTCTTTCCTGACTCCAGAGTGAGTTTTTGGGGTTCCTTTGGCTGGGTTTGTGCTGCTGGGCTGGTCTCTGTTAGCCAGTCTGGGCAGTCACCTTTCCACAGCCATCCTTGGTCTGACATGAGTGAACAAGGAGATAGAAATTCAGAGATTTTAGGGGCTGTGTGCTGGGGTTTTGTGCGACAGTGCTCGGTGACAGGATTCTTTCAGAAGAGAATAAAGCAAAAAGCCCTCACTTGTGTAAGATAATCTTGAAGAGCTGTCATTGGAAGGTGTCAGAAATGCCCTCTCCGAGGCAGGGATCACCAGCAGGGTTCCCTGCCTTGTGTGCCTCCCCTGGATCTGCTCCCGTGTGCTGGCCTCAGCTGACAAGGTGGTTTTTATTCATCCCCCTTTTAGCTTCGTGCCCACGAGGGACCATCCTCTGCCTCCTGCTCGAGCATATCAATCATCAGGGCACTCACGGCCGAGCTGTTCACATTTTTCATGCTTTCTAAAGGTGCTTCTGCCAGGCAGAGGCTTGTTTGTGGTTTCTGTATGTGAACAACCTCATTTTTAAGTGGCCTGGCTCTTGCTACGTCCCCCAGAACTGAAGAATGATTCCATTGTCCACGCAGGGAGATGGCCTTTGCAGGGGCAGCCTCTCAAGTGGAGCAGGAGATGGCTGAGGAGACAGCTTCAGAAGTGGCCTGTGGTTTTCTGCTCCTGATAAATGCATTTACAGACTGGGATTCACGTGATGTTGAGAAGCAAAATCCGCTTTCCCCCCGAGGAGCTGATTTATGCTGCCCACTTCTTTCTCAGCGGGCTGCTGCACACAGAGCCTTTGCCTCACCCTTGAGCTATGTTAATTCGAGTGTTCCACGGTCTCTTCTTTTCCAACACCCACCTTTCTGAGCGGGCCTGAAGGAGCCCTTGTGCCCCAGCCCCTGGAGCAGATGGCATCCAGAGCTCCCACGCCCGGAGGGGCTCGCAGGGAGGGCCCCGCGTGCTCGGGGGCCTTCGCTGGCAGAGGCTTTGCCAGCAGCTTCTGCTGCAAAACCCCCTCCTGTGCTGGTGCTCTGCTGCCTGCCCAGTTTGCACACACGGGGCACTGGTTTTACTGGGCCCCAGAGGCTGTGGGTGCAGCGGGAGGGTGACTCTGGTGCTCTCTCTTCCTTCCAGCCATGGATAATTTGCAGGAGCGAGCGCTGCACGTCCGGAAGGTGCTGCTGAACCTGCCCAAGACCACCCTGATTGTCATGAGATACCTCTTTGCATTCCTCAATCAGTGAGTACCCCTGGGAGCACCCGGGCTCTGCTGCAGGACCTGGGGTAAACATGGGATGGCTGAGGCTGGGCAGGGCAGGGACACCTCCCACTGTCCCAGGCTGCTCCAAGCCCTGTCCAGCCTGGCCTTGGGCACTGCCAGGGATCCAGGGGCAGCCACAGCTGCTCTGGACACCCTGTGCCAGGGTCTCCTCACCCTCACAAGAAAGGATTTCTTCCCAATATCTCATTCAACCTCCTCTCTTTTGGTTCAAATCCATGGCAGGAGGGTCCTGCTGTAACTCTGGTCGTGAGCTGCCCTGCAGGTGGGCTCTGAACAACAATAACAGAGAAGAAATAAAGCCAAATAATAAAGTCAGCACCCAGAGCTTTCCAAATCCCTTTGCGGTTTCCCTTTCATTTCTCTGTAAATACCATCAGTGTCTCATTTTTCACCTGAATCCAGAACGTTTGGGTCCCAGAAAGCCCAGAGCAAACCTTGCGAGCCCAGCTGTGCGTTCTGCAGCAGAGCGTGGTGATGCTGGTGATGATGATGATGATGATGATGATGTTTTCTGCTGTTCACCCTCCTTCCCACTTCTGGTTTTTGCAGTTTATCTCAGTTCAGTGAAGAAAATATGATGGATCCCTACAACTTGGCCATCTGCTTTGGGCCTACCCTGATGTCTGTGCCCGAGGGTCACGACCAGGTCTCTTGCCAGGCTCATGTCAATGAATTGATCAAAACCATCATCATCCAACACGAGAACATCTTCCCAGGGCCCAGGGAGCTGGAGGGCCCAGTGTACAGCAGAGGTGGAAACACAGAGGATTACTGGTACGATGGATGCTCTGAGGAGAGCACTGGGTGGGTGTTTATCTGTGGATTAGGATGCTGCAGTCGTGTGCTCTGCCTTGGCTAATTCGGGATTGCAGCATCTGGCCCGGCCTTTCAAAAATCTGTTTTATGGCAGCAGAGATGGCTCTGGTATCTCTGGAGAGCCATCGACTTAAAAGAAATAAGCTGGTATAAAGTAGCTATTCAGTTGTCAAACCTCGCTCACTTATCTTGAAGGGCAAGGTTGTGTAGGGATTTTCTTGGATGTTCTGGTTTGGTAGCTGCCAGAATCAAAAAGTTTTTGTTGTTTCTTTTCCCTTTTTTTTTTTTTTTTTCCTTTTATTTTTCCTCCTGCTTTTGCTTTTTCTCTCTGCCTGTCTGGGCTGCCTTTGCTGCAGACACAGGGGTCACTTGCAGCTCAACCTCCGAGGCTGTGGCACGGTTTAATTTGCAGGGCAGCCCCGCTGGAGGGGGAGGGAAGAGGCAGGAATGCAAAATCACCATTTCCATGCAGCCCAAAGCTCCAGAGGCCCGGCCGCGTGCTGGGTCTGAGAGCACATCTGGAAGCAATTCAGGCAGAGCGGCTCCTGTCATCTGGGGTGGAAGCCCGGGCAGTGGGGGAAGGAAAGGAGGTGTTTGCTTTCCTCCTGGCCAAGCTGATCCCTCCCTCTGAGGATGAGGAATGTTCAGTCGTGTCCCACTTCCACCACCCCCCCAGCCTTGCTCCTGCTCTCCTTCAAATGATTATTTTTGTGGACTAAAATAAATAGGTTTTTTAAATGAAGTCACTGTGGTGACAGAGCAAGCCTTGTTTCCCTGGCTGGGCTCGGAGCTGTGGGATCACTCCACGTTTAGAGGCTCCTCCAAACTCACTGCTGTGTGCACAGGGCTTGCCAAAACCTTGTGGAAATTCTCGTAATTTCACCCCTGGCTCTGATGTTTTTAGCTGATGTTATATATGAAAGAATTGTTGGGGGGAAAAAAAAAACCCCAACTTAATAATATTTATGGCCTTCAGGAAACACATTAATTTTGACAAGAGGTTTTGTTCTGTGAGGTGATAAAGCTGTGCTGTGTCGAGTGCCCTCAGTGTGGGTGTCAGTGCACGGGAGGGTGTGGGGGGCAGAACGTCCTGGGAGGAGATACCAGGGAAGGAGATAAGGGATGGATGAATCATGAGCTGGAAGGGACCCACAGGAATCATCCAGCCCAGCTCCTGGCCCTGCACCCCAAAATCCCACCCTGGGCATCCCTGGCAGCGCTGTCCCAACGCTCCTGGAGCTCTGGCAGCCTCGGGGCCGTGCCCATTCCCTGGGGAGCCTGGGCAGTGCCCAGCACCCTCGGGGGGAAGAACCTTTCCTGATCTCCACCCCAACCCTCCCCTGGCCCAGCTCCAGCCCTTCCCTCAGGCCCTGCCACTGTCCCAGGGAGCAGAGGTCGGCGCTGCCTCTCCAACTCGCTGGTGGAATTCCCTCTCCAATTCCCTGGTGGAATTCCTGCTGTCACCTTCAGGGCTCTCAGGGTGACACCAGTGCTTCCAGAGCAGCACCCAGGGCTCAGTCAGCAGCAAGGCCAGGTTTTTAGGTGGAAAATGCTGCTTTTTGGGAGGCAGGGCCGGGGAGAGGCACGTGGGCTGTGTGCGGGGTTGGAGCCGCAGCGCTGGCCGTGCACGACATGACTTCAGAGTCTGGGTGAAACTTTAGCCCTCGCTGCTGCTTCCTCCTGGGGCCTCCAGCTGGCTTCAGAGGCTTCTGTAAACTTTATTAAGGAGTGTAAAGGCTTTGCAGAGGATGGGAAAGGTTGATTCCTGAGGTACTGGCTCGGGGGATGTCGGGTGGCCTGGTGTCCTGTGGATTAAGCAGAACGAGACACCAGAGTTATTCAGACGTTTCACCCCTTCTCCTTTTTTGTTTTCTTTCGGGTTTTTTTCCAGGAGGTGGATTGCCAGGGGGAGAGCAGTGTCCAGCCATCATCACTTACTTTAACCACTGCAGGGCCAAAATGAGGGATGAAGCTACTCCTGTGTGAAGAAGATGAAAAATCACCTTTAGGGAGGGCAGCAAAGGAGTTTTCTGGTGTGAGACGAGGAGCAAGTGCTGGTTTTTAGCCCTTTTTTTCCTCCTGAGAGCAGCAGGCAGGGCTGCCAGCTGGCAGCAGCTCTGTGGAGCTGCTTGGGAGAGGCAATGGATCCTCTTCCAGTTTCCTTTCTGCTCCTGTCCAGAGGGAACCACTCGTGGAGCTTCTTACAAAAACATAACCTTTGGTTGCCCCTTGTTGTCTGTTGATCCTTGCAAAGCTTTTCTTCATGCCAAACATAAACGAGTCCTCTTGGTAGTTTAGGTGCTCTGGAATCTTTATTTACAGGCAATTAATTGGGCCGTGGGAGTTGTTCAGGGAAATGAATGGGACATTTAAGATGGTGATAAAAGGGATGGAGGGAGATGACAAACACAGGCCTGGAAATATCGTTATAAATCGAGGAATAATTTCCCCCAGGAAGTTGCAGCTTTCTCATCAGCCATCTAATGAGCTAATTAGAGCAGTGGAGAATGCAGCCAAGGGAATAATCCTGGCATGGCAGGGAGGAGCTGGACCCAGCCTGGCACTGCTGTCTGGCTGCTCAGTGTCTCCAGAGGTCCAGGCTGTAAGACGTGAACTTGGACTTTGCTGATAGCACTCAGAAAGGGTCACCAAGATGTTTGGTTTGGCTGATCAAATAAGGATTCAGCTTGATTTTTACCCACAGCACGTGCAGATGCACAAAGTGTCTGTAGCAGTGAAACCTAAACACTGGCTCCTGATGGAGATGTTCCCAGTTCTGTCTGATGGTTTTCCAGGGTGTTCCCAGTTCTCTCTGATTGTTTTCCAGGGTGTTCCCAGTTCTCTCTGCTCGTTGGGAGCTCGATTCCCAGCCGTGTAAAGCTGTCCCTGTTCCCTTCTGTTGCAGTGAAAGTCCTCACGGAGAGAGAGCCCTGGCAGAGGATTCGGTGCAGGACGTCACGGCTGAGCACCACACCAGTGATGATGGTACGGGCAGTCTGGTCTTTACTGGGGGGACTGGTGCAGCCTGCCTTGGGGGGAGGCAGGGAAGGCTGTGCCTTGCAGTGGAAGGCTAAAATCAGTTCCTGAGTGGAGTTTAAATCAGAGCACTCACTCCAAACATCCCACGCAGCGTCTGATGGCAGAAGTACAGAGGTGTAGGATCAGTGGGAATCTCCAGGAGTTACCTGAGAGTTTTGAACGTGTCCTTCTTCTCAGGGGTGTCTCAGCAGGAGGCTGGGTGTGTTCCAATGTCCTGGCCCCCTCCCCTGTCCCTGTGCCAGGTATTTCCCCTGCCAGTGGCTCGGGAAGGGGAATTGTGAGTGCTCGAAGCCCCAGCCCTTTAAGGAAGCAAGCAGAACAAACCCAAAACCTGCTCGTCTTCCACCGAGAGCCAGGTTTTAGAGCAGAGATTCCTGAGGGCCTCTCTCAGTGGTAATTTTTGGATTTCCTTAAGGAAGCTCAGTTACATTTCTTGTCTGATCATGAAGAGAGGTGCCAAGGCTGAGAATTCCATGGTATTTCCTAAGGAGAAGGTGACACTGCAGCTGTGAGCGCCCTTGCTGCTTCCAAAGCCTCCTCCTGCAATGGGGAACATCCCGTGAGCCCCATCCAGAGCAGAGGAAGGATGAAGTTACTGCTGTGAAACGATGGTCCCTGGAATGCTGAGCAGCCCTGGGAGCAGGCTGACCCACCAGGGCAGGAGATGGTTTTGTTCTTGTGTTCCAGTTTGCAGTCGTGCAAGTTCTGGGGTGGTTTTGCTTGGATGGCCTCAGTTGTGGAGGTGGGAAGCAGCATTCCCTTGAAGTCAGACGTCCTCCTTTTGGAGCTGGCCTTCAGGAATTTGCTCAGTGGCCCTGCCAGGTGCTCCTGTGCTGCCTCTCTGCTCCAGCAGCTGCCTAACAAACCCTCCCTGGCATCCCTGTGCTCCCGCTGGCTTCACAGCTCCCTGATCTTACAGCTCCCAGCCCAAACCATTCTCTGTGACCCTCTGGTGTTCACACAGCAGTGAGAAGGGAAAGGATGTTTGGAAAGGCTGGGAAATCAGTTCTCCCTCAGCAGGGCTAAGCTCAGGCACTGCCACTCCTCTGCAGGGCAGTGGGGAGGAAGCACGAGGCCTTGGGGGATGAAACATGGGCTCACTGCCTGCCTCGAACAGAGCATTCTGTCTGACAAGTGGGAGCTCTGAAAAACGCATGGAAATGTGTCCTTCTGGAGCTGGTATCTCTGAGGAAGAGCAGTTTAATAGCTGTAATGGAGGCCACCTCATCCCACAGCTGCACCAATCCTGGGGTAAAGCCTGCCTGCTGCTGCACCCTGGTGTGAGCTTGTGCTGTTTGTGGCTGGGGATTTTAGGTCTCTTTGGGGACTGGGAGGGCACAAGAGTGAGAAAGGAGAAGCTAGAGATCAGAAAAGGACACTGCTCTGCAACTGGAGTGCGTGGGGCCCCTGAGCAAGGTAAAACTGGGAGGTGTTTTGGATGGAGTCCTGCAGGCTCCGTGGAATATTCCATAGGAAGCTTTTGGGAGGGAGCTCTTGGCACGGAGGCAGAGGAGGCAGCTGGGGCTGTGTCTCTTCGAGGCAGCAGCAGTGCGTGGCTAATTAAGGAGTCTCACCTGCTAATTGGGCTGTGTGGTGTCACACCCTGGCCACACCTCTGAGCAGTGCAGGTACAGCTCCACCACGGATCCTCCCGGGGTTTTTCCCTTGTTTTGTCTTCAGATGTGACCAAACCTCCTAAAATTCCTTGGGCAGGCTGGGATGACAGCTTTACTTTGGGAAGATTCATCCCAGCCACCTCCAGTGCAGGAAGGAATTTTGGGGTGAGGGGAGAGGTCGTGCTTGGCAGAGCATCCGTGCTGCTCATCAGCCTCCCTGAACTGATTGGAGACAGGTAGGAGAGGTCAGAACTGCTGAGAGAGAAGCAGATTGTGTGTTTGTTAAATTATAAACACGAGTGGAAATGTTTTAATCTGCTGCTTGCCTGCCCAAGCTGTCAGACTGGCAGGGGGAATTGTTTGGCTTAGCCTTATTGCTCTTCATTCACACAGTTTCCTTCTCTGAGCATAAGTGTAAGTAGGAAAAAGCTACTGGAAATTAAAGTCTGAAATCGGTTCTCTGGAGGAAAGCCAGAGTCCTAAAAAGCAGATTGGAAACATAAGAAACCTGAGTGCCACGCTCATCTGGAACAATAAACACTTGTTAATGAAGCAGATGGAATTCTCCAAACCACCCTCCCATCCCGTTCCTGAATGGAGGGGACACCAAAAACCAGCAGTGCTGGGGTTTTTACTGCTGGGACGAGCTGGCAGAACAAGCAAGGGGGAAGAAGGAGCCAAACCCAGATACCCACGTGCTTTGGGGAGTCTGCCACGAGCTGCCAGCCTGGGCCAGGCTTCTGCCACCCTTCCCAATCCCTGGCTGGTTGCTGAGGGCTGATAATGGGATTTGTGTGAGTCTGACCACAGGCTTACCTGGAATGGGTGGTTTGAGAGAACTCTGAGCAGTCAGGTTTAGTGCTGGAGGGGTTGTTGGGGGTGGATCTCACAGATCCTGTTGTTGATTGCCCTCGGTCACTTTGTGCTGGATCATTCCGGATCCTGCTGGGGTTTCTGGGGGGAGATGCTTCTGCTCTGCTCCCTCAGCCTGGCTGAGGAGCTCCAGCTGGCTCAGATGGATTTACACCATTATTTTCTCAAGCCCTGCTGCTGCCTCGCCTGCCTGCAGCAGCTCCAGCCCCAATCCTCTCCCAGGAATAGCTGGAAAAGCAGTGGCTCATGTTTGGCCTTTCAGCCCATTTTCGTTCTCTCTGTGGAAGCTTCCTGTGGTGCAGAGATCCCTGTGTGGAACAGCAGATCTCTCTTTGATCAGGGAGAGGAACCACAAATCTCTTTCTCCAGGAAAGAACTCAATTTCCATGGATTGCTTGGCTGCATTAAAGCTCCTTTAAAGTAATTAGAGGGAGCCCACTGGGGGCTGTGTGGTTGAGCTCATCTCCACTCCCCTGATCCTGCCTGGAACCCAGAGCTGCCTTGATGCACATTTAGACTCCAACAGCAGCAGATTTTTTTCGGAGTCTTAAAAATAATCCGCGGGAATTCCACCCTGATTTTCCTGTCTTAAATGCCCTTATTGTCCCTCTGTAGAATATCAGAGTCCTGCAGGGAGCTGGATTAGTGGCTGGCTGCAGGCAGGGCGTGCCTGGAGCTCCCGTGGGAGCTGTGCAGGCAGGAGTGGGCACGGAGCATCCCAGGGAGCAGCTCTGTGGCCTCAGCCCTGCACTGGGGGCTCTGGGTGTTTCCTTTTGCTGCCACGACACACGGATGGAGAGCAGGGCCTCCCACCACGCCAGAATTCCGGTCTGCTGGGTCAGGTGAACCTCACAGGCAGCAGAAATTTCCTCCTGAATAGATGCTTTATTTCTGAAGCAGCTCGGAATGAGAGGACGTTTCCCTCCCCTGCCCATCACTTCAGCTGCTTTTAAGGAAGTGAACCACAGGCAGATTTTTGTCTGGAACGTCCCTGATTGCTTCCCACCTCTGAAACCCTTCTGATTTTAACAAAACACTAATTCTGCCCTTGCCACTTCCATCGTTGTTGGCTTGAGTTGCTGTGAGGGGGTTTAGGGCTTGGAAAACGTGACCGTGCCCCCCCGTAGGGATGAGGGGAAGGCTGAAAGTGCAACATCCCTAAGTTGAGGGGCTCCCTTCTGAATTCTCCTGCTTCCAACCCTCTGCTGCCCGAGGAAGGAACACTTTATCCTCTTCATACACTGCTTTTTGGTAGGTTTAAACTGCTGACTGAGCCCAGGTGTTTAGTGCACTGTTGTTTATTCCCTTCTATCTCCTAGAGTGTGAGCCCATAGAGGCCATAGCCAAGTTTGACTACCTGGGCAGGACTGCACGGGAGCTGTCCTTTAAGAAAGGAGCCTCTCTGCTGCTGTACCAGCGCGCCTCGGACGACTGGTGGGAGGGACGGCACAACGGCATCGACGGCCTCATCCCCCACCAGTACATCGTGGTGCAGGACACGTACGTGGCCCTCTGCAGCCCGGGCTGGCTCCAAAATCACCTCGGGGTGGGGGTTTGTGGCCACACGCTGGGGGAGAGTGTGATCCAGCCTGCAGGAGAGCTGGGAGAGGTGGAGGGGGGTGAAGGAATTGTTCTGGCGGCTGTTAAAGGGGCAGAGCTGGGATCCCCGGGGTGCTCACGGGAATCAGGGGTGCAGGAGGAGGGGGGTTTCCACAAGGAGTGATAGAATGGCCTTAAGCTGAAGGAGAGTAGGTTTAGATTGGGTGTGTGGGAAGAAATTCCTGGCTGTGAGGGTGGGGAGGCCCTGGCACAGGGTGCCCAGAGCAGCTGTGGCTGCCCCATCCCTGGAAGTGCCCAAGGCCAAGCTGGACAGGGCTTGGAGCAACCTGGGACAGTGAAAGGTGGCCCTGCCCGTGGCAGGGGGTGGAACTAGAGGATTAAGATCCATTTCCACCAGTCCTTCAGTGATCTGAAGGATATGTGATGATCCCCAGGACCCTCAGGCCGTGCTGCCCTGTGTGCACCTCTGCACAGAGCTGTACTGCAAATCCAGCACTGTGCTCCTGTTCTGCTTGTGACACCCTCCCCTCCTCCTTCCTAGTGAGGATGGGATGTCGGAAAGGTCCAGTCCGAAGTCGGAAATAGAAATAAATTCCGAGCCACCGGAGGAGAAAGTGACAGCCAGAGCTGGTGCCAGCTGCCCGAGCGGGGGCCACGTCGCAGATATTTACCTTGCAAACATCAACAAGTAAGAGCAGCCTTGCGTTGTTTTCCCTGCCTGTCAAGAGCTTGGTGATGGGTCCAGTGAAACATTTCCTTCCCTGAAAAAGTTTCATTAACAAGCACTGCCACCGTTTTTCTCTGCTTCCCCCTCTTTTAACTCACTCACATTCTGCTGTCCCCTCTCTGTCGTCAGCCTGGCCGTCGCTCATTTGAAACCCTGCTGGCTTCTCTTCCCTGTCCCCACGGTGCCATCTGGTCCTGTTGTCCCAAATTTTGCACGCTGAGCAGACAGAGGAAGGGAGGGGAGTGCTGGGATGAGCTCTGGTGCCATTGTCCCCATCCCCTGTCGTGTTCTGTGCTCTGTCACGTCTCCTCCACGTTCCTGTTCCAGGGCTGGGGGACAGTTCCTCTGGGGAGCAGTGTCCCAGTTTGTGATAAATGCTCTACCTGTGGTCCCACCATCTGGCCCTGCCTGCAGCCCTCCTTGGTTTCTGCAGCTCCTCTCACCTCGGGTGACTAACCATATGCTTGCAGTGGAACAGCACAACCCCCTGTTGCTCTAACCTTGCCTCCTGCACCAGAAATTGTTGCTTTAGCCAACGCTCAACACAATAAAAAAGCTGGAGAATCAAGCTGGTAGCAGATTAAATTCCGTGATCTGTTCAGTCATTTTTCTAGACAGGCTTATCCCCTCTGTATTTCTGATTATTTCCTTAGTGTTAAAAACCCACCTCTCCCTGTTGTGCAGTGAGGGCATTATGTGACAATTACAGCTTGAGGGGAGGGGATGTTCTTAACCTGCAGTTAATTTAACACAATGCAGTCTGTAAAGGCATTAACACAAATGCATCCTTTTAAAAGGTTTGGACCCTGCTCACGGCCTAGAGAGCCTGGTCCTTCCTTGTGGGATTCAGCAGAGCTCCACTGATATCTGGGAAGCCGTGTTAATCTGCATCAGCTTGGGATCTGGGCTTTCTTTTATGATATTTGCTGTCTGAGCCACTGGAGTGGCCGTTCTGCCAGTTATGGAGAGATTTGTGTAATAACAGACCTGTGCTGGAGCTTCACCATCTGCTGGCCTTGGTAGAGGTGTGTGTGGTGCTTTTTAGAAGCCTGGGAAATGTCCACTCCAGTTTTGGGGTTTTTTTTCCCCTTTACTAGGGAACCTGATATTTAGCAACAGTAGCATAAGACTCATTTTGTTGTTTTTTCTTTAGGAATGAATCTTCTGACCTATGTGTGAACAGACTTGAGCAAAATTAAATCAGATGGTTTCGCAATGACAGTTGTGCCACCCACTGAATTATTATTTGGATGCCAAAATCCCACTGGAGTTAACACTTTCTTGCAGTTATTCATGGGGCTGGTGCTATATATAAATGGATCCTTCCCTGTATAATGGATGCCAAGCTTCAGACCTATGGCATAAAGTGTTCTGCTGCATTGGCCTGCCCATGATTTGAGTGGAATCGTGCTGTCAGACCTCATGGTGCTGGGGTAGAAACTAAATTCTTTGGACCAGTTCATCCATTTGACATCATCCCTTTGGTTTATCTTTAGCCCTGCATAGATAATGCCTTGTGGTCCTGCCAAAGCCATGAGAAAGAACCAGCTCTTACCACCAGCAAACACTGGGAGTGATCATTAACCCCAAACTCGGGGTCTTTGCTTGCTGATCTCTGAAAATAATAACTTGATGCCTTGGGCCAGGAGCTTAGTAGACTTATACTGTGTCCTCCAGTCAAAGATTGTAGCTCTGCTCTTGGAATGTAATAAAAACACATCATCAAAACCTGTCGATGGCACAGAGGGTTTTTTTGGTTTTTTTTTTGTTCCAGTATAAATTCTTCTCCTCTTGACTGAGTTAATCACGTTCCACCCAAGTTTTCTGGTTTTGCTATGAATGTGCACAGCTGCCAGGACTCAGTTTTGTGTTAGAAGCGTGAAACTGGAATGGTTTATAATTTATAATTATTTCACTGTACCGCAATCACTCCTCAACCCCTGGGTCTGTTTGTAATCTGGGTGCCTCTGTGTCTCTTCCCATTGTCCTGTGTGTTGTTTTGGGGGGATATCTTCGAATGACAGCCCTGTACCTGCTTGTATTGACTTGTTTTGCTTTTGTGACTGAAGGCAAAGAAAGAAACCAGAGTCAGGCAGCATCAGAAGAGCGTTCCGTCAAAGTGACAGCCACGGCCTAGGTAGTTCCCTGGCAGAACCCGCCTCCCCCGGAGCCATAGCCGGTTCCAGGCCCTCATCTCAGCCCATTATGAGCCAAAGCCTTCCCAAGGAGGTGCCAGACAAATGCTCCATCAGTGGCCACGGCAGCCTCAATGCCATCAGCCGGCACTCGTCGCTGAAGAGCAGGATGGACAGCCCGCAGCTGCGCAAGGCGGTCACCGCGGGCAGGTCCAAGAGCTTCAACAACCACCGGCCCATGGACCCCGAGGTCATCGCACAGGTGAGCAGCAGCTTCTGCTGGGGAGCTTTGCTTGGGAGGCTTGGAGGGTGTGGGGTAGCAGAGGTGTTTTGTGTCTGGGAAAACACAATAAAGAGGCTTTCACACCTGCCAGGTTCAGCAGAAAGGAGGGGAAAGACCCTTTGTTGTTTACAGATGTCACGTCTTACACCTTTCTCAACTGCACAAGGGATTGGAGGACATGTCACTTCCTTCTCAATCCCACTGGAGAAAAAAGGTGCTCATCAAAGTTCTCGTATCACAAAAGGAATGAAAAACAGAAAATACCATTAAGTAAACATTGGCCATTATTTACATGAAGCTGTGAGAAAGAATCTGACTCCAAGGTTGAAAACAGAAGGCTTTAGCAAAAACCAGGGCAACAGTGTTTGGGTGCCGGGGCTGATGGAATCTCGTGTCTGTTCCTCAGAAGGGAAGGGCAGCTCTGGGTGAGGAGGGGCTGTGGGAGCTGGGGCTGGTCAGTCTGGAGAGGAGGAGGCTGAGAGGGGGTCCCACAATTCATACAAACGTCTCCAAGGTGTCTGGGTGGTGCCAGGCTCTTTCTGCAGCAGGACAAGGAAGCTTAAATTAAAAAGTTCAGCCTCAGCACGAGGAAGAACTTCTGTCCATGAGGGTGGCAGAGCCCTGGGAAAGCTGCCCAGGGAGGGCCTGGGGTCTCCCTCTCAGGAGATGTCCCAAACCCACCTGGATGAGTTTCTGTGTCACCTGCTCCAGGTGACCCTGTCTGGGCAGGGGGTTGGACTCCAGTGTCCCTTCAACCCCAAGCATTCCGTGATTCTCTCAGTGCAATATTAACTTAGGACACAGCTCCAGTCTGGGCTTTCATCCTCTCTGTGTGCAAGGCTGCTTTCCTGAGGGAAGATAAACAGTCAGGTCCTTCCTCCATAAAAACTTGGCCCTGTTCATTATCCAGAATTTAATCTCAACAATAAAAACACCCGTTTCAGAAAGCGACACAGATTCCAAAGCTGTCAGCAGAGAATTAAACGATCATAACTTCAAGATGAGAGAAATAAAGTATTTCTTGTGGATCCAGCACTCCTGTCAGTCGTGCAGGCTTGCCTGTGGTTTGACATGGGAAGCACACGGAGCAGCACAGCCCGAATAAAAGCAGGCTGCTGGCTTGTGCAGTGCTGCAGTGGCATCTGCATCTCCCTCCAGGGTTTGGTGTGTGATCAGAAAGCAGCTCTGAACCTCACCCTGCTGCTTTTCAGGAGTTATTTACGCCAGGGCCTGGAAGCCAGGGCTGGACCTGCTTTTGTCTGTGCCCACCGTTTGCAGGGTGGGATCCATGGATCTGCCTGAAGCCAGGGAATGCTCCGGGCTCGGGTTACAGAACCAGCCCTGGGAGACCTGAGTGCCCTGCCTGGCCCGGGGCTCTGCAGGGTCCTGAGGAGCTGGGGCGAAAAACGTGAAAATTAAACAGAATTTATATTGACAAAACAGCAACTCCACGTAATAAATCAGGGCACGTTAAAACCCGGTGGGTGTAGTTCTGATGGGAGTTTGCATTTTGCCATTTTGAGTGCCTTCAGCCCGTTTGTTCCAGTGGAGCTGTAGCACACAGCTCCTGTTGTCTTCTTGTTCCCCTGTCCTTCCGAGGCTTTGGTTGATATAAATCAGATTCTTTGTTTTTTCAATTAGGCTCTGACTGAAGTTGTTCTGTCTCCTCTCCCTGCCAGAACCTTCACTCCTTTGTTTCACTGGAGAAGAGTCTGGGGACAAAAAGGAAAGAGGAGGGGAAAATAAATAAAAAAGAGGAGGGAGAAAAGCCCAGGCTATGTTAAATCAGTGTTTTTCTCTGTAGTATCTGCTCGAACACCATCCAGTAACCATCTTACATATTTCCCCAGCTTCATAACGAAAATCTGCCTGGCCTCAAGATAGAGTGGGAGGTGTCAGATTTCTGCCTCTGCTTTCTTCCACCATTCCTTGACTGATTTACCTTCCCCACCCCCTGAAAAACCTCTGAGGAAGCTGGAAAGCTGTAGCCAAAAGTGTGAGTCACAGCCAGGCTCAGCTCTCCTGCTCCCCAGGGAGGTCCGTGCACCACTGGACTCTCCAGTAGACAACGTGTAGGTCCTGAGACAGAAACCCCGTGTTTTTAGCTCAAAAGTTCTCTTCATATTTATTCATTAATAACTTTATAATAATTTATTCAGTATTTGCTTTATAATTGCAATATAATTGCAATTGCAGTATTGCTTTATAATAATTTATTCAGTAATATTTTTGAAGAGGAAGGAGAAGGGCCAGTTTGGGTTTCTGTACGTGTTTCTGACATCTGTGTTTTCTAAAACGTTAAAATGTTGAGTCCTGTGAAATACATTTCTGGGAGCAGCTCAGACAGCAGGAAAACCAATGAGGCAGCACAAGCCCAGGAGGATTTCAGCATTCAGTGTGTGGCCCATCAGGCAGTGTCAAAGCCATCAGTGCTCCCTGCAGGAATTTACTCTCCTGCACCTCACGTGCCAAATAAACGGCAAGAACGGGCACTGATACTTTGATTTCTGTTCACTGCTGCAGTTTGGGGCTCGGCTTTGAAATCTGGGCAGCATCAGGAGCAGTGAAGGACCAGATTAGCATCGAGGCAGTGCTAGCAATCATTTTGCTCCCTGTTGCTGGAAAATTTCAGTGATTGTTGGCTGCCGGATGCGGCAGCCCTTGACCCGAGGCCGATTCGAGTGTCGGTGTTCAGAAAACAAACACATGCTCCAAACCTCCCTTTTACCTGCTTATTTCCGTGCCTGGGCCCTGCCTTCACCCTCCTCCTCTGCTGTGCTTGCAGGACATCGAAGCCACCATGAACTCGGCCCTGAACGAGCTGCGGGAGCTGGAGAGGCAGAGCAGCGTCAAGCACGCGCCCGACGTCGTCCTGGACACGCTGGAGCCGCTGAAAACCTCCCCGGTGGTGGCCCCCACCTCGGAGCCCTCCAGCCCCCTGCACACCCAGCTGCTCAAGGACGCTGAGCCCCCGTTCCAGCGCAGCGCCAGCACGGCCGGGGACATCCCCTGCACCTTCCGGCCGCTCAAATCCCTCAAAACGGCCGCGCAGGGGAAGCCCCCGGCCACGCGGCCCAAGCCCGCCCTGTTCCCCAAAAGCAGCGCCACCAGCCCCGGCGTGGCCTCCTCGGCACCTCAGCAGCCTCCTGACAAGTCCTGTACTGTCTGATGGACCCCTCTCTGGGTGCAACTCCTGCTGTTCCAGGTGGAGAGACTCTGTTAAAGATGTTAAAATTCCTATTGAACGGACCCTTGGACTGAAGGTGGGTTGGGAAGTGCTGCTCGCTGCTGGGAGCTCCTGAGCGGCGCCAGCCTCGTCCCACAGCCCCAGGACAGCTCCTGCCACGCTTGGGAAGTCCACAATCCACGACCCACTGTGAAGCTGAGCAGGAAAACACCAAGGGATGGGTTGGATTTTGGTTTCCATGCCTTGTTCAAGTGTTCGGCCGCTGGAAGGGACGTTTGGTGGTGTCCTGTTTTTGGATACTGGTGTAGTGACTTCTGTGTTTCATTTATCACAGGGAAACAATAGGATAGATTTTAGTCTATTGCATGTTTTGGTGCCACTGGTTACGTGGAGCTTGGACATGCCTGTTTCTTGTGCATTATTATTATTATAATTATTATTATTATTATTATTATTCCGTCGCCCGCTGGTGCCACGGTGGTTAAGGGTCTGTCTCGACTTCCATCACATCCTCTGCTTTTGTTTGTTTGCTCCCCATTCCTCCCCCTCAGGGCCAAAGCCCTTGGCCATCCAGCCTCATGCTTTAGTTGTCATGGAAAAAAATAGTTTACTCTGGAACGCTCTTAGATTTTGTGGAGTTCGACGTAAGATGTGTCTGTGCAAATATAAACAAACATGTTCCTGAGGTCTGGGAGCACAAGAAAGAGCCCAGTTGTTGCTTATGGACAATCTTCACTGGTTTCCCCCTTTGCTCTCCCATATTTAAAAGCAGCTTCATTGTTTCCAGTGTCATTTTCAGCCCGTGGGCTCTGATGTGGTGTTTGATCTCGGGAGACTGAATGTAACAAAAAAAAAGAAGATAATTTTGAAAACAAGCATCCTCTGCTGGGAGCCCATTCTCAGCACACACTCCTGGTTTGCCCGTGCCTCAGGACGGATCCTGACCCCAATCCCAGCGCCAAGCACTGTAAAAACTTCGCTCAGGAGTTCTCAAGCTCCCTGCCTTGTCCCTCTCTGCTTCGGGCCGGTGCCTGGGAGCGCTGGGAGCTGCTCTGGGGATCTCTGCTCTTATAGAGCAGTGCAGGGAACGCTGCTGGGGACAGGGGTGTGACAGCACGTGGCCTCTGCAGTGGCTTCCCTCCGTGCTCCCTGGCACGCCTGCTCCATCTAGGACTGACCTGTGAATGAGTTCTTTGGTATTATTTGTATTTATCTGTAGCCAGCAGCATCCACGGACTCCTTTGTACTCCCCTGGGAATTCTCCACAGTGCCCGCATTTATTTAATTTAATAATTAAAAGGCATGTGCCACTTAGGAGTGGAGAGGGGCTGCCCCTCAGCTCGCCTCCTTCCTCAGCTTTCCTGGGATTTCAAACGAGCTGCACATCTTAGGCTTCCATCAAATAAATCCAGGCAAGGACAAGATAAGAAAAGTCGTTTTTCTCGCCCATTTAGCTGAGTTTCCTTTCAGTTTGGGGGTTCCTGGTGACTGCAAAGTCGGTTTAATTGGCACTTAAAAAAGAAGAAACAAAGAAGAGCTGCTGAAATGTCCTTTTCTGGTGCATTTAGGACCTTACTTGGAAAAATGGAGCAGGGTCTTCCGTGTCCCTGTCCGTCCCCACACGCACAACCCCTCTCTACAGAAGCAATGAATTAATCATTAATAAACGATGGCTTTCCAAAACGCCAGCTTTCCCCGGGCCCTGAATTCAGGACATGCAAAAACTGGGGAGCACTGGGAAGGTTTTGGTGAGAACACTGCTGGTTTCTCCTCAGCTGTCCCTGGGGAAGCCCCACGGTACGAGCCTGGCTGTCCCTGCCCCTCCGGGAGCTGCCCCCAGCACCACCTCTGCTCTCAGGTTCTGATGGACTCGTACCACCAAGGAATCACTTGTTCTTTTGGGGAAAAAAAAAACCCCAGAATGACTAAACTTGTCATTTTTTTGCTCAGGCAGAACTTTCTGGCATTTCCTTTTTAGTAAAAATTACTTTTTTTTAATTTCTTTTTTTTTGTTTGTTTTGGTCGCGAACGACCGAAGTTGATCTGTGTCAAGAGCAGGATCTCTGTAAATTGACTTTGCCTCATTTTAATGCCTTATTTTCTTTTTTGGTATTTTTATGCCTAGCATTCATAGTCCTAAGAATAAGTGTCCAGCCACGCACAGCACGTGGGAGGAGCTGCTCTTCTCCAGCTTCAAGGTCTGAAGTGTGGAATTAGATGGAAACAACAACAAAAAAAAAAGATTTCAGGTTACTGTAACAGCAACTGTCTGTATCTGAATCCTTACTGTGCTTCTCTAGCATCCACAGCTCTGGGACAATCCTGCTGCCAGGGGCGAGGAGCTTGGCAGGATCACCTGGATATGGAGAACTCAACTGGAATTCTGTGTGCACTGTGATTGACACAAGCAATAGGACAGGCCGAAGCTCCTCCTTCCTCTTCCTCGGGCGGAAAATCGCACATGGGGGAACAAAACAAGAAAATCGCGCGTGAAATGATCAAAAAAAGGAGATTTCAGCTTGTCTGCCTCACTCTGTGAACACACAAGGCCGAGAGGATGTTGACCACGAGTGTTTTAGGAGCAGGTGGTGGGAAGGAGGAGCTGGGGATGTTCCTCCAGGAGAGGCCGGCGTGGAGCGGGCAGGTCCGGCACAGTGCTGTCCTTGGGGAGCTGCCAATGTCACTCCACATCTTCGTACCCCGAAGGAATTCCAGCTCTTCCACGGAAATCCTCTTTTCGTGACTTCCCTGTAACGTTTGTGTCAAATGTAAAGACAAAAGAAGTGTTTGATAACTGGAATTACGTCTGTCTGTTCGATAGTGCTTCGTATGAACCTTGTTCATCAGGTGTTGGATTGAAATAATCCAAAGCAAAAAAAAAAACCAACAAAAACAAACAAAAACTTTTAGAATGGAACACGGTTTTAGGTGATCAGTCTGAATGGTTTCTGAAGCTCAGACCTTTTCTGGGTTATTTCCCTAGTTGGGAATGGAGCAGTGTGCTTTCACCATTGCTGAATTTCTGCCTCTCTGAGGCCGTCCAAAGGCTCGCAGTTGATGAATTGTAAATTTGTCCTTTGTGCCCGAGCAGTGGGACACGATCAAACCCTCTCAATTTATCTGTGCTGGGTATTTTATTGCAATGAAAAGGAGTAGATAATCAGAGTGCACTGTGACAGCAGAAAAAAAAAAAAAAAAGGTTGTTGTAAATGTCTGTATTTTGATACCTGTTCAAAAGGAGTTTTTGGGTTCCTGTGCTGAATACCTCATGTGTTGGGTTTTGGGAGTTTCTGTTGATTTTTCTTTTTAATTTTTCTTTTTTTTTTTTTTTTTAAGGCAAGATTGTTCTTGCACAAAAGTAGGTTAAGATAACCGAGTTCTCATAAATTTATTTACTGAATCGAAACACTTCAGCTTGGCAAGAACTTCCATCTGTCGTGGTTCCCCACCTCGCACTTGGTACGGGGCCGGCCTGGCGCACCTGGGAGAGCTCCAGCAATACTGGGACAGGAGAAATTCACTGCAGGTGGAGTTTGCTGCCTTATTTCTCTTCTTCTCTGTGTCAGAAACCTCAAATTCAGTGCAACAGTGGCGTAGCTTGGGGGATTTATTGAGCTTTTGGGAGATGTTTCTGCAGAAATCGACGTCTCCGGTTCTCGGCGCTTCGGGTCCTGCCCGGGCACACGGACTGGGGGCACTGGAACCCTCCCCTGTTGGAATCCGTGTGGAGGGGACACTTCCAGGAGGTGACACTCTCAGGAAGGAATCAGGAGTGATGGGAAAATGCCCCAAAAATCCCCGCTGAGACAGTTTTGTTGACTCAGTGAGGGGCTGAGCTCCAGCACATCCGTGGGCATGGGGGGAGGGAAGGAGGTGCCCCTGGGGCCTGGCACTGCTGTGGTGCCCGGCTGAGGGGCACCTGTGCTTGGCAGGACCAAGCCCTGGGTTTAGGGGGATGTGCTCCAGAAACACCCTGAGCTCACCTGTGAGCCACAGCTTTGGGAAACTGCTTCAAAAACAGAGGAAAATGGGAGCATTGGGGCATTTCCATCGCTTAAGGACCTGTCCGGAACAGAAAATCGAGTGTAACAAGCCAGGGATTTATTTATTTTGAGATTTTTAGCTTTCACAAAAATAACCAGCCCTTTTTGGGGCTAATCTGGCCTTGGCTAACGCCCCACAAATGCAGCTGGGGACATCAAGCTGTTCCTTTAGCGCCAGCTCTGGGGAAACACCGAGCACTTCATGGACTGAACTTTGGGGTTTGAGCTCTTTCCAGATCGGCTCTCTGCGTGTCTCTGCGTCTGTGTGACAACCTGGTACTTGAAAAAATAAAAAAAATACAGAAATACTTGACCCTCTGCCTCGTGCCTGCGGGGCCGGGATGGCCCCGGCTGCGTCACGCACAAGCGGTTCCGCCGGCCGCCCTCCAGAAGGCAGATGGATTCTTTTCCAGGCTCAAACCATCTCTTTGGGTGGCTCTGGAGATGCCAAAACAGCAGTTCAAGGCCTGGAAAATGTAAGGGGTTTGTTGGTTTTGGTGGTTTTTTTTTTCCTGTTCAATTTTGTGCTTCCTCTAACGTAGTTTGGGATGAAAGTGGTGTTTTTCAACAATGGGCCAAAAAGAGGCCAAGGTGGAGAGGGAAGGCAGCTTCCTGCTGTGCTAATACTTGATCTGCCAAGCTTCAAACAGGGTAAACACTCAGCAATCTGCAGTGGGAACTGCAGTCCTTCGGAGGCACTGCAGGAACCTCCCTCCTGAGGTGGACTTCACCAGCCTTCCCTCCAGGCACTGCCCTGGGATGTGAAGAACAGCCCGAGCCCGAGGGGTTGGACTCGTGAGTGTGCCAAACTGCTGGAGCAATACTTGGGAGCAGCAGCTTCTCCGAAAGCCCAGCTCGATGTAGCTCAAACGGGGCAATTGCTGAAAACCATCTCTGATTTCCGAGGGTCACGGCGTCCTGGTCCTGCTGCGAGGCAGGAAAATTGGGTTGCAAAGTGTAGAAAAGGTGGTTTCTGTCCTGACCTGGGGTTAATGGACAGCAGTTGTTTCGTGGTGGGATGGAATGTTCTTGCTAAAACGAGTTTCCATTGTTTCATGTCTTCTACACCAATATATATATGGTGTATATATTAAACTGTGTAAAATTGTACTTTGTACATAGAACTCTGTACAATATGGAGGTACAGCCTTTTTTTTCTGTTGTTTTTGGTTTTTTCCCCCCCTCCCCTTTTGGTACAGTATTGTACAGTATTAGGAGTCGATGTGTTGGAAGTGTTAAATCCATACTGGGGCAACGAAATGTATCCATTGTCATTAGCAATAGTTTTGGAGAAATAAATGTTTTGGGTTATGGTGGAAACACTGACCTGAGGGTGCCGGTGTGTGATGTCCTGGGATTGAGAGGGAGAACACGGCCTGGGGGGGCTCTGGAATGCTCAGGAATGATGCTGGAGGTGCTGGTAAGTGGGGGAGGAGGGATCTGCAGGATCCGGGAGCACTCGGTGCCACCCTGGGCACTGGGACACTCGATGGCAGCAGGGCAGGAGCAGCGTGGTGGCACCGAGAGAAAGGGGACACGAAGGATGTGGTGATGGGACAGGGAATGGCCCGAAGCTGAAGAAGAGTTGGTTTAGATGGGAGATTGGGAAGAAATTGTTCCCTGTGAGGGTGGGAAGTGTCCCAGGCCAACCCTGCGAGTGTCCCAGGCCACGTTGGAGCACCAGGGACAGGGGAAGGTGTCCCTGCCCATGGCAAGAGGTGGAATGATAAGATCCTGAAGGTCTCTTCTAACCCAAACCCTTCTTTCTGTGACCCCACTGATTTCTGGTTCCAGCCCCGTGTTCCCCCACCCCGGGCTCGCATGCATCGACCTCAGCAGGAATCCCCGGGGCAAACACTTCCCTGGCAGTGACCTGATTTAAACATGCTTAATCTTCATCATTTTCCTGCAGAGGGTGAACCCCCAACTCTCTCAGGAAAGAGGATTTAAGACTGAGATTATGGATTGGATCATTATTATTATTATCATTACCAGCTTTCCCCCATCTCGGCTTTTCAAGAGGCCTTTTCCAGAGCACGGAGGGGGAACGTGGCAGGGCTCTGTCATTTTGGCTTCCTTTTCTTTAGATTCCAAGGACTTACAGATTTACAGTGAGGTTTGGTGTTTAACTGAGGCATTTTGTCCCCTCTGTCCCTGGGGTGAGCATCCCCGTGCTCCCACCTCTCCTCTTGCAGGGGTTCAAGAGCTGGAAATCGGGGATGCTTTTACTCCAAAATCACAGCAGCCTCTGTGGTACCACCCTAGAGCAGGCTGGGCACAGTGCTGGTGGTTTTTTTTGGTTTTTAAAACATGAAATAGGAGTCAGGGAGCAGTGGGGTGACACAGATAACAAGGGGGTTTCTGATCTTCCCTTGGTCATTGTCCAGCAGAAGAAGCTGGGATTACCCCTTAAACCCTCCTCAAAGCACAGATGGGTCCGACCCTCCCTCACAAACCCCATGAGGGTGGTTTTTTAACAAAAAAACACCGCAGTGAGTGCTGGGGGGGTTCAGCTCTCACGGCCGTGTCCCAGGGAGCGGCTTTGTCACAGGGACACTGTGGGGACATCGCTGGGCTCGTGGGACTCTCGAGTTTCTGACCCCGAGGACGCGCGGTCCCTGCCGCACACGGGGCTCGCTGCTGCCCTTTATTCTTTGGGCTTTGCTGCCACCAGCTGGAACAATTAATTCCTGTCACAAATTGCTTTCAAGGCCGGGTTTTTTGCTCTCTCAGCCTGTGCCGGACGGGCTCTCCCACCACGCCAGGGTTTATCCCTCGAGGGCACATCCAGTCCTGGGGTTCAGATGGGACTGGGGGTCAGCTGGGAGGAAAAACCTGCTGATGGGGCAGCCGGGGACAGGAAACGAGCTGGGAATTCTAAAAGGACAGCAGAAGAAAGGAGAGGGGGGCTGGGAGAAGCCGGGAAGGTCTTGGGGGCGAGCTCCCTGCACTCCCACCCACGGGCTTGGCCAGCACTGGGGACACCTCAGAGAAAATAAAACTAGACACGGTTTCAAGAAGTCACTCCAGCCCTTTCTCTTCCTGTCAGCTGAGCTGCAGCGAAGTGACTTCAATCAAAGTGATTTCAAGTTTCGTGTGGCTAAATCGACGTCACTGCGCTCCCGCAGCTCTGCCGAGGCTCTGCCGTCCCTTCCCAGCCCCGGGCATCCCTTGGAGAACCTCAGGGAAAGGGCCAGGCTCAGGGAAAGGCCTCAGTCAGCTCTCCGGAGGCTTTTCCAGGCACACTCACCCGTGGCTGGAAAAATGAAGCTCAGCAGGAATTAAGGAGCTAATGAGGGGTGGAGTTTGAGGGCAGGCTGGTGAAGTGGTGTCGGGTTTGGAGGCGCCACACACTCATGAACTCTCAGACCTTTGGAGGCTTTACTGGTGAGGATGGAGCCTTTAGACACATCCACGCCAGCCTGAAATAATTCCTGTCAGGGGGAGCCCGGTGCTGAGCTGGTCGGGGTGAAGCCAGAGCGAGCAGGGACAGGAGCAGCCCCGCTCTGCCCTGGGCAGGCAGCAGAGCGCCCTGAATCCCACATCCCGCCCCGCATCCTGCATCGCACCCCGAATCCCACATCCTGCATCCTGCATCCCACTCTGCATCCCACATCCCGCCCCGCATCCTGCATCCCACCCCGAATCCCACATCCCTCCCCGCATCCTGCATCCCACCCCGAATCCCACATCCTGCATCCCGCCCT
>VYXC01012040.1:209961-226791 GCA_013397175.1 Platysteira castanea | reverse complement strand
CATCCCACCCAGTCCTACTCCTCACCCTGCACCCACCGGGGCTCCCAACAGCTCCGTGACAGCCTTGCCCGCTGTGTCCGTGCCAGGGGCCGAGCACTGACCCTGTGCTGGCACAGAAAACAAGGGCTGGACATCGACCCTGGACGCGGATCCTGCTCCGGCTCTGCTCCCCAAATCCCTGCCCCGAATGCCGATGGCAGCCGGAGCTCGGCACCTCCTGCCGCTACCGGAGCCCGCCGCGGAGGAGCGGCTGCGGAGCGCGGCGTGCCCGGGGATGGCTGCACCGCTGGGAAGTTTTTTCTCGAGCAGGAAGCTGAAGCATTTCCTCCTGCAGCGTGGCCGGTGCTCGCCGGGCGGGTTTTGCAATCCGCAGGTTTCAGTTCCCGGGGAGGGGAGGCGCCTCCGCCGCTCGGCGCTCGCTCGCCCGTGGCTTCTGGCATCTGCCAGGGCGGTGTTGCCAGCCCCGGCAGGTCCCGGCCCGGCGGCTTCTGGCAGCACCGAGGGCTCGGTCCATGCTCGGCCTTGGCCCGGTGCTGCCGGGGAGGCTGCCCAGGGAGCGGCCTTGGCCTTGCCGGGCGCGGAGGGGTGAAGGCTGGCGCTCGGTGGGCAGCGGCCCCCGGGGCGAGCCCTGCGCTTCCCGCTGGACATGCAGAGCACCCCCAACTACCTGTGGAGCACCGAGGACCTCCTGGGCCAGGGGGCCACGGCCTGTGTCTACAAAGCTCGCAACAAGGTGAGCGGGGGCAGCTGGGGGGGCAGGAACCCCAAAACTGCAGCGCCCCGGTGCCCCCCATCCCTCCGGCCCCGCGGGATGCCCGAGATCCTGGGCTGGGGAGCAGCTCAGCGGCTGCTTTGGGTTTTATTTTCGTTTTCCATGGGCTCCTTCCCCTGGCCCTGCGGGTCGAGGGCGGCTTTTGGGGTGCTCACAGCCGGGTCCCGCTCGCCGCGTTCCCGAGCGGCGCAGGGGGAAGGAGCTGTTTTCCGGGGAATGCCCAGAGCTTTTGAAAACCCCATCCTTGGCCATTTGCATACTTCATGCAAACACTTGCCAGCCTTGGAACGGGCTCTCCTCCGCACCAGCCTTTGAAGTTTATTGAGCAAACTGCAGGGGCAGAGCCGGAGCGGCGGCTGCGAGAGCGGGCTGGGAACATCCCCGTCCCTCGGGGAGCTGCCGGCCTCGGCTCCCGACGGGAACTTTTTGTGGAGCCGAGTAAACAGCGGCACGCAGCACGTGGGTGCGGGGACAGGAAGCGCAGGGAGGTGAATAACTGCGGTTTGTTTGTGCGGCGGAGCAGACCCGGCGCAGAGGCAGAATTTGCATCCCGAGTGGGCTGCGCGAGAGTGACAGAGCTCCTGGAGCTGCTCTGCGCATCAATGACTTCACCTCGTGTTTTCTCTCCCTCTTTTCCCTCTTGTCCCAGAAATCAGGCGAGCTGGTTGCCGTGAAGGTTTTCAATAATGCCAGCTACCTGCGGCCCCAGGAGGTGCAGATGAGAGAGTTCGAGATGCTGCGGAAGCTGAACCACAAAAACATCGTCAAATTATTTGCCGTGGAGGAGACAGTGAGTGGGACCCCTCTGGGAAACCCTCGGCCTCGCCAGCCGAGGGAGGGGACCTGGTCCTGCCTGGGCGGGGGGACAGGCCATTGCTGGCACACGGGGCTGGCTGAGCCCTCCGGGCATCTCCCCCCGCAGGGCAGCAGCAAGCAGAAGGTGCTGGTGATGGAATACTGCTCCAGTGGCAGCCTGCTGAACGTGCTGGAAGACCCAGCCAATGCCTTTGGCCTGGCTGAGTCCGAGTTCCTCATCGTGCTGCAGTGCGTGGGTGAGCGCGGGGCTCCGGGACCACCAGGGACCGAGACCCCCCCAGCTGGGGACCTCGCGGTGCTGGGGGGACCCTGCAGGCTCCAGCCCTGGGGGATGGAGCGAGGGCTCAGAAGCTGCAGCAGACAGAGGGGTCAGAAACTCTGAACAGAGTGGGGTCTGTGTTCAGGGAAAGCCTGAGGGTTTCTCCCAGCTCTGGGGAGCTGCTGTGGGAATGGGCTGTGCCCCACGATGGAGGGCACGAGGGCAGAGCCCGGCCGTGTCCTCATCCCCTCCATCCCCCCCATCACACCGGTCCCCATTTGTGTCTGGGAAAACACAATGAAGACGCTCTCACACCTGCCAGGTTCAGCAGAAAGGAGGGAAAAGACCCAATTTTATTACATATGTCACGTCTTATACAATTCCCAACTCCACAAGGGATTGGAGAGCATGTCACTTCCTTCTCAATCCCACTCGAGAAAAAAGGTGCTCATCAAAGTTTTCTTATCACAAAAGGAATGAAAACCAGAAAATACCGATAAGTAAACATTGGCCATTATTTACATGAAACTGTGTGAGAAAGAATTCTGACTCCAAGGTTAAAACAGAAGGCTTAGCAAAAACCAGGGCAACACCCATTTAAGTACAACCACCATGGGATTCATCCCCTCTCCAGCCCTTCTCACATTCCTAAATTCAAACGCACCCCCGTGGAGCCCAGTGCTGCAGCCCCACACGCCAATGCTGCTCCCCCCGTGTGCCCAGTGGCAGGGATGAACCACCTCCGTGAGAACGGCGTGGTCCACAGGGACATCAAACCCGGGAACATCATGCGGCTCGTGGGGGAGGACGGCCAGAGCATCTACAAACTGACCGATTTCGGGGCCGCCCGAGAGCTGGAGGATGATGAAAAGTTTGTGTCTGTCTATGGGACGGAGGAGTATCTCGTGAGTAGGGCGTGTCCCAGGCTGGTCCCCGTCCCTCAATCTGACAGCTGCGTAATTTGGGAGAGCAGCGACTTGGAGAGCCTGATCCGTATTTTTGGAAGGGGGTGGGCTCGATGCTTTGTGGCAGGGTTGCAGGGGATGGGTTTGGGAGGACTCAAAGCTGTTACAGCGGATGGTTTGGGGAGGATCCAGAGCTGTTACAGGGGATGGTTTTTGGGATGACCCAGAGCTGTTACAGGGGAGGGTTTTGGGANNGCTGTTGAGGGGGTGGTTTTGGGGATGCCCCAGAGCTATTACAGGAGATGGTTTTGGGAAGACCCAGAGCTGTTACAGGGGATGATTTTGGGATGACCCAGAGCTCTGTGCTCCCCACAGCACCCCGACGTGTACGAGCGAGCCGTGCTGCGCAAGCCGCAGCAGAAAGCCTTCGGTGTCACCGTGGACCTCTGGAGCATCGGTGTCACCTTCTACCACGCTGCCACCGGCAGCCTCCCCTTCGTGCCCTTCGGAGGCCCCCGCAGGAACAAGGAGATCATGTGGGTCCCGTGCCCAGCTGTGTGTGGGGAGCTGGGACAGCGGTGGTGGCCCCGGGGCTGTGCTGGTTCACTGCTGGTTTAACCCCACGTGTCCCAGCCCTGACAAGGGGCCCGTGGGGAGTGGTGTGTGTGCTGTTTGGGGAGGAATCCGTGTCCTATTTGCCATGTTTTCCCTCTAAATGGGATGGCTGGAGGGGGCACTGACCACGGGGGATGTCCCTGCCCGTGGCAGGGCGTTGGAACCAGAGGACCTTTAAGGTCCCTTCCAACCCAGGTAATTCTAGGATTCTGTAAAATGCATTCCCATGACCTCCTGGCTAAACAGCTGGAAGAGGAGGCAGGGCTCGTGCTCTCTGGAAAGGTTTTGACTGTTCCTTGCAGTGTTTTCCCTCTGGGCACTTTATTTTCCCTCAGTGACTCCCGTCTTCCCCAGCCCGTCCTCGCTCTGCCCTTTCCCTCCACGCGAGGGATGCAGAGCCCGCACAGAGCAGCCAGCACTTCCTCAATTCCCTCCCCACAGGTACAAAATCACCACTGAGAAGCCTCCCGGGGCCATCGCAGGGATCCAGAGGCAGGAGAACGGGAACATCGAGTGGAGCTACGAGCTGCCCCTCACCTGCCGCCTCTCGGGGTGAGTGTCCCTCGCTGGGGCTGCAGCTCCCGTGCCCTCACACAGCACAGTGAGGGTTAACAAGGCAGAGGAGCTTTTCATCTTCAGGTGCCACAGCTTTCAGACCAGATCTTTGCTTTCTGGCTGGGAAAAGCAGAGCAGGGAAGGGCGGTGGCTCTTGGTGGCCCTGCAGCCACCGCGTTTGGGACTCGGGGTGACGCCAGTCCCTGCAGACCTCTCTCCTTCTGTTGCTGCTGCAGGGGCCTGAAGGACCAGCTGATCCCCATCTTGGCCAATATCCTGGAGGTGGATCAGGAGAAATGCTGGGGGTTCGACCAGTTTTTTGCAGGAACCAACGACATTTTGCACAGGATCGTGGTGGACGTGTTCTCCCTGCAGCAGGCGTCCTCCCACCGCATCTACATCCACTCCTACAACACGTAAGGCTGTGTTGGAGCCACGTTTGGGATTGGAGCTGGGAAACCTCAGCCCCTCGCTTTAATAGGGCAGCAGAATTCCCTTTGGACTGCTCCTAAACCAGGCTGAAACCCAGCAGGCTCACAGCAGCCTGTGCTGGGAGGGCACTGCCGGGGCTGCGGGCACGCACAGAGCCCCAGGGAGGGGCACACGGGGCTCTGCTGACCTGGTCTGACATTTTCCTAAAAGAAAATACCAACATTTTAGTACTTGGAGGGCAGCAGGCTGCTGCAGTGATAGAAATCTGTGTGCTCACCTCATGGCTTATCCCCATCCTTTCATTTCTTTCTCCGTTTCAGTACCACCAAGTTTTTAGATGCCGTCTTCAAACAGACCAATATAGTCCCTCACCATCAAGAATATTTTTTTGAAGGACACCTGTACGAGCTGGATCCCAATCTACAAGCTCATAATTTCTGCAAAACCACGGAGTGCAGCCCCCTGACTTTGCTGAGCACCTCTGAGCAGCCCGAGGACGTGGTGGGGGTCCGGTACAGAGACCGTGAGTGTCACGGCAGGGGAGTGGCTCTTGGAGGAGGGATTTCTTACAGCTCTCACCCTAAGAGATCTCCCATTTCCCAGCTGGGTGCTGGGCCCCTTTCCTGTGTGATCCTAGGTCTTGGCCAGTGTTGGGCCTGGATCCCAGTTCCCAGTGGGGTTCCCAGTTCACCAGACTGGTCGCTTTTCCCACTGCTGGCTTGTGCCAGTCCCCACTCCCAGCAGTGACCCCAGTTCCAGCAGCAGGGAGTACTGGTTCCCAGCGCCAATTCCCACTCCTGATGCCAGTTCCCAGTGCCAGTTCCCAGTCCTGGACCCCGGGGCAGGAGCTGGAGCAGGGTCAGGAGCTTTCAGGGTCAGTTTTCCCCTGCCCCGTGCTGGTGTCCCACGGCCACACGGGGCTTTGCAGGGAATTCCCACCTCCACCCACGCTTCCAAAATACCTTGGAGGGCTGCACAGAGCCCTTGGCACTGCGGCTGAAATCCTGAGTGGCCCCAGGGTTGGTTTGGCTGCCCAGAGCCACACCTGGGACCAAACCCCCCGGCCGTGCCTGTCTTTGCAGCGGCGCTGGAGTTCCCCAAGCTGGTGCCCAGGGTGGACGTGGTGGCCGACTGCAGCGCAGCCAAGGTGGGTGTGAGTGCCCGGGGGCCGGGGCAGCCCCGGCAGTGCCCAGCCCAGGCCCTGGCAGTGCCCTTTGCCTTGCAGAGCGCCCTGGGTGCCGCTCACCAGACCCTGCGCGTGGGGCAGGCCCTGCGGCGCGGCCGGGAGCTGCTGGCCAGGGGCCTCCACTGGGTGATGTGAGTGCCAGGGCTGCTGCAGGGCTGGGGGGCACGGGGGGGACACGGCCCTGCCCAGAACGGAGGGGTTTGGGGGTTGGGGTAAGGGTTCTCCAGCCTCTCCCATGGAGTGTGGGAGCGGTGGGGAGGGTGGGGAGGGGGTCTGGGAGGGAGCAGGGTGTGAGGGGCACTGTGTCCCCACGGGGCTGCACCTCCCTCGGTGTCGTGACGATGCTCCTGTCCTCTTTTGTTCCTTTGGGGTCACTTTTTCCAGTTTGGGAGAGGCAGAGGAGAAGAGCAGGGTTATTATTGTCATCACTGCCGTGTGTGGATCTGTTGGAAGTGTTCCTGCCCGGGGCAGGGGGTTGGAGTGAGATGAGCTTTAAGGACCCTTCCAACCCCAACCATTCCAGGATTCCACGGGGAATTTCACTGCCCAACCCACTCCTTTTGGGGCGGGGCAGTGAGCAGAGGGTGAGAGACCCTAAAACCAGCAGCCACACCCAATTTTAGGTTCATCCAGCCCCCACTGTCTCACAAGAGCCCGAGAGAAGCCACCAGCTCCATCCTCACCCCCTTCCCAGGCAGCCAGCCCTGGGATGGATCTGTGATTTTGGGGAGCACGTGTTGGAGGGGCTGTTTTCTCTCTTGGCAGAGGGAACCTGAAAACAGAGTGCTCCCGGATTTTGGAGCAGAGGAGGGGGGCTCACTCCGTGCTCGCCTGCCTGCAGCTCACCGAGGGGAAGACCCACGTGCTGTAAGTCAGGGCTGCAGGCTCAGGGCTGGGCCTGGTGGGGCTCTCAAAGGTGCCTGGAAAATCAGGAATAAGGAAAATGCCAGGAATAAGCTGATACCTGGGAGGTAGGAGGCTTTTTCACCGTGTGGGAAATGAGCCACTCTGGCTGGTTCTCCCTCTCTGCTTCAGTTCTTAATGACCAGTCCTAAGCAGAGTTAGTCCTGACTCTGGGTCCTGCTCCGGGGTTTTCTGAATGTTACAGCCCTTGAGCAGGAAGGAGCCAGGGCTGCTGCCAGCTCCAGGGAAAGGCAAATTGAGCTGGGATGGAATAAAGAGCAGGATGGCACCAGCTGCAGGGCCCTGCAGGGGTCTGGCCCCCATCACCAGCCCTGGAGAGCCGGGCTGCATTCCCAGGGAGCCAACATCCACCTCCCACCACCCGTGGGGAGATGTCCCCTTGCCTTGCAAGAGTCTCCACTGAATTATTCAGGAACCCTGGGCTGCCCTCAAACCTTCCCCTTCCCACCCTGGGCCGAGCTGAACCCATTTTATCTAAAGCAACCCACGGATATTTCACTTTTCTGTTGCTTTTGTTGTTGTTGTTGTAGTGGAAAATTCTTGGCCGCTGCGTTGCTGTTCTTCCATTCTTTGCCATTTAGCGACGTCTCCTAATTTCCATTTCACCAGAAGAAAACGAGGCACACGTGGTTCCCGTGGAGCTCAGGGTGGGGTGCCAGGAGCAGCGATGCTGCAGCTGGGTGCTCTGGCTCTCCCAGCCCTCCCAGCACTCCAGATCAGGAATATTTCTGCTGACTTAGCCAGCGTGCCACGCTCAGCCCGGCGCTCCCGTGCCAGCTGCAGGGGCACAGGCAGCAGCCCAGCTGGCCTGGAGCCAGTGGGTGTAAACCCAACGATTTTGGAACAAATTGGACACAGCAGGGCGAGTTTTTAGCAGATCAGCACTTTGCATCTCGTGGCTCGGGTCTGGCTCTCTGAGAGCTGAGTTCCTGCCCGAGGAAAGCACTTTGCATCCCCCAGGAGCCCAGCACTGCCTCCAGCACGGGCTGGATTCCTTTGCTTCAGGGATGGCTGCCTCTGGATTATTTCTTCCTTCAGGAATAATCATTTTCTGCCATTCCTCAGGCACCAGGCTGCTCCTGCCAGCAGCAGGGGCCCGGCCGGGGTGGAGGTGGCCCTGGTGAGGACAAGGCTGCAGAGGGTGAGGAGCATCCCCAGCCCGAGGAGCACCCACAGCTCTGAGAACAGCAGGTCCCAACCTCTCCCCTCTCCTCAGGTGGACGAGGAGCTCTCCCAGTGCTCCCACAGCATCTTCGACTTCCAGGGGGCACTGGATGGGATCTTGGCCGAGCTGGTGAAGGACAGGCAGCAAGTGCACGAGGACAAAAGGTTTGTGGTGGAGTCCCTGGTGGCTCTTGGCTGTCCCCATGGGGATGGAGCAGTTCCCCAGCCAGGCACAGCCCCCCACGCACGGGGGGTGTGGGGTGATGTCCCTGCACACGGACACGGGGAGCCTCACCCCCTGGATCACAGCGGGGTCACATCCCACCCCAAAGTGGGGATTTCATCCCAAAGTGGTGATTCCATCCCAAAGTGATGATTCCACCCCAAAGTGATGATTCCACCCCAAAGTGATGATTCCACCCCAAAGCGATGATTCCACCCCAAAGGGATGATTCCATCCCAAAGGGATGATTCCACCCCAAAGTGGTGATTCCATCCCAAAGGGATGATTCCACCCCAAAGTGATGATTCCACCCCAAAGTGGTGATTCCACCTCAAAGCGAAGATTCTGCCCCAAANGTGGTGATTCCACCCCAAAGTGGGGATTCCACCCCAAAGTGATGATTTCGCCCCAAAGCAATGATTCCACCCCAAAGTGGTGATTCCACCTCAAAGCGAAGATTCTGCCCCAAAGTGATGATTTTGCCCCAAAGCAATGATTCCATCCCAAAGTGATGATTCCACCCCAAAGCGATGATTCCACCCCAAAGTGGTGATTCCACCCCAAACCCACCCCTCCCTCCCTCCTCACGCCTCCTTCCCTGTCCCTCTGCAGCATCCGGCAGATCGAGTGCTGCCTGGAGAAGATGCAGCTGATCTACAAGCAGTTCAGGAAGGCCAGGACGTGTCTGCGTGAGTGCTGGGGCCGGGGCACACGGGGCAGGAATGTCCCTGCTCCGTCCCCGTGGAGGAACGGGTGGTTTGGGTTTGCTGGGATTAGCAGTTATTTCATGGAATCATCAAACCACGGAACGGTTTGGGCTGGAAGGGCTTTGGGGATCGTCTGTTTCTGTGTCCTGACAGTGGCCCCGGGGGCTGAGCCAGGAAAATCCCCCTCAGCAGCCTCTGAAATCGCCCGTTTGTGGGGCTGCGAGCAGGAACACGAGTGCTGACCGTGCCTTTCCTCCCCAGGGCTGGGCTACAACGAGGAGCAGATCCACAAGCTGGATAAGTGAGTCCCAACCCTCTCCCTCCCCAGGACCTCCCCTGGCTGAGGCCAGGCCGTGTTTGGTGGCTCTGGCTGGACCCCAAAGGGGTGGGAAATGTCCCTGGTGCTGTCAGAGGGCAGCTGGAGGTGGTTCCTGTGCTGGTTCCTCCTCGCAGGACCTTGCACAGGGAAGGTTTCAAGCATTGAACTCTTTCGGGTGGAGCTGTGGGAGAAGCTCTGCACAGGTGGGGTCAGGGAGCTGCTCTTGGGCCACGTCCCTGCTTTGGATGAGGGGACAGACTCCTTCCATGAGGGGACAAAATCATTCCACTAGGGGACAAACTCATTCCATGAGGGGACAGACTCCTTCCATGAGGGGACAGACTCCTTCCATGAGGGGACAGACTCATTCCATGAGGGGACAAACTCCTTCATGAGGGGACAAACTCATTCCATGAAGGGATAAACTCATTCCATGGGGGACAAAGTCGTTCCATGAGGGACAAACTCCTTCATGAGGGGACAAACTCAATCCATGAGGGGACACACTCGTTCCATGAGGGGACAGACTCCTTCATGAGGGGACAAACTCCTTACACGAGGGGACAAACTCCTTCCAGGAGGGGACAAACTCATTCCATGAGGGGACAAACTCAATCCATGAGGGGACAAACTCATTCCATGAGGGGACAAACTCCTTTCAGGCTGTTGCTCACACAGGACTTGCTCTGGAGCCATTTCTTTACTGGGATGCTGATTTAGGAAGTGTCCCTGCTTTCCCACCTGCTGAACTTGCAGCGGGAGTGAAGTGCCTGCTGGGTTTTGCGCCTTTAAGGATCCTCCTTTCAGTTTCCACCCAAACCAGGGGGATTTATCACAGGCAAGACACAAAATTCCCACTTGGGCGTGCAGCCGGGAGGGTGAAATTTCACAGACTCCTTTGTCTCACTTAACACTCAGTCTAACCTTGAACATTTGCCTTCAATTCCAAGGCGGAGACTCCTCAGCAGTGCCCTGGGGGGTGACAGGGCCCCAAAACCTCCCTCCCCATCCCAGCTGGGGTTTGTTTCCTCTGTCATTCATTTCTGAGCATCCAGCCCCTCTCCTTCAGCTCAGCTTTAGTCTGCTGTGACGTTCCTTTTCACACATTTAAGGAAATCGTGGTGTTCTCTCTTTTATTCCCGGGTTCAGGCTGAATTTGGGGAACCTGGCCAGGAAGGTCCTGTCCATTTTCCAGAATGGCTGTGTCCAGCAGTACCAGGAGGCCCTGGCCCTGCACGGCAGCAGGATGAGGTACCAGCCCCAAAAAGGAACGGGGAGAGGGGACTTTGCACTCACCCACCCGGGATCAGGGCTTCCCAGGGCTCTGTGCTGTGGATTGGGCGTGGAGATGGGGATGGAGATGGAAATGGGGATTTTGGGAACTGCCGAGGGACTCCAAAGGGGTAACAAGCCCTCAAACAGCTCTGTGAGCCCACTGGGAATCCCATTCCGTGGGCTGGCTCCTATCCCATAGTTCTGCCCTGCTCTTTCCAGGTTATTTTTTAAACAGCCCCTAAACTCGCAGCTGCAGTTCCAGCAGCTCTTCCCTTGCTCTGGGCTGGGGGAGAGGCTCTTGCACCAGGACAAAATCGCTACTGAGACAGAGAGCTTTGCTTGCCGGGGATGATTTCCTGCTCAGAGGTGCTTGGGGAATGGTGCAAAGAGCAAATTACCCCGCGGGGAGTGGGAGCAGAGCAGGGAGGGGGAGAGGACGGCGCAAAATTTGGATTTTCACGGCAAGGTTGCTTTTCCAGAGGAGCAGCCTCCCCTGGGCTGCCAGCACGGGTGGAGGGAGGAGGAGTTTCTGGAATATCTCACCATTAAACCCATTTTTTGGCCCGGTCCCATTTCTGGTGAAAACCCAGTGCTGGGTTTGGGAGCGGAGGGGATTTTTCGGCTGGGAGTTTGTCTCGAGTGCTCAGAAACGCTCCAGGAGCTGAGGGCAGGGTCTGCCCTGTCCCTGTGCTCTCCCTGCCTTCCCCTTGCCTTCTCCCTGCCCTGTCCCAGCTTTTTCCCTGCCCCATCCCAGTTTTATCCCAGTTTTAATCCCAGTCTTTTCCCACCCTTCTCCAGTTCCCAGCCCCAGCTCGTGCCACCAGGGCTTCCTGTGCTCCAGCCCTTGCCCAAAGCCAGGTTTCACCCTGGGGACAAGAATTGGGTCCCCACCAACCCCATCCCACCACAGGCAATGAAATCTCCCTCAGTTCCAGTGGGAATTTTGTCTCGGGTTGGGATTTACCCCCGGGTGTGCAGCCCCACAAACTCCGTGCAGGGCAGGAGCCCTGTCTGCACTCAGCCAGGGTTTTACCTCTGCTCACAGGGAGGAAAAAACCTTCCCCGAGTTTTCCTGGGGTATTTTTGTACCTGTTTTCCCGTCCTTATGGACCACGAGCCACAGCTGGATATTTTTAATTCCTTGTTACTTCAGGTTTAATTGTCTTGTTTTGTTTCCTGCCAGGGTTTGGGGGGTGGTGGCTGTTTTTCTGGGGACTTGAGGTGGGTCATCCACCTGAAATATTCTTTCCTTTGTTTTTTCTAAAGCCAAAACAAACATTTATTTTTTTTATACAACTCATGGTGTGCCCGCTGGGTGTGAGGAGCCTTTTTTGGGTAGATGCTCAGTCCTCCAAGGGACAGGAGGCCCAGGCTGTGCTGGGGGAAGTGATGGGCCTGAGCTGCCTCATTTACGAGCAGCTTTCCCTGATTAATTAGCTGTGAGTACTGTTTGGATAACCCGGCCTGTGGTGGCTGCTAGAGCTGTAATTACAGCCCTGCTGAGACTCCTTTGCTTTCCTCCAGGATTCTGCATCCAGACAGGGCTGCAGAGAGCAGCATGCAATTAAAACACATCAAAAAACGAGCGATGCCGAGCGCTGACCGGGAGTTTCGTCCTCTTTTTTTTTTTTTTCCCTTTCCAGGAAGGTTTGTGAGATAAAGAAGCACCTGAAGAGGCTCAGCAACCGCATCAGCACCTGCAGTGTGGAGATGACAGAGTGCCAGGACTGCCTGCAGGGCGTAGGTGTCTGGGGGTGCAGCTCCAGAGCCTCCCCTGCTCCCCAAGGATGCTCCCGCTCCCCTCTCCAGGCTCCAGGAGCACCTGGGGGAAGCAGGGGAGCCCTGGAGTGGTTTTGAACCCCTTGCTGCAGTTCTTTGTGGGTGATCCGAGCTGGAGGTGTTGTTTTGTCCTGCTGGGTGAGCAGGGAGAGGGGAAACCTCTGTTAGGGGCACTCCTGGTCCCGAGGATTGCCTGGCACAGCCCAATAAATGGGAATTACCACAGGGAAAGTGCTGCTTCACCTCCAGCTCCCGCAGCAAAGCTGCTGAGCTGGGGCACAACCTCCCGGGAGATGTCCCTGTCCTTGGGTCACTTAATTCAGTTTGTCCTGGAGCAGTGCTGGCTCTGTGGGTGCCTCTGGGTGTTTGCCCGGGGTCAGCCCCACAGATGGGCCCTGGTGTGGGCACTGGTCAGCTCCAGATGGGCCCGGGTGTGGGCACTGGTCAGCCCTGCAGACGGGCCCTGTTGTGGGCACTGGTCAGCCCCAGATGGGCCCTGGTATGGGCACTGCCAGGCCTCTCCATCTCACAGGCTCTGGACAGGTTTCTCCAGATGGAGAACTGGAGTTTGGCCCCAGCTCCTCCCGAGCCTCCCCCCGTGCCCCCGAGCCAGGCACGCCAGGAGATGGCTCTGCGGTGAGTCTCTGGGAACAGGGGTTTGGGGACACTGGGGACGAGCAGAACCTCCCGCTGCTCATCCTCGGGAGCGGGGTGAGTGCTCTGTGCTCACAGGGCTGGAAAGCTGTGACCCTGCTGGGAGGGATCCCTGCTCCATGTATTGTGGGGTTAAGGGGCTGGTTTGTCCCTGCAGGGTGCAGGAATTAGGGCTGGTTTTGTCCCTGTAGGATGCAGGAATGAGGGCTGGCTGTCCCCTTGTAGGATGCAGGAATGAGGGCTGGCTGTCCCCTTGTAGGATGCAGGAATTAGGGCTGGCTGTCCCCTTGTAGGATGCAGGAATGAGGGCTGGTTTTGTCCCTGCAGGATGAGGGAATTAGGGCTGGTTTTGTCCCTGTAGGATGCAGGAGTTAGGGCTGGCTGTCCCCTTGTAGGATGCAGGAATGAGGGCTGGTTTTGTCCTTGTAGGATACAGGAATTAGGGCTGGTTTGTCCCTGCAGGATGCAGGAATTAGGGCTGGCTGTCCCCTCGTAGGATGCAGGAATTAGGGCTGGCTGTCCCCTCGTAGGATGCAGGAATTAGGGCTGGCTGTCCCCTCGTAGGATGCAGGAATGAGGGCTGGCTGTCCCCTTGTAGGATGCAGGAGCTGCTGGAGCAGATGAGGTCGGTCACCTGCGATCTGCAGCTCAACAACAGCATCATCGAGCGGTGAGTGAGGCACCCGCAGCTGCTGCCCCGAGCAGGGATTCCTGCTCCTTGCCCCAGGAATGTGGGCACGCTGCCCTGGCAGGGCTGCAGGGTCTGGGTGCTGCCCCGGGAGCTGCCACGATCACTCCTGGCATGGTTCACGTGGGGTTTGAGCTGCCCCAGGTTTGCGCTGTGGTCTGGCAGCAGCAGAATTTGTCTTTCTTGAAGTTTGAGCCATGAACTTCTCCATTATTTCTTCACCCTCTTCCCAGCCTTTTCCCTGTGCTGCCCAGCACTGACCACTCCTCACTGCCCCGGGGAAGCGATGCTTCCTCCTTCTGGATGAAAATCTCTGCAAAACCCAGCGTCCACTGCTGAGAACCCCCATGATTTTCCTCCTCTGCAACCTTTTCTTGAGGCTCTCAATGCGAGTGGACAATGGGAACACGTACATCAGGACGTTCAGGAGTTTTAAGAGAAAAATACCCAAGAAATTGGGAATTCAGCGCTGTTTTTAGGACCACATCTAACCTAAATCCTTTGGGTTTGTCCCTGCAGGTTGAGTGGGGCTGCTCCCACTCCCAGCATTTGAGGGACGTGAAGGTGCAGCTGCTGAAGCAAAACCACTGCCCACCACAGGGAAATCACAGCACCTGGAGCCGTGGGATTTCCGTGCTCTGGGAGCTCTCTGTGTCCTACCTCTGTGCTCCAGCACTTTGCACCATCATCCCCATCAGCTCCCAGTGCCCTGAGCCTCTGGAAATTTGACCAGAAAACTGAGTGGGGTTTTATCTTTCTCTTTTAAAAAATGCTTGAAGGACTCGGTGTTTTGTGGCTTCTCTGTATCACTGTCGGGTGAGGAAGAAGAGGAGGCTGGGCCTTTTTTCCTCTTCTATTTAG
The DNA here is from genome assembly GCA_013397175.1 of Platysteira castanea. Classification (NCBI taxonomy): domain Eukaryota; kingdom Metazoa; phylum Chordata; class Aves; order Passeriformes; genus Platysteira; species Platysteira castanea. The sequence goes on along the minus strand of VYXC01012040.1, from coordinate 212,657 downwards.
GGATTATTCCCATTTTTAACGTGCTGGGGTGGGGCAGGTGGGATGCTGGTGGCTGTGAGTGCTTGGAGCTGCCCTGGGAACAGATTCCCAACACTTCCCTGCTGTTATGCTCCGGACAAATAGGATGGAGGGGGAACGCATCCCTCCCACCTCGCTGTGCCTCGGGAATCGCGCAGAGAGCTGCGGGAGGACCCTGGAGATCCACGCCGGGGCGTTCCCAGCCCTTTGTTAGGGGCCGTCACTCCGCTCTGCTTTTCCGGCTGTTTTTTGACCTTGGGGCTGATGAGGAGCCGCAATTCCCCGATGATCAGCGTGCGGAGCGGCGATAGGGACTGCGGGGCTCCGGGAGGGGGAGAAGGTGTCAGGAGGCGTCTGTGGGAAGGGTCAGCCACGCTGCCCCTCACCCACCCACCCCTGCCTGTCCCCAGCGTGATTTTTGGGCTGTCACCCCCGTCCCGTCCTGCAGCATCCAGAGCCGGGCAGGCCGGCAGATCCCACCCTGCTGGGCTCATCCCACCCGTCCCTGGCACATCAGCCCCAGCAGAGGCAGCAAAAGGAAGGAGGAGCGGCAGCTGCAGGGCTGTGCCCGGCCCGACTTTCGTGCAGGAACACGCCGAGGGTGCCCAGGAGCCTCCCCCGCCCAGGAAACCTTTCCCCGGTGGAATTTGGCACCAAAGCTCCCCATTCATTTTAATTATAAAAACCAACATCCTGAATGTCAAACCCAACTGTTTGCCGTGGAGAGGTGGAACTGATCCATCTCTTAAAAGCTTTTCTCCTACAGATCATTTTCTAGGATTCTCCGAGTTTTCTAACGGACATTATTTCCAATCCAGCCAGAATTCACTGATATTCCCGGAGGAACAGGGCAGGGAGCCCAGGCAGGGTCCCTGCTGCCCCTCCTCGGATTCAGTGGAGCTGCACTGACTCGCACCAGCTGAGCGTTTGACCTGGAACATGTCTGGCGTCAACAAAAAGGGATTTATTTCTTGGCAAACGGAAAAAAGAGTTTTTGCTAATAGCCCTTGTCATGCTGAAACTGCTGTAACACAGCAGCTGCAGAGGGGACTTCTGGAATCCAAACGAAACAGGAATTTTCCTGCCAATGTTAATAACTTGGGTTCCTCCAGCCCCCCAAATATTTTAACCTGTGGCCTAAAAGAGCTCCCTGTGCTGTCAGCTCTGAATACCTGCAGGGACAGCTGGGCAGGATAACGACTGCCATGAGCCTCTTGTGCAGACTGAGCCAGAGCTTGCTGTGAGGACAGAAAATAGTACATTTATTTAGGTGTTTTTATCCCCGGAGGGTGCAGAGCAGAGACTGGGATGGTGCTGGGAAAATAAAAATCCAGAATGGCTTTAGGAGGTTCCCAGCCAGGCGCCAGGCAGACCTTTACCCTCAGAAATTTCCTTTATTGCAGGTGATTCCTGATACAATTAACACTTTGTGGAGGATGTAAGATAAGACAACAAAGTTTTGTGGGAAAATTTGCTGAGGGATAAATCTGCTGCTGTTTTCAAGCAGAAGCAGAGGAGGCATGAAAGCGGATCAGGATCCTGAATGGGGAAGGAAAAGACCTTCCAAAAATTAATCTTGCTGCTCAGCACAGGACTAAACTCGATTTTTTCCAGCAGCATAATTCCTCCTTCGGTTTGAAGCTCTTATTAGGGACTGCTTATGGCACTAGGCTGCCGTAATTCAGAGCCAGTGTTTTAATCCATCCTTCAAATTAGAATCCTTGAAAAGGATTTAGATATCCTTGGCTTATCCTGTCCTCAAGACTACACGGGAGACGTCAAATTCAGCCTCTCATAAGCCAGGATTCACCCAGCCCGGCTCTGCCCTCCCGGCGCTGCCTCTCGCCTTCCTCCTCCTCCAAAAACCGGAGAAACCCGGGGGCAATTCTGTCTAAATTAACATATTTCACACCAGAACGGGCGAGAGCAGCAGAGAAGGGCCGGCGGTGCCCTGCGTGACCCAGGGATGTGGCACCTTCTCCATCCTCACACGGGAAAGGAGCAGTCGCCCTCCCAGCCAGCGGGGAGGGGGTGACAGGGACCTTCCCATCCCCTGGGCCATCCCCGGTCCCTCGCAGTGGCAGGGGACACGCAGCACCAGGTCCGGCCACCCCCATCCGTGCCCCCCAAAGCCCCCCGTGCCCAGGGGAGGTGACAGCAGCGCCCAGTGTGCTCCGAGCTGCGGCACTGCCAGCATTTGGCCACGATATTTTCCCTTCGGCGTTTCCCACAACTGCGGGAGCCTCAGCTGGGGGGGACAATTCCTGCGTGTCCCACCCTGGGAGCCCCGGGCCGGCCCTGCAGAGGGGACAAGGGGCTTTCCCCAGCTGCCCGTTCTGCTGCGGTGCCCCACGCGTGCCCTTCCTGCTCCCGCGGGGGCAAAGCCGGGACAGAGCGGCTGGGACGTGGTGGGAGACGCTGGAGAAAACCCCTGGCTGTGCTTCGTGCTGCGGGATCCCCCGGGGGGATGCACGGACCCCCCCGGGACACCCCAGACCCGCGGGGGTGCGTGTCCAGCGCGGAGAGGCCCCGCGGGAGCGGGGATTCCCGGGGAGGGGCTGCTGCGGGGACATTCCCAGGGCGCGGAGCGGGGAATCCCACGGCGAGGAGCGTCTCCACGGGCAAACATCACGCGGGGGATGCGAGTGCGAAGCGTCCCGATCCTCGGGGAGCGGGGG
>VYXC01012040.1:176334-192253 GCA_013397175.1 Platysteira castanea | reverse complement strand
GGTGGCACGGGAGGGTGGCACAATGGCATGGGAGGGTGGCAGGGTGGCTCGGGAGGGTGGCACGGGAGGGTGGCACAATGGCATGGGAGGGTGGCAGGGTGGCTCGGGAGGGTGGCACAGGAGGGTGGCACAGGAAGGTGGCAGGGTGGCATGGAAGGGTAGCACGGTGGCACGGGAGGGTGGCACGGTGGCATGTGCCGGTCCCTCTGCTGCCACACGGATGTCGTGCTCCGAGGCCACGTGTCCGGGTGATCCCCAGGGACACCCGAGCTGGCTCTTCCCGGTTTTCCATGCAGGACAGCCGCGGGCCCAGCAGTGCCTGCCGGGGGTGGGGGCAGACGAGAGCTGCGGTTTTGTTCGCAGCTCCTCTCATCCTGTCCCGGTTCAACAGGAAATGTGGCAACGGTTTATGGTTTAAAGCTTCTGTTTTTCTCCCTTCAGCCAGAACTGCAGATTCTGCACCAGAAACTTTGCACAACCTGAGGCTGGGGTTGGTTTGTGAGCAGCAAGAAGTGGCAGATTTAATCGTGTGCTGTGGGAGGAGCAGCGCTCCCCTTCCCAGGCTGAGGCTGCTCTTCCCAGGGCTCCTGTGCCACAGGGCTGGGGCTGCTGGGCTGGTTTGGGTCTGGAAGACAGAAAGGAGAAGGTTTAGGTGTGCAGGGCTGGGATGGATGGGTGGGCCCTGCTTGGGGGGGTTGTGGCGTTGCCAGGCCTGAGCATCACTTGAAGGGCAAGAAGAGCTGAAGGGCTGAGCCCTGGGATCCCCAGTGCCCCTCTGGGGAGCTCTGATAAATGGATATTTATGTGCAGTTCTCAACCCAGGAAAGCTTTGCTTTTATTCTCATAGACTGCACTGGGTTGGAAGGGACCTTGAAGCTCATCCAGTGCCACCCCTGCCATGGCAGGGACACCTCCCACTGTCCCAGGCTGCTCCAGCCTGGCCTTGAACCCTTCCAGGGATGAGGCAGCCACAGCTTCTCTGGGCACCCTGTGCCAGGGCCTGCCCGCCCTCCCAGCAGCGAGTTTCTCCCCAGTATCTCATGTAAATCTCCCCTGTTTTAGTTTCAGCCATCACCCCCTTCCTGTCACTCCGTGCCCTGCTCTAAAGCCCCTCTCCAGCTCCCTGGGAGCCCCAAGGAAGGCAGGGACCCAGGAGGCTGCACCACCCCGGGGTGGCACAGGAGGGTGGCACAATGGCACCAAGGAGGCTGCACCAGCCCGGGGTCAGCGCTGTCCCCTGGGTGTCCCCTGAGGTCTGGAGCTGTTTGCTGCTCCGGGGTGGAAATTGTGAAACCATGAGCGAGCTGTCACTGGGGAATGGCCCCAGAGAGCCCAGGCCTCCCCACCGCAGCTGCCTGGCCAGATTGCAGCCAGGGTTTCAATGTGTCCTCTGCTTGATTCTCCTCCTGAAAGAAATACCACGGGTAGCCTTGGGCAATCCTGGCTCATTTACAGCTTGCTGCATCCCTGTCGTGTGTGCTCTGGGGCTGTCTGGGAAGGGACAAGCTTTGCTCCCCAAGCTGCCTTTTTTCCCCTTTTTCTTCCCATGTCAGAGGTTACAGTTTTCATTCTGAGCCTTCCCAGCCTTGGTGGCACATCCCTGCACGCTTTCTGCTCCCTGCTAACGCCAGCTTCTGAGCGAGCCCACAGAAAATCTGGGAGTGCTGCACACAGTTCCAGGCAGAGCTGGCAAAATGCGTTCCCAGGCTGTCTCCAGGGAAGGTGATGAGTTCTGGGAAGGCAGCAGAGCTCAGAGCAGGGAGAGCCAGCCCGCTGAGCATTGCCCAGACACACCGAGGCTTGTTTGCTGCAGATTCAGCAGATAGAGCAGGCAGGGCTGCGGGGGAGACCTGCCCTCCTGGCTGGAGGGGAGCCAGGGAGGTTGAGATTGGATAGCAGGGAAAATTTCCTCACGAAAGGGCGGTCAGGCATTGGAACAGGCTGCTGAGGGAAGTGGAATCACCATCCCTGGAAGTGTTCCAAAGGCCCGTGCATGTGGCACCTGGGGACAGGGTTTGGGGGTGCTGTGTTGGCAGCTGGACTCGATCTCAGAGGTCTTTTCTGACCTTAATGGTTTTGTGATTATTCCTTAGTGACATTTCCATGGGTGGCCTTCAGGTAGAGCCCACCTATGGGTTAGATCTGTTGGTTTTGGAGGAAATTCCCCCAAAACTGGGCGAGCAGCAGCCTCTGTGCCCCTCTGGGTGAGCCCACACAGGCCCTGAGCAGTTTCTGACAGGGGCTGGGATGCCTGGACTGGGCCTGCAGTGCCTGATTTATTGTAGCCACACAGCCAGCCTGCTGCTCCTGGGCTTTTATTGCTCTGAGCTGTAATTTCCCAAGCTTTGCACAAGAGCAGTGAGAGATTAAACTCCAGGTGCTGCCTGGGTGAACCCACTGGAAGCTGCTTGAGTTTTGGGGAGTCATTTGGAAAAGAGGATGGGATTTTTTTTCCAGCATTGCAAGAAGTAAATAAATGCTCACAGGTGCAGGTGGCTTTGCTTTGGAAGTGAGTTTTAAAGGCTGAGTATGTTGTCCTGGTCTGGCCTGGGATGTTTTACTGCTCTGTGCCACCAGCTGGTGCATTATGTGTTGCCCTCCACTGCCCATCACTGGTGTCAGAGGTGGTTTGGGGCTGGCACCCTGCACATTGGGCCTCCTGGCCACGGGGAGCATCCCCACCTGCATCAGGATCCACGCAGGATCCCTTCCTGCCTTCCCAAGAAAACGTGGAGCTGCACAGACCGAGCACTGCTCAGCACACAGAGCAGCTAAAGCCCGGCTCTTCTGATTCCAGAATGCAACAAAAACGGTGGAAGAGGAAAAACCCGAGCCCCCGACCGTGCAGGAGATCAAACAGAAGATTGAAAAGTACAACGCAAAGGTCACCAACTGCCTGTTGATGAAACTGGTACGTACTGGGCTGGTTCTGCTCCAGGCACAGACGCTGGTGCTGGTTTCTGTGGGCTCTGAGCGGGGCTGGCCCCTGGGGAAGGTGTCACTGGGTGGCTGTCACACTGCTTCTCCTCCTGCCTGCCTTCCCAGTGTCACTGAGGCCCCAGGTGCCCCTTCCCCACCTCCATCCCTCCCTCCTGGCACTGATCTCTGGCCGTGAGGTGCCACAAAGGCTTGTCCCAAAGGGATGAGTTCCCATGGTTGCAGTGGGGATGGGCCACGGTGGAGCCGGGGCTGTGAGGCTGCAGCTCAGCAGCTGCTGGAAGTGATTTTAGAAACGCAAAACCTTTCTAGAGAGAGATGCTCTGCCCTCACCACTGCCAGGCTTCCTGGGTGGGCTGTGCAGAGCCAGGCTTTTCTCCTGATTCCTGCTTTTTTTGCAGAGCTCAGGGTGGGGTAAGGACCTGTGGTGGGATCAGCTGATCTCCAGGGATGATTTGTTCCATGGAGATGTGAGAATCCCTTAAACGGGGAGTGAAACAAGGAATAAGGTTGGGAGATCCTGCTGAACCAGGAGTTTCAAATTCAAAGAAGTATAACTACAAATTCCATGTAAAGGAATTTCCATAACTGCCTTGTAGCAGGGCTGGTTTGCAATAAAACAAGATCCCCCAGACGAGAGGAAGGGATGAGTCACTGCCAAGAGAAAATCAGTAGTGACTGTCCCGAAATTTCGGGGTATTTCTGACGTGATTCATTAGAAACACTGGAACTCCCAGAGCGGGGGCAGGTCCCGCTGCCACCCCACACTGCAGACCAGCCTCTCGTGGTGGAAAAGGGGCTGGAAAAGCTCCCTGGAGCCTGATCTCTGTGTGCTTTGCCCCAGAACGACGATGGGACCTACACGGGGTTCATCAAGGTGCACCTGAAGCTGCGCCGGCCCGTGACGGTGCCGGCCGGGATCCGGCCCCAGTCCATCTACGATGCCCTCAAGGAGGTGAACCTGGCTGAGATGACGGACAAGAGGACCTCCTTCTACCTGCCCCTGGATGCCATCAAGCAGCTCCACATCAGCAGCACGACCACGGTGAGCGAGGTGATCCAGGGGCTGCTGAAGAAGTTCATGGTGGTGGACAACCCGCAGAAGTTTGCACTTTTCAAGGAGATGCGGAAGGATGGGCAAGGTGAGTTCAGGGCCTGGCAGCTGGCAGCTCTCTCAGGTGGTGAATTGGGCTTCCTGTAGGATTCACTGGGCTGTCAGCCAGGCAAAGTCTACATCCAGGTGAATCAACGGCCAGGCCCCCACAGGAGGTGATGCTGCTTAAGTTAACGGGGAATTACGGTTTCAGAAGGGGCTGAACCCCCCTGAGACCTTACAGGAATTGTTATGAATCTCTGCTAGAGACTCAGCCCCCTCCACTGTGATCCTGAGCATCCTTTTCCATGCTCCAGCTGACCTCCTGAGCTTCCCTCTGCCCCGGCAGCCCCGATCTCACTGTGGGTGTCTGCTGTGCCCTTGCAGTGCTCTTCCAGAAGCTCCCTCTCACCGAGTACCCGCTGTACCTGCGGCTGCAGGCGGGCCCTGACACGGATGTGCTGAGCTTTGTGCTGAAGGAAAACGAAACAGGGGAAGTTGAGGTGCGTTGGTGACTCTTCTTTGTTTTTCACATGAATGTGGAGCACGTGGCAGGGCTGGGAGATGTGTGGCAGGGGCAGCACAAGAAGGGCTGTGTCTCTCTAAGAGGGTTGGGTTGGTCTTTTATTGCTCCTAAATGATCTGGGTTTTTAAAACAGTTTGAACTTGAGCTGTGAAAATGCTGAGGCCAGTTTTGATGGCCACTCTGTAATCTGTTTATGGAACGCAGCAGTGGCACCCCAGGGTTAATCCTCGCTAATTAGATTAGCTGAACACCGTTAGGGGTAAGCCACTAATTTAAGTAAAAGCCAGGGACACTCAGGTAATAAACTCACAGCCAGCTTTTGGCTGAAATCTTGCTCCCCACTACAATGGAGCAAATGCTGGGAGCTGCTGCATCCTGCAGGATTCTGCTTCCTGTGCTGTGGGCTGGGAGGGCTGGGATGGTCCTTCACGCTGTAGCCCCTTATCCCACCTCTCTCACAGCATGAGACTGAAATCCCTGGATTTCAGACACATTTAGATGTGTTTAATTGCTCCTCCTCACAGATCCAGAGGTAAGAACCCACAGACCCCACCAGGTGTTGCTCACTGCCCCTCTGTCTCTGGTTTTGCAGTGGGACGCGTTCTCCATCCCAGAGCTGCAGAACTTCCTGATGATCCTGGACAAAGAAGAGAAGGACAAAATCCAGCAAGTGCACAGGAAGTACGAGAGGTTCAAACAGAGACTGCAACAGACCTTGAAAGAAGCCAGAGGCAAACCTGGATAACCTTCAGGAGGCCCTGGGCATCAGACTAAGCTAGAGACTGTTTTTAAATGAAAAGACTTCTCAGGACACCTTAGTCGTCATCCTCCCTCTTCCACCTTCCACAAGGACTGGCTCCCAGCACCCCTAAAACGACCCCATTGCTTTTTCTTCTTCTGAAACCTCTTCTCCCAGGACCAGAGCCAGTCCAAGAACGGGAAGCCTGTTTTTAAAACAGCTTCAACAAAGCAAACCCAGCTGCTGGTTGGCTTTCCAGCCGTGCCATCCTCTGGAGAGGCTCCGTGGAGAATCCTCGGTGTGACACCCAGCAGGACCCATCTGCTGGCTGAAGCTTTGAGCAGGGCAACTCCTGCTGCTCCTGCTCCTCCCAGCAAGGTGCTTGTTCCTGTTTGGAGCTGCTGTGGCCCACAGTGCCCTCGTGGCCCAGTTCTGGTTTCGTAAGGAGAGCACAGGAAGCAGCAGCAGAAGGGGAGGAGGTTGTTGCACCAAACCACGTGGGTGTTGCAGCTGTAGCCAGCGCTGGATTGGACTTGTTCAGGGCTAAGGCAGCCAGGGAAATGTCAGGTTATGACACCAAGGCAGCTGCAACACCCCAGCAGTCTGTTAGTAAATATTATTGCAGCTTGGTAATAGTAATTCCCAGGAAAAATCATTCATTTTGCTTCTATTTGACTTCTAATTTTGAAAAGAGCTGAGTTACAGTAAATATCCCTGATGCTTAGCTAAGTTAGCCAGTGTTCCACCAGTTCTCTACTCTAGGAACTGGGACCTTTGTTTCCAGAAATTCTGTTTGAAGGGTGTGAAGGTGATGGCTGGGGCACGGGCTGAGGGCTCAGCAGGGAAGGTTTAGCAAAACGTGTCCATCCCAGGAGCCCAGGAAAGCTCAAAACCCCTTCACAAATCACGTTTTGAGCTGTGAACACATCTGACCCTGAGGGAGAGGAGCCCCAGGCAGGGCTGGGGTGTGGAGGTGGCACCAAGTAAGGGAATTATTGTCCTTGGGTGCTTTCTGCCCACCTCACCTGTGCCTCCTCCTGCTGCCCCTCCTCGCAGTGCTGTGCCAGCCCTGCTGTCCCTGTCACACCCTGCCCTGCCCTGTTCTCCCTCCCCACTCTCAAATGGTGCTCTCCTGCACGTCCAGGAAGCTTCCCAGGATTTGCTCTCTCTGCAGAGTTAGGAGAGGACAGCAAATCCCTCTCTGCCTGTCTCAGGGCTCCCACCACGCCGAGCATCCCTCAGCAAAGTCCTCGAGCTGCAGGCTCGGTCCTGCCCTCCCTCCACGGTGCTGATGCCATGCAGGGATCTCTGCCAGGCTGGGAATGCCCCAGGGGTCCCGGTGGGAGAGGATGAGCCCCATGTTTACCCTCAGTGCTCCATCCCAAGCACGCTGCACACACCCAGGGCCAGCCCTCCCTGTTTGCACCCCAGCAGAGAGCAGAGAGCAGGGACTGGTGATGCTGGGTCGGGATGGAGCAGGGAAAGGGCTTGGCGTGGACTTGATCAACAGCTGTCCCTTGGAGCTCAGTGTGGCTGCACCTCGTGGGAGGGGAGGCAGCAGGTTTTCGGGGAGCGTGGAGGAGTCTAAAATTTACCTCAGTGCCTTTTTTTTTTCCCTTAAGTGTGAAAAGTTTGGATTTGGCTAAGGAGGAAGCTGTGCAGAGGCCTCGTCCCTCCTGTCCCCAGCACTGGTGTGTCCGTGGAGGGATGAGGAGCTGTCCTGCTTCCCTCTGCAAGGTGACTGCTTGGGATTTTTTTTGGTCCAGATTTTGAGTATGTTTGTTTCTAAACCACACGAGAGTAACTGCATCACTTCCAGCCCTCGGTTGGTGTGAAAGCCACTTTCTGCCAAGCTCAGTTGCAGCTCCTGCTCTGCTCAGCAGCCAGGGTTTGCTCGCAGGGCTCTGGTGCAGAAGAGCCTCCAGCTGTACTGTACTCTATACCCAATGACCTTTAACAACTGCTGGCAGCCACAGAGCAGCGCTTCCATGCTCTGGGGCTGTTTGTCCAGCTACAAGCAGACTTAGTCCTTCACCATTCACTTGTGAAGCCATTTAAATACCATTTATCTGGTGCTCTGAGCCTTGACAGCACCCTATAAATACTTCAGTTCCACCGTGGGGAAGAACGCTGTAAAAACTGCCAGTGGTTCTGAGAGGGAAGAGCCACACGCTTGGTTTGAAATCCCTTTTCTTTCTGGCTAAAAGTTGTGCAGGTTTCCTTTTTTTTTTTTCTTTTTGGTGAGTTTTGGTGAGCGTCCCCTCTCCCTTCCTGGCCCCAGCATGTCTTTGACAGTTTGTAGAAGGCATGGCTTCGTATGCAATCACTGTGGATGCTGCTGAAAACCTCCTGCCCCCAGGAGGGCTCCTTCTTTCGGTTTTTTCAAGCTGAGGGGCATCTGAAGAGTTGGTGGGTGTTGAAACTCGAATTCTCATGGGTCAGTTGAGCTGTTTCTGGAAGTATTTGCCCCTTCTTTAAGCGCAAAATCCTGTTGGCAGTGCCTTTGGTTAGCAATTGTCTTGCCTAGGTCGTGTGAGTTTATTTTCCATGGCTACTGTAAAACCTGTAAAATAATGTGTATAGGATGGAATAGTAGAGCTTCTATGGCAAAGTGAAATGCATTTTTGCAATGCTGTAATTTATTTTTACTACTCCCTAGTGATTCTATGGCATTTTTACAAAATGTCTCACTCTCAGCTTTTTTTGAAGGTTCTGGAATTATTTGTTCAAATGCAGACAGTGTAAGAGACAATGATAATAAAACTGTCAGTAATTAAAGAAATCTCTTGGCCTCTCTTTTTCTGGTGCCCTGCTGTGGAACTTCGATGGATTGAGCCTGAAGGGAAATACAAGAATCCTTCCTAGAAGTGAATTTAAATTTCCTAACCTGCTGTTAAAGAGCTAAAGAACACCCACCCCTCTAAGACCTGACCATAGTGTTCCATTAATCTTAATTTTTTAGCTGGGGCTGACAGCTGTTACCTGTGATAAATTACAGCTCATGTCATACATTAAAACATATTTTTACATATAAAAATAATATAAACTACAAAGTCCAGCTAATACAGTTAATTCTCAGTGCTGAAGTGTCTGATTTCAATACCTGGCAATATTTAAAAGGATAAAATCTAAACCTGAGTGGGTTTTACTTCTGCCAGTCTGTAGCAGAACACACTGGACTGTCCCAGGATTGTGCTGGAATGTATTTTTCTCATATTTCAGTGGAGGTTTATTCCACACCCTTTAATGTTAAACTACCCAAAAGCCACTGCAGCATCCAGTGCTTCAGCATCAGCTCCCAGAAAACATCACAGAAGGATAATGCCAGGGGCTTTATTCAGCTTTTTATTCTTATGAAAAATGAACACCTGGAGCAATATTATTATTTGGGTGAATTCCAGACCTTGTAAACATCCAGGGCTCCTTCTGGAATGAGCAGGGCCTGCACATGATCCTTGAGTTGCTGGCAGAGAACACTTCTATAAATAATGAGATCTGAACAATCCTTACAGCAGATTTTTCTCCTACTTCTTCCGGCCAAGCTTTGGAGCCTTGTCCAGGCCCTGGATGTATTTCCGAGGTAGCTGATATTCGTCTGCAACACAACCAAGAGCTCACTGCAGCTGAGCAAGAATTAACTAAGAACTAAAATCTCAATTTTGCTGTAACCAGCCCAGTTCCAGAATCCTCTTACCGAGCAGTATCTTGGCCAGGTGATGGATTTGGTTGCCTTGGATCTGCACCTGGACTCTGTCCTTTGCTCCTGGTGCTGGCGTGATGCTGGCGCTGGCTTGGACCTTCTGCTGGAGAGTGTTGGCCACAGACTGTGGGTCCAGACCATAGAGCTCAAGGTTCTTGATAATTGTCACCTGTGGGGTTTAATAATGATTGGAAACATCACTGCTGAGGGTTTAATGACTGCCAAAGCTGCCCTCAGGATCTGGGGATCTCACCTGCTCAACCCCCCTCATTTCAGCTGTCTTTTTTTTACCTTCTTGTTGGATGATCTCTGTGCTATGCTGATGTCGATGGGCTCGATGTTTCCTTTCCTCACCACGGGTTCTTGTCCAAAAAACGTCACCTGGTGTAAGGGCTGCAGTCGTTCAAGGCACCTGAACAATGCAATAAATCTGTGTCATTCTGGGAAGGGACAGTGAGAGAACAGGCACCTGCTCAACCCATTGAAGGGGTGAGATCTCATCTCGTTCCCATTTATCTCCAGGAAATTACAGATCAGGCAGCTCCCACCACGAGGCTTTGGTTGCAGGCAATAAATCTGTGCAGTTCTGGGAAGGGATACTGAGAGAACAATCACCTGCTCAAGAGTTCATCCCATTTGAGGTGTGAGATCTCATCCTGCTCTGATTTATCCAGCAGGCAGTCACACAGAATGGCATTCACCTTTACAAAGCTACAAAACAAAAGCACACACAAGCAGCAAACCCAGTCACTTTTTTTCTCTAATTTCAGCCTCTCCTGTGGAAGCAGAGCAGGAAAACTCCCACCTGTACCTACTTTTTGTTTGTTTCATCAACCAACTCGTTACTCTTCACGTAGTTAATGATGATGTTTCTCACCTCACTGCTTGAGAGGATGCTGCCTTTTCTGAAGAGAAAGAGAATTTTGAACTCAAGTATTTGGGTGTTGGGTTCTGGCACTGAGAGAGAAACAGCAACTGCAGTTTTGTTGGTCTCTCTTCCTTTTTTTGCTTACCTGTGTCCAGATTCCTGAAAGAGTGGGATCATTTTTGTGGAGACCCCATAGAGTGGAATGATTTCAGGAGCATGGTACACTTGTTCTCTGTCTTCACTTTTGCTGTCTTGGGCAGCAGAGGCTGGGGAAAATCCTTCAGGCACTGCAAATGCCTTAATGCTGCAACAAGAATTGTTTGGTGTGAGTAAAAGGGATGGAAACGGAGCTGGAAACAGCAAATTCCACTCCCTTCTCTCAGAGACTCCCAACTCTTTGAAGGACTGTGATATTCTACATACTCTGGGTGTTTCCAGTCCACGTCCACGATGCTCTCCACACCTTTGGTCAGCTCCTTCACTTGTAAGATCTTCTGGTGCTGCATGCATTGCAGGAATTTAGAGAACTGAGGGAAGCAACAACCAGAAATGTGGAGTCAAGCATTTTAAACTCCTGCTCTTGTGTTTCAAACTTTTTCTCTCCTTCTGTTTCTTATTAAAATTAATGCCAAAAAAAAAAACCCAAACAGAAAAATCTCACCTTCTTATAGCTTGATTTCTTTATGTCCAGTTGTTTTCCAGCAGGGCTATAAATGGATTTTTTAAAAGTTCTTTAGTAATAAGTCACCCTTCATTTCTTCTTAAATCTTGCTACTTATGCTAGAAGTTTCTTAACAGTGGGAATACAAATCACACAGAGAAAGAATTACTCCAAAGAAGCTGATAAATAGAATGTGATGAGTGAAATTAGTGCTGCTGTCTTGTGGGCAGGCAAGCAGCCACTTGGGTGACTAAACCATGGTGAAACCAATGTCAGCCAACTCAAGCTGGCTCCCAAGTGCAAATCCACGTCTGGAAAATTCTTACATCCAAGTATTTGATGTAAGGATTGTATTTGATCAAAGTGTTTGCTGGCAGAATTGATGTAAGAACTGGATTTTACTTTTTGGTCAAAACCTTCTTCCTAAATATCCCACTCTGTCTCCACATTTTAAAGATTAAATCCCAGCATGCATATCCCAATTCCATCTCCTTCCCACGTACCAGCAGGAGAACATGTGGCTGCCTAGAAATGTGCTGGTGAGCAGAGGGAGATCTGACTTCTTTACTTTGCATTTTAAGGCATGGAAAAAGCACTGATTAAATAATGCATCCATTTGCTCTGCAGGGGAAAAAAAAAGGACAGGTAGGCCGTGAGCTGTCTGTGGTCTTCAGCAACCCAAAGGGAAATGGTTTGGCTTCACTGGGATCCAAAAATACCTTGTGGGGTCCTGCTGTCCTCAGCCTCCTGCGGATCCTCTGTGCTGGCATCCTCAGCTGGTTCTGCAGCTCTGCTCTCGTGGAGCTCCTCCTGCCCCAGCAGCTCTGCACCAGTGTCTCTGTCCTTCAGGCTCAAATCCCTGACGTCCACGTGCTGCTCTGGCTCAGGGCAGCAGCTGCTGCCAGGCTCCTTCCCCTGCAGCTCCTCCTCGTCTCCAGCGCTCTCCTTTGCAGCAGAATCTGTTACCAAGGGAGCTAAGGTAGGAGGAGAAGATTTGTCACCATATTCCCTACAAAAGGAAGAAAAAGCAGAACACAAGCTTTCCTTTTGCTGCCTTGAACCGCAGCACAAGGAACAGATGTCACCCTGAAAAAAGGGACTGGCTGCTGCACGGGTCTTTTTCTGCAACCTCTGAAGTGTAAAATTTACTTTGAACTCATCTTCCTCCATAAATTCTGAATAAAGACCCTGTCTAAGCTGTAGCCAAATAATTCAGTAAATTGGCCTGACAGACTAAATTTACTGGGGCACAGATTTGGGTTTCAGTAAACACATGAGACCTGTTGCACATTTTCCCCAAGGCCTGGCAGTTACCCACCAGAGGTGATCCAGGTGAGTGTGCAGCACAGCAAAGCCCTTCCCTTTCATTCCAGCAGCCAGCATCTCCTCTGTGGACATGGTGGCAACTCCAACTGCCACGGGAGCTCTGAGAAAAGAAGGGAATGTTGGAGCAGGACAACACAAACACGCTGTGCACTGCACACAGGCTGTGCCACTGGGATAGACTGGATTGCTTTTACAATGTCCTTGTTCTGTACAAGCTAATTTTTTTTTAAAGCAGCCACGTATTTCCTGGTTATCCTTCTGGTATGTAAAGTTTTCCAAAGAATCCCAGAGACAAGTGCAGCCTGGATGAAGTGAAGGTTGTGCAGTGACACGTTCTTGCTCTTAATAAGTTACCAGAAGCACATGCACTGCCAAAAGAGACCAGCAGTGAGAGATAACCAACAGCTCTAGCACTCCCTCACTCAGAATTTCCACACAGACACAAAGACCATTGTGCAGAATAAAATCTTTTGCTAAAAATGTTGGTCCACACAGGTCCAAAAGAACCAATTTACAAAGCTTCCCACCTCAGCTCAGACATATCCTAACCCAGAAAAGCAAGTGGATTTTGTTCCTGTATTTTCCACTGCTTAGGCCCACAGTGCATCAAACGCACGACAACACTTCTGTTGTGATTTCCTCAAAACCCTCCATTTCAATTTCAGTTTCTGGCCAGGTTCCGAATTGGAGAATGCTCTGTACCTGTTTCCCAGGAGGGTGACAGCACAGAGCGTGCCCCGCTGCACTTGAGGGAGGCCAGAAGATGGCACCACAACTCCTGGCAGCATCAGGTCTGCGGGAAGAACGAAGCGCATCCATTTCTCAATGAAACGCTCGGGCACCGCCTCCTCCGCCCCCCTCCCTCCCGTTACTCAGCAAAAACACGAGCTGAGCACACGCCGGAGAGAACAGGATTCTCTGTTCCTCCTCCTAAGGCAGCGCTTTTTCCCCGTGGAGCGCGGGATCCAATTCATAAGGGTGCTGGGCACATCCCAAAGAGCTGTCAGACCTGAGGGACTGTTTCTAACGAGCTCCCAGCACCACTCTTCATTAATGGCATGGAAAGGGAACAGAAGAAGGAGAAGTGTCAGGAATTACCCTTTTAGTCTCCCCTGTCCCAAGGGAAGGTTATCCCAGCAGCTTCATATCCCTCATTCATTGTCATAACTATTTTTATCAAGTCTAGAATGATCTTTGCAATTGCCACCAAAGCTCCACGTGGCTGGGGACAGAAATCACATAAAGGCCTTAATGTGACCAGGTAAAGCAGCGTTAAATTATGGAAACTACCAAGGCAAACAGCAGGTACTTGAATTCGTGGAAGAGATACCCCAAAACATTGCTGCTCTTTGGAACTGAACGCTTCCTAAATCCAGTCTGCAGCACTGGAGAGCCTCGTGCCTTCCCTCTCCTTTCTGAGAAGCGGCTCTACCTCTCCCCTTGCCTTTGCGGCCATTGTCTCCTGGCCAGCTCCTTATCTTTGGCTCGTGCACAGAGGTAGCCTGGTTGCCAGGGGCGATGAATGACCCGCAGGCCTCTTTCATCAATGGCCTTCCCCATTAGCAAGTCTTTTTGCCCAGAAACTGGGTCATTACAAGTCAGCGGCGAGGCTTGCTCAGATGTCTATCACAGCTACACACTCGAGCACTTTATTCTGCCCAAGAGCAAACAAAGCAAACTCAGAGACCTGAGCTCCACTTTAGACACCGTGTCATGGAAAAAGACATCCCGTCCTACGTGAGCACTTCCAGGTAGAGACCGAGGCTGCAGCAGCTGCAATTTAATCCTTTTCTGCTTGAGCAGTTCAGCAATTTAAAGTTTATAATGACCCGATTCTCCTGGGTCTGAACTGCACCCAAAGCAGGTTCCAGAAAAAAAGACTCCTTTCCTGTTAGTCTTGATCCATAATGAGGTGGTAGAGCCAGTAGCCCAGGAATTCAGCTCCAACCTCACCTGCACAATCCACAATCTGGCTGACAGTGATTGCACTGCAGGTTCCAAAATAAATTCCCTTCTTATCCACAGGTTAAGCCTGTTCACCTGGGGGCTGACAGGAAGCAGGGTGGCAGCAAAGGAACTTTCAGAAGGGACAGACCAATGGCACAGGCAGTTCTGTGTCCCAGTTCAGGGCTGCCTATCACCCTGAGAAGGTATTTCCAAACCTGAGGCTCCCCCATGGAACAGGTTACAGCATTTAAACAGCTTCACCAGCTTTGTTTCATTCACAGATTCTTTTTACAGCTAATTTACTTCCTTTTTAGGACACCACCACGAATTATTTTAGAGTACTCATTGCTCCTACTTATTTCAGGTACATTTTTGCCACTGCTGAAAGAAAATACCTAAAAAGCCCTGAAGGCAACTCCTTTTTGCACTGCAAAGTGACCAAGTTCTGGTGCTCTTACCTGCTCCTCCTGCAAGTTTCTGTAGCACTGGGGGCCATGTAGCAAAGGCAGGGAGAAGGTCTGGGTAGACCCACAGAGTGTACACTGTCCCAAAACAGAAATAAATTTTAAAATGCATCACTAAGAACATTTCTAGCTATTGTTTCTTTCCATCTTTAAGACTAAATTCTCCTTGGATAATCAAGGAGATTAAACTCAATTGAATAATAAAACTCTTAATCAGATAATAAAGAAACGTGAAATTGAAACGGTGCTACAATAATTAATTGGGAAGGAAAGCAAAGAGGGAGGATTATTCCAGACCTTTCCCCCTACCTGTTGGATACAGAACTTTCTCAACTTCAAACAGTATTGGGTTCCTGTGGTTCATGTAAACGGTGATGGCCTCCCCTTTGTGGGAGTAGATTTTGATGACATTGAGCTCTTCCTTGTTTGGAATCAACTCAGCCAGTTGTTCAGGGCTCAGGGTGGGAAAAGCTGCTGCAACATCACTTCGTAGCTTCCTCCTGCAATGATAAAATCCCAAATGCGTTACAAAGCTGTCTAGACCATCCCTCAAAATAATTCCTACATCTGCTGTTACTGTTTTGTTGGCTGTTCCTGAAATTCCCACCTTTTCACAGAAGATAATTCGAAGCGTTTGTGTCCAGGTTTACAAATTATGTAAGAAGAATACCAGGAAAAGGCTAAATACACTTGCCCTGCTCATATCTTCCTTCAACATCTGTTTTCAGCATCTCTTTGCTGCCTGTGCCTCTGTTTTGTGCTGTGATTTCAAGCTGGGAGTGTCATGCTCGCTCAGCCCAGCCTGTCACCCACAGCTGCCTGGGGAGCAGGGGACAGCCAGATTTCCCTGTCCCCCCGTTTTACTTCAAATTTAAGCCCCAGTGACCAGCACAGGGGGGGTTTTGTGGTCATTCACAGCAGTGTCCAGTGAACCTGAACCATCAGGAGGTCAGCCCAGCATCACTGATCAGGAACATAAAGAATTAGAGAATTACAGATGGTTCGGGTTAAAAGGGATTTTAAATCCGATCCAGTCCCACCCCTGCCACGGGCAGGGACACCTTCCCCTATCCCAGGCTGCTCCAAACCGCGTCCAACCTGGCCTGGGACACTGCCAGGGATCCAGGGGCAGCCACAGCTGCTCTGGGCACCCTGTGCCCACCCTCACAGGAAACAATTTCTTCCTAATATCCAATATAAATCTACCCTCCTCCAGTTTAAAGCCATTCCCCTTGTCACTCCATGTTCTCCTCCACAGCCCCTCTCCAGCTCACTTACAGCCGCGTTAGGCACCGAAAGCTGCTATAAATAAGCACAGAAGGCTCATCCAGCCCTCGGCATAACATTTCAATTAAACCTGGTTTCATCACGGCAGCACTTTCCAGCGAAACGCACATTCCGTGCTCAGGCCGGGAGCGTATCGCATGCAGGGGGTGAAAGCAGCCCGCGACCCGGGGCCGAGCCCCGTGCGTCCCCCCGGCCCGGCGGGGCTCCCTGCGGGGTCCCGGCGCGGCACTCACCGGTCCGAGCCCTTGATGTTGGTGTTGGCCCTCACGCGGAACGCCCTGGCGAACATGGCGGGCCCGCGCCGTTCCCTCAGCCCGCGGCGGCCGCCATGGCGCCGTCCGCGCCCGTAAAGCGTCCGGCTGGAAACGGCG
>VYXC01012040.1:152164-175968 GCA_013397175.1 Platysteira castanea | reverse complement strand
CCGGCTCTCGGCGGGGCTCCCGCTCACCCCGCCCGGCTCTGGGGTCCCCACACGGCGCCCCCCGGGCTCCTCGACGCGAGGGGTTCTCAGAAATGTGGGGTTTGTTTTGTGCTGAAGCTTCTGAGCTGTTTGCTGGTTAACGTGCCCTGGCAGCTGGGCATTCTTGCTGTGATTTATACATTTGTTTGAGTCTTTCTGATCGATTTCCAGCTCGAGATGGAGGAGTTTGGAGTGGGTTGGAGTATTGTAGTAATGCAGCCTTTCCAGGATCAAAGTTATTGAGGTTGGAAGAGACTTGCCAGGCCATCGATTCCAACCTGTGCCCGATCCCCACCTTGACCCCAGCCCGGAGCACTGAGTGCCCTGTCCATCCTTCCTTGGACACCTCAGGGATGGGCACTCCAAACCTCCCTGGGCAGCCCCTGCCATGAGGAAATTCCTGCTGATGTCCAGCCTGCCCCTCCCCTGGCCCAGCCTGAGGCCGTTCCCTCTCCTCCTGCCCCTGTTCCCTGGGATAAGATCCCAAATCCCCCCTGGCTGCCCACTCCTGTCAGGGAGTTGTGCAGAGCCACAAGGTCACAGACACCACTTGATTGTTAGGTTTTTATTAATTTCATGAAGGGAATAAACACACCTCCTACATCCCTTTAGAGAGCCCTCATGCTCCAAAACGCCACCAATGCCTCCAGCTCTGGAACTCCCCCGGTTCGGCTCCTCGTGGAGAGCTGAACGTTGTCCCGGACTTCCAATTCCAAACCAATGTCCTGCAGAGGGGCTGGCAGGCTCGGGCAGCCTCTGCTGTCCCACAGCCCCCACACACTCAGCACTCAGCGTTTTGCCTCCATCCGCCTCGCCGCAACCACGCTACTTCTGAGGGCTCCTTACACACCTCACGGTGCCGAGCCCCGTCTCCTACAGCCCCAGCACTCCGCGGTGTGCGAAGNTTTTTAATTCCCCCGTTTTTGCAGCCGGCTGTAATTCCCGCATCTCATTTTTAGGAGATAACCTGCTTTAAAGGATAGTCCTATCAAGTGTTTAAGCGTTTGCTGGTTTTCAGATCGTTTGGGATTATCCTGATTAAGGGGAAGCGGGGAGAATGGTGGTTAGTGTTTCTCAGGGATGTGTTTTTTGCAGTGCAGAAGTTGATTAACGAAAAAAAGAACCTCTAAATTAAAAGTATCTCGAATTAAGATTCCCCAGAAGCATCGCACTCTTGTGGTATGAAAATACACTTAAATACTGAAGATCGCTTAATGAATGAAGGAGAATCAATGATTTTACAGATTAAAATGTGCTGAGGGAGCTGCATTTCAGCATTTGGCTCTATCAGTGTGAGTTGTTGTGAATAACTGGTTTGTCTGTGGGACCTTTCCAGCCAGGATTGGAGATGGATTGTATGACTCCTATATGAGGATAGATGAGTGTAGATACCCAGAGCTTACAAATGAAGAACAGAGCCCTTCAGGACTTCCTTACCTTTCAAGACCTCATGTGAGTATTTTGAAGTCTTCTGTGTCTTCACATTGTGTTGTGTGGCAGGGAGAGCTATCCAGGGGGCAGACACTTCCCTACAGAGAATAAATTTTAAAAGTGGGATTTTGCAGCTTTGTTGTGGCTTCTTAACATTATTGTTTCTCCTGAGCGTAAAAATGATGTGCTGTGTTCACTGCAGAACTTGCTGGCAGCCTCAGGAATCCCATCTTACTGCCCTCAGCTCGTGTTTTAATCCAAAAAAGTTACTTTACAAAGGGCTGAAGCGTTCTGCCGTGTCACCTTGTACTCTGATAAGTAAATCCACACACGCTTTGCTCTGCCTCCTCCTGCACGTTTCCATTTTAGTTCCCCTCATGAAAATTCTGACGGATAAGTACATGGGAGCAGCAGAAGGAGCAGTGCGAGTCTGTGTGGCTGCCAAACGTCTCACAAAAGTATCTTTCTGCTCTGAAAACTTGAGCATTATCTGTCACTTCTTTTGCTACCAAAATAGCTCCCTCTGAACTGAAGGTGTTGCCAGGCTTTTTCATCAGGGCTGTGTTCCCTCAGCAGATGTGGAGCTGGGAGATTTTTTTTCCTTGAATTGGTTCAGTAGTGGTCGTGTTCAGCTGTACTTTTGTACACTGCTCTGTCCTTTAGATGGGTTTTAAATGTGTTCTGGCTCTTGTTGAGTTCTGGCAGAAGGGAAGGAGCTTAAGCTTAAAAAAACCCCTCTCACTCTCTAAAAAGTGAAAATAGACATTGCCCTGAGCAAGATGCATTTGAAAATCATCACCTTGTGGGATTTTGTTGTAACAAATTTGGTCTGTGCAAACTCAGGGGCATGAGTCTGTTTTTTTTTCCCTTTTTGGCAATGTTGAGGGGGAGCAGAAGGAATTTAGGGTTTGAAGAGTAGTGGGTTGGGGTTATTTTATTGGCAGGAATGTGGAAACGTTTCAGCTGCAGTGTTTGAAGCTGTAGTGTGACTTCATTTGTTCATAACGGAGCACAAATCAGTGGAGTGGAACTACCCAGTGAAATACAAATAGAAATCTGTGACTGTTTTGTTTGACGTGTCCTCATCTGTGTTTTGTCCCTGAAGCCTGTTAACTTCTTAGGGCAAGATTAGGGATTTATAGCATGCCCAGTTTGCGTGGTGGTGTATCAATAAAATCCAGCCTCAGTGGTATCGGGCAAGCAGGAGCTGAGGCTGGAAATGATGCTGCTCAGTTTTAATGGGAAAATACCTGGATTTTTAGTTTCCTTCTCAAGAGAGGTTTTATTATGATGTAATGTTACATGAGAATTGAGGAGTCCTGGTAACTGCAGCTGCCTGTTCCTTCATCTCAGCCTGCAAGAGAGCAGAAAGTCTCTCTGCTTTGAGAACACACGAGTGGAATTCAGTCTGTTTAATTCAGAAAAATCTCTGAAAAGCAGTCGTGTAGGAATTGCATGAGCTGTTTCCTTGTCAATGAAAATGAAGTTTTGTAAGTGAGAGTTTTCAACAGGGTGCCACTGGTGCTGTCAGCCTCATTTCTCACCTCCTGGTAGCACTTCAGCAATAAACCAAAAACCTGTGGAGCCTGTGATTTGTAAAATAAAGCTGTTGAAAGAAAGCTGGTGTTATCCAGGAGTCATCTGACTTTGAGTGCAGCTCTTCTGAGTTCAAGTGAAGATGGAGCTATATTTGTGTCCCACCATCATGTGGCAACTGATTTTGGGAGTCCTCTAAGAATGAAAATTGAGACCTTACTACCGTTGAGTCAGGTTTGAAATCCAAAGCCATGATTCCTTCATCAAGAAATCGTTCCAGGATAAATGGAATCATGAATTCCTTGTTTATTTAGGGATTCAAAGGTACAAAATGTTTGCTATGAACAGCAGCACGAGCAGAGCTGCTACTGCTCTTGGATAGAGACTATTTAAACAAGGGCGACCCTAGTTCTGTGTTTATATCCTCTGTTTATTTGTAAACTTTCTGTTTGGGTCTGCTGGACTGAAGAGTCTTTGAGCCAGCTCTGAAAAAATGTCATTCTTATCTCGGAGGTTCAGCCAGGCTCCAAGAAAAAGGCGTTTATTCCGAGTTACCAGGGCTGGGCTCTGTTGTTTTTGTTTAAGACTCTGGCAAGGCGTGTCCCTCCCAGTACACTGCATTTTGGGGTTGATAGGAGGAGTGGGACTCGGTAGGATCTATCCGTGTTGATAAGGACTGACTTCTGTAGGAAATGCCCATTTTTTGGGGCTTGTGAGCAAGAACTGACATTTCAGGGCAGCGCCAACAAACAGACTCTTTTCTGAGCTGTGTGTAGTTGGCTTTGGCGAGAACATTCACTTCCCTGGTTTGCTGACCGTGCCGAGATGTTGGACTGGATGTAACTAAAAAGGAATTTGGTTTTATTGCTGTGGGGCTGCAGGTTTATTTATATTTTTTGTTTGATTCCTGTGTAGTTATTTTGGTTTTCAGGGATTCGGTTTGGCATGTGTCTGAGATCTTTATTTTTAGATTAAAGGATGAAATGGAAAACAGATGTTTCTCCTTCAGTCAGGGCTTCTTCAGTTCTGCATGGGATGGGACAACACCTCTGTGCTGCCTCTCAGCAGGGAGTGCCAGCAAGCAGAAAAGGAAATAACTGCTGTGCTAGTGGGGAACTGACCTCCAGGGAGCTCAACATCTACTGAATTGTAAAATTGACAAGCTTGGAAAACTTCGGTGTTTTTCTCACCTTGTATGGGTTCGTTTCAGATGTAAATATTTCAGCACGTGGTGGCAGCTGAGTTGGAGTGGGAGGTGTTCTCGGTTATCCAAAGCTTCCAGGTCTGTGTTAAGAGAGTTGTGCAGCTCTCTCTTCCCTCTGTGGCCAGTGACAGGACCCGAGAGAATGGCTGGGGCTGTGTCAGTGAGGTTTAGGTTGGAGAAAAGTTCTTCCCCCAGAGGTTGGTGGGGCAGTGCCCAGGCTCCCCAGGGAATGGGCACGGCCCCAAGGCTGCCAGAGCTCCAGGACACCGCTCTCAGGGACACGGTGGGATTTTGGGGTGTCCTGTGCAGGGACACAGGATGGTTTTTGTGGGTCCCTTCCAGCCCACAGTACTCTATAACTCCACCATGATTTCAAAGGGAGCTGTGGATATGATGATGCTTTCCTCTTGAAATTAAAACCTCACAATTAAAGTTTTTTTTACAGGGTGGTTTACCTTGCCTTGCCCTGCCATCCTTCTGCTCCTGGTGCAGCTGGCTCTCACCAGCCATATGTCACCTGCTGCTGCTGCTTTGTCTTCCTTTGGCAGCCTGGCTGTGCAATATTCCTGCCCCTTCTCTGCACGTCCACGTTCCTTTCCATGCTCCAGACAGGTGCAAGTTGCATCTGTCGATGGCTGTGCTGCTGCACCCACGTTTGAAGCTAAACATAGCTGTTCCCTGGCTCTTTGCAGACTAGAGATAGGTATTTTGTGGTGGTTTGAGTCTTTGGCTGTCTAGGGTTTCCCCTTCTGGATTTAAAAGCACAAGTGCTGTTTCAGTGAGTTGTTTTCTCTTTGTGTACCCTGCTATAACTGTGCTTGTAACTTAATTTAGGCCAGCACTTTGTATTTGTTCCTAATAAATGCCAAACTCGTCGGTGTTACTGATTTTGTGTTGGTAGTGGTTTTGTTTTTAATCTGTGTTTTAAAAGATAAACGAAACTCCTTTTTTCTCTCCAGGTTTCTATCAGCAAACTCATGATGAAGGATCACTCTCTGACTGGAAATCAGGTCAAAGTGGAGCAGTTATTTGAGGACTCTGGCAACAGAAGGAGCAGCACTCTTCAGTCTGCAGGCCTGACTCCAGAAAGATGTCTCCCTTCCTTGACAAAAGAGAAAACCCTGGAGAGCCTGGGTCCTAGAGGCAATGGAAACTCTTTGAAAACACACAAAGCCGTGTCCCAAGCTCCGGAGCAAGCTGTCAAACAGTTCAAACATCAGCTCTCAGCCTATGAGCAGCAGGAGATCTTTAATTTCTCTGAGATTTACTTTGTGGGGCCGGCTGCCAAAAAGAGGCAGGGGGTCATCGGCGGCCCCAACAACAGCGGCTACGACGACGACCAAGGCAGCTACATCCACGTGCCCCACGACCACCTGGCTTACAGGTATGAAGTGCTCAAAATCATCGGCAAGGGCAGTTTTGGACAAGTTGCCAAAGTCTATGATCACAAACTCCACCAGCACCTGGCCTTAAAGATGGTTCGCAACGAGAAGAGGTTCCATCGCCAAGCCGCCGAGGAGATCAGGATCCTGGAGCACCTGAAGAAGCAGGATAAGACAGGCAGCATGAATGTGATCCACATGCTGGAAAGCTTCACCTTTCGGAACCACATCTGCATGACCTTTGAACTCTTGAGTATGAACTTGTACGAGCTGATCAAAAGGAATAAGTTTCAGGGCTTCAGCCTCCAGCTGGTTCGGAAGTTCGCTCACTCCATCCTGCAGTGTTTGGATGCCCTTTACAGAAACAAAATCATCCACTGTGACTTGAAGCCGGAAAATATCCTCCTCAAGCAGCAAGGGAGGAGTGGAATCAAGGTTATAGATTTTGGGTCCAGCTGTTTTGAGCACCAAAGAGTCTACACATACATCCAGTCCCGGTTCTATCGGGCGCCAGAGGTGATCCTGGGGAGCCGCTACGGGATGCCCATAGACATGTGGAGTTTTGGCTGTATCCTGGTGGAGCTTTTGACTGGCTACCCTCTTTTTCCTGGAGAGGACGAGGCAGACCAGCTGGCCTGCATGATGGAACTTCTCGGAATGCCACCTCAGAAGCTTTTGGATCAATCCAAGCGAGCCAAGAACTTCATCAACTCCAAGGGTCAGCCCCGTTACTGCACGGTGGTGACGCAGCCGGACGGGAAGGTGACCCTGGGCGGGAGCCGCTCGCGCCGGGGCAAGGTGCGGGGAGCCCCGGGGAACAAGGACTGGGTGACAGCTCTGAAGGGCTGTGACGACCCCTTGTTCATTGGCTTCCTGAAGGAATGCCTCAGCTGGGACCCTTCCGCACGCATGATTCCCAGCCAGGCCCTGCGGCACCCCTGGATCTGCAAGCGGGTGCCCAAAGCGGCCGGCTTGGAGAAAAGCTCCGGCCGGCGGATTTCGAGCTATTCAGGTTCCTTGCAAGGAATTGCCAACAAGCTGCCTCCCGTGGCTGGGATCCCCAGCAAGCTGAGGGCCAATCTGGCCAGCGACGCCAGTGGCAACATCCCTCTGTGTACTGTGCTGCCCAAACTGGTCAGCTAGTGGGGAGTGACGGGTTCCCAGGACGCACCCCTTGTGTGTCAACTGTCTGTTCATGCTGTGGGAGGAAATTAAATGCAGAGGTTTTAATGGATTTACTTTTTGTTAGAGGCTCAGTCTGGAATATTGGAGGATCAGTCAAAAATGTACACGTTAAAGGGCTAACTTTTATCCAGTTGCTCCACTCACACCTGGTGCATATTCCACTGCTGGGGGTTCAGCTCAGCTGAAGGGTGCAGAGACAGTCTGGCAGATGTGCTGTTGAAAAATGCTGGTTTAGAAATCAAACCACTTCTTATCATGGTTTAACAGGTTCTTTTGCTCAAGGCAGGAAAGGAACTTGATTTAAACGACATGTTTTCAGTTCTCTCCAGCTGGACTCTTTTTGTTCCAGGGGAAGGTTTTTAAATCTCTTGTCAAAAGCACAAATGCATTAATGTAATGCATTAGGAACTTACTTGCAAATTGCTTAAGTCTGAAGGATTTTATTTCTCTGCATTGCTTTTCCCTTATCTCTCCTGGGATTTTAAAAAATATGATGAGATGTAGACACCAAAGGAATTTATTGTTGGAAGAGAAAATACTCAGATGATGAAATTGCAAAGGAGCGTAGAACTGCCATGAAACACAGGATATATCTAAATAAAACTACTAATTTCTGTAACTCTTGCTATTTCCCCCTAAAAATCTGTGGACAGCTTGTAGGGGAATTTGGGATCAGGCCTGGTCCATCACAAGTGTGAGCCAGTTTGTTCAGGTAATATTGAATTATCTGTGTCTTTGGAGCTCAGATTTCCATCAGCAGTTCTGCCAGGTGTGTTTGTCTTTGTTCTTCCTGTGTTTCTAAAACAAAAATGTTGAACTTCAAGAGCTGGTTTATATCCATGTTTGAGATTCTGGTAATTGCAAAAAATTATCTCTTTGTGTAGAGTGAATTCCATTGAATTACATGAAGCTCTTTTAATAAAAATGCAAACATGCCACCCCTGTCAGACAAATAAGACTTTTTCAGGCCCAGGGCTGTGACTGGAAAACGAGGGAGGGGGGAACACACATGAATAATTGGGAATGTGCTCTGAAATCTCAACATAATCTCTGGAAACATAACCAGGAAAGACTGAAAAGGTGCCAGAACTGGCAGACCCACATGGAAATATTTTCTGGGAAGAGTTGCTTTGTTTCTAACTGCCTTCCTTCAGGCCTTTGGGTGCCTGCATTTTCTCCCTCTTGAACTACACGAGCTTGTCTTTGCTCTTCCTTTATCTCCCCAGAGCAGGCCGGGGTGGTGGGACCTGTCACAGCCCCAGCACAGCTCGCTGGGGTTGTTCCTTCTTGCAGCCTCCTGGCCCGACTCCATCTCCAAAACCATCTGATCCCTTGCCAGGTGCCTGAGCACGACTTTAAATGCAATTCAGAGCTTTTATGAGCAGAAGGTTTCAGATTGAATGAGTTTCTCTGCAGCGGGTTTTGAACGCTGAAGGAAGGAGGCTCTCAGTGTGCAGAGGGGTCACTGGGGGGATTTTAAAGTTGAGGTGAGCAAATGTTCAGTAGGAGACACTTCCCCTGAGGAGATGGGGCTGCTCTGGCCTCTCTGGGTCATTACAGCACTGGGCAGAGGCCTGGAGAAAACCTCAAAAAGCCACAGCCAAAGCTCCAAAGGACTTTAAACTGAGGTTCCCAGGAGTTGAAATGGAGATTCTTGTGTGTGGGGCTTTTCTGAGTTGTTTTGTTTCACAAGTGTCAGTTCAATGAGCTTGGTAATGATATTAAAATAACAGTCTGGCCTCTATCCGTGCAGCAAGCAGCACGGATGGGCTGTGCATGGGTCACTTACAACAACACAGGGCTGGTATTTTTGATTTTGCTTGCCTGAGTGAAGTTTTATTTGAATGAAGAACCAGGGAAGTGGCAGAAGATACCATTGATTTTAGTAGAATATCTGAGAGATTGGGCACGTTTTCAGAAGCCAGAGATCTTCATTTTCTGCCCTTTACATTTCTTTTAACAAAACACACCAGGTGAGTGAGGAGAAAGGAACCTTTCAGGAGCAAAAGCTTGGTAGGGAAGATGCACGGAAAAGCATTTGATGGAGAGAATCTGAGGTGATGGTGGTGGTGGAGCCTGGCAGGAGGAGCAGTGTTGGTGTGCTGGGAGCTGTACAAACAGGCTCAGGACACACAGCAGGGCCTGGTTCTAAACTGTTGTGTCTCTAAAATGCCAAGTGTAGAACAATAAATTCTGTGACTCGTGGGGAGGAGTGGCTGAGGGAGCTCCTGTGGCAGCCTCTGGTGCACGCTCAGTAGTTTTGCTTAAAGCTGGGGCTGTGGGGCTGCAGATAAAGCAGTTAACTGGCAAAACTCCGGTTTTTCATCTAGAAAATGTGTTCAGCATGCCCTGACTGCACGAGGGGCTTGGTTGAGACTGGATCTTGCCTACTTGGTACTGCTACATTTGAAAATCAAACACGTAGTTAAGTGAATTGCTGATTTGGGTGAGAAGGAAAAGGAAGCAGCCTCAGCAGACATTTACTGCATTGGAAACTTCCTCCTAGCCCAGGAAACATAGCTGAGAATACTGAGGTCTTGTTTCCAATCACGAATCCCCAATTCCTTTATGAAGCCTTTGCTGTTGGTGAATTGTTTGATGCAGAATTCCCAAACTGGGGGAGCCCTCCAGGTGAGCCAATAAATATCCTCTGAGGAGCCATCCCTGCAAACCCTGGACTTGCTGAGCTCCCCGTGAGCTGGAGCAGGAGTTTTCCAGCCACACGAGGGGGGTTGGACCGTGGGCTGTGTCACTGCCATTTATCAGGGGCAGTCTCGGTGTCTGTGCTCACCAGATACGGCCAAACCTCAAAGCCACACTTGTTTTTGGGGAAGCCAAACCCTGCTGGGCTCTGAAATCACCAGAGTCCGTCACTGTCGGTGGTTGTGCTACTGCTGAGAATGTTGAAAGTATCCCAAAGTTAAAAACGTCTGAATAGGTTAAGAGCAGTTGATGTTTTTGTGGTGGCTTTGCTTTGCTGAGCTGCCAGCGCTGGCACCTGGGTCGTGTCCTCAGGAGTTACCACAGAACACACACATCACTTACACAGCAAATCAGGCACTGCGTTCCTAAAAGGCACCCAAACTTGTTTTAAAATGCTCCTTAAAATGTTTTACCACCCCGTGAGAGGCACAAACAACTGTTCATTGTCTGCAGTTTCAGCTGTCTGGCTCAGCAATATTTTTATATAAATCAGTGACAGCGCGTGAGCAGCACATCTGAAAGACCCAAACCCACATCTCGAGATCTTCAGGGTACCACAGACACTCCTCGCTGGTGTTTTTTATCCTCTCAGCCAGCTGGAACAGGAATCCTGGCTGACCAGTGACCTAAGAACTCACAGCAGATTAACTGGACAGACTTAATACGACTTTTGTGGGAGAATGAGTGCATTGCTTACCATCTTTTTTACCTGTCAGGATTTTCGTGCAGTTGAAAACTTTTTAAGCAGCCGTAGAACTTCTTTGCAATGATCTTCTTCTAAACTACCTCTCAAACAAACACAGGGTCCTTTTTAGAGGGCTGCTCACTGCAGGCTGCAGCTCTCCTGGGTTTTTTTCTTGTTTAATACCAATAGCTGTCCTAGCTGTGAAACATATATATGATGATCTCAGCAATGTCTTGCTAATCCCAGGCACACAAGCAAAAGGCTGATGCTGCACCCAGAGATCTCTGCTGAAATGGTACAAATCCCCTGCCTGCCAAAGTTTAATTCCGTTGTGGAAGTGGAGAGCCAAAATAATATGGAAAGATCTGCAGGGCTCGTGTGCGGCAGCAGCTGAGACTGAAAACAAACCGTGCTCAAAGACTTTAGTGAAAAGTCCTGGGGCTTCTGCAGGTGCTGAGTGCTCGGGGCCCTGGGTACCTGGCAGGTCTGGGAGCTGGGCAGTGTGGTTTTACATTTGGTGCTTCACAGATTTGCTGAGGCTGGAAAAGCCCTCCAGGATCATCAGTTCCAACCTGTGCCTGATCCCCACCTCATCGCCCAGACCAGTGTCCATCCTTCCTTGGACACCTCAGGGATGGGCACTCCACACCTCCCTGGGCAGCCCTTTCCAACCCCTGCCATGAGGAAATTCCTGCTGGTGCCCACCCTGAGCCTCCCCTGAGGCCGTTCCCTCTCCTCCTGCCCCTGTTCCCTGGGATAAGATCCCAAATCCCCCCTGGCTGCCCACTCCTCTCAGGGAGTTGTGCAGAGCCACAAGGCCACACACACCACTTGATTTTTATGTTTTTATTAATTTCATGAAGGGAATAAACACACCTCCTACATCCCTTTAGAGAGCCCTCATGCTCCAAATTGCCACCAATGCCTCCAGCTCTGGAACTCTCCCTGTGCCAGGTGGAATCTGCAGCTCCTCGTGGAGAGCTGAACATTTTCCCAGACTTTCAATTCCAAACCAATTCCTGCAGAGGGGCTGGCAGGCTCGGGCAGCCTCTGCTGTCCCAGAGCTTCCCCCAACACTCAGCACTCAGGGTTTTACCAGCCTCCATCTGCCTTGGCAAAACCACGCTCCTCTTCAGGGGTTCCTACACACTGCAGATGTTCCAAATAAATGTCACTGTCCTCAGAACCTGCAGGTTTGCCTTTTTATTATAAATATTGTGATGAGGTGTAGTAGGGTGGGGAATGTGGAAAGCTTTGGAGGTGCATGTGGATGTTACTGTGGAGGAACACTGGGTATC
The DNA here is from genome assembly GCA_013397175.1 of Platysteira castanea. NCBI lineage: Eukaryota > Metazoa > Chordata > Aves > Passeriformes > Platysteira > Platysteira castanea. Next base: position 164,505 of record VYXC01012040.1, on the reverse strand, counting down.
TAAATGTAATGAGCAGATTCCTTAAAGTTGTACTTTGGGCCATTTTAGAAGAAAATAAATGCATCATTTTCTTGAGCAATCGAGTGTGCAAATTCCTAAAAGTCCTAAAAAGAAAGAAAGAAATAATTATTTCCAGATGGTGGGACTTACCTTGTGCTGGCAGACACCACCTCCTGTGGCATCTGCCTAGAGAGGAGAGAAAACTGTCCCCGTGTGAGTGGGAGGTTTCTGTGTCTGTGCTGAACGTGATGAAGCCCTGCTCTGACAAATGTTCCTCTCGTTAACAGCGCTGTAATTAGAACACACCAGAGTTTTGCCATGACATTCTTCAGTTGTCACTTTCTTATTCAGCCCACTAGAGAGCTTTTTAAAGCCCAGAATCCTGCTTATCCCCAGGCTGAAAGGAGAAATCCAGTAATAGCCACTTAGGGAAGATTTGCTTTTATTAGAAACCTATAAATGGGTAACTTACTGTACACAAGTGGATGTTGGGATGGTTTGAAGATGAAATCATGCTGCAATAAAAGGTCTCCAGCTACAACCTGTGTGATTAAACAACGTGTGTTACACACAGAGTGTGCAGACAACTCTGAGGGAATTTTTGCCTCATTTTAACCGGGGGTGAATGGCAAATACCTGATTTTTTTAAAGTTTGCAAGCTGAAAACATTAATAATAATAATAATAATAATAATAATAATAATAATAATAATAATAATAATAATAATTCTANAATATATATATGTAGAGGTTTAGATGTCCTTGTGGTATATGTATATAAATATCTGCAGCTCTGTGTTCAGTCCTCTCTCAGAGGGGCTGAGTGTTGCATTTTCTCAAGCACAGCACCTCAGATTAAAAAAATAATCTCATCTGCCCCTCTTAGTGCTTGTTGATGTAACATGATAAGGTATCACCTCCCAAATTCTGCTGTCTGAGCTGCACCGGGCGCTGTGAGGGGAAACAATGCTCGGTGCCAGCTGGGAGATCCCACCCCAAAGCTGTGCCCACCTCCTTCTGCCTGGCAAAACGGTGCTGAGGGATGTTGGTCAAAACCTGCATCTGCACAAAGATGGGGAGCAGGAGCCTGGGGTTTGTCACTCTCGTGGTGTATTCTGGTTGTTGTTAATTCTTGTAGTGACAGGACAGGAGGGGAGAGCATCAAACTGGGAGAGAGCAGGGTTAGGTCGGATATTGGGGGAAAATTCTTCCCCAGGGGTGCTGAGGCCCTGGCACAGCCGTGGCTGCCCCATCCCTGGAAGCATCCAAGGCCAGGCTGGACGGGGCTCGGAGCACCCCGGGGTAGCGGCAGGTGTCCCTTGGCAGGAGCTGTGTGAACCAAAGAGGGAATTTTGCCCCTAATTAGGTTTATTTGAGCATCAGCGAGCAAACCCGGAGTGCTGGTGCTGGCGTGGTTCATCTGCTGCTTTCTGTAAGCTCAGCTCCTCACAGCACAGGCGAGGAGTGAGCGGTGGCAGCTTCGGGGTTGTTTTCTTTCCTCTTGCCACACCAGCCTAATGGGCTTGGCCAACACTTTTTTGGGACAGCCACGCTCACGGATGCTCAGAAATGCCTTTCCCTCTCCAAGATCGCTCTCTCCGCTTGGATTTTGGGTGTAAAACCCGGGAACAAAGCACGTGTTCTCAACTGGATTTTTCCTGTGGTCCCACCCCTCTCTCCCCAGTGTTTATAGGGGAATGATAAATGGGATTTACCGGGTGCAGCCGCAGAGAGCTGTGCCCTGAGACATCTGGGAAAGCTGAACTTATAAGGAGTCGAAGGCGAGTTTGGGATGCGGCTCTGGGGAGCCGCAGGGAGAGGGGATCGCTGGCCCCAGCAGCGCTCCCCCGCCTCCTGCAGACAGCGGGATTTAAATAATTGCTCCTTAAGTGTGCTCCGGCTTGTTCCCTTTGTCTGCGGGGATGGAATAGCTGCCCGAATTAAGGCTGCCCATTCTTAAGCGCTGAGAGGAGCTTTCTAAAGCCGAGGGAGAGGCAGCCCCAGCCCCTGGCAGCGGAGCGGAGCCACGGAGGGGTTTGCATTCCTGCCGCCGGCTCGGAAGCTCTGGAATTCGGCTTTACAAGCGCAGCGGCGTGGCCGGGGATTGCTGTGCTGGGCTGGTGTAGGTAGGAAGGCAGAGACGGTGATTACAATAATTAAGTGTAATTAAGCATAGCCGAGAAGGGATTGAGAGCAATAAAGCACATGCCTGATTAGCCCACAGAAGGGACTGTTGGGGGCTGGTGTATGGACCAGTGACACAAACCGGGCTGGATTTAATGGGAATTCCTTCCCAGTTCGAGCTGCAGTGTGTCAGGCCCAGGGGACGTGAGCAAGGGGCTCTCCAGATGAGAAATGACACAGCCAGGCCTTGCTCTGGGTGGTTTTTTGGCTGCTGAGGACGTGGAAATGCAAGAAGTCATAACCAAGAAGCTGCTGGGAGAGTGGAGTTTGGCTGCTGTGGCCTTCAGGGGTTTTATGGAGGGCACCCACATGAAGATGATCTTGTAGGGCAGGCAAAGAATTGGAAAAATTATTTCCACCCTGGCACGCTCAGCAGGAGCCTCAGAGCTCGTTCTGACAGGGGTGAAAAAGGAGGAAAGGACAAAAGGATTTACTCAATCCTATCCCAGGTCTGACTGAGGGTGCCCGAGGTCCTTGGCCGTGTCCTGCATTGCCCGGGGCTGTGTGGGGCAGTGCCACCTCCCCGTGTGCCCGGCNTGCAGCTCTGTGTTCAGTCCTCTCTCAGAGGGGCTGAGTGTTGCATTTTCTCAAGCACAGCACCTCGGATTAAAAAAATAATCTCATCTGCCCCTCTTAGTGCTTGTTGATGTAACATGATAAGGTATCACCTCCCAAATTCTGCTGTCTGAGCTGCACCGGGCGCTGTGAGGGGAAACAATGCTCGGTGCCAGCTGGGAGATCCCACCCCAAAGCTGTGCCCACCTCCTTCTGCCTGGCAAAACGGTGCTGAGGGATGTTGGTCAAAACCTGCATCTGCACAAAGATGGGGAGCAGGAGCCTGGGGTTTGTCACTCTCGTGGTGTATTCTGGTTGTTGTTAATTCTTGTAGTGACAGGACAGGAGGGGAGAGCATCAAACTGGGAGAGAGCAGGGTTAGGTCGGATATTGGGGGAAAATTCTTCCCCAGGGGTGCTGAGGCCCTGGCACAGCCGTGGCTGCCCCATCCCTGGAAGCATCCAAGGCCAGGCTGGACGGGGCTCGGAGCACCCCGGGGTAGCGGCAGGTGTCCCTTGGCAGGAGCTGTGTGAACCAAAGAGGGAATTTTGCCCCTAATTAGGTTTATTTGAGCATCAGCGAGCAAACCCGGAGTGCTGGTGCTGGCGTGGTTCATCTGCTGCTTTCTGTAAGCTCAGCTCCTCACAGCACAGGCGAGGAGTGAGCGGTGGCAGCTTCGGGGTTGTTTTCTTTCCTCTTGCCACACCAGCCTAATGGGCTTGGCCAACACTTTTTTGGGACAGCCACGCTCACGGATGCTCAGAAATGCCTTTCCCTCTCCAAGATCGCTCTCTCCGCTTGGATTTTGGGTGTAAAACCCAGGAACAAAGCACATGTCCTCAACTGGATTTTTCCTGTGGTCCCACCCCTCTCTCCCCAGTGTTTATAGGGGAATGATAAATGGGATTTACCGGGTGCAGCCGCAGAGAGCTGTGCCCTGAGACATCTGGGAAAGCTGAACTTATAAGGAGTCGAAGGCGAGTTTGGGATGCGGCTCTGGGGAGCCGCAGGGAGAGGGGATCGCTGGCCCCAGCAGCGCTCCCCCGCCTCCTGCAGACAGCGGGATTTAAATAATTGCTCCTTAAGTGTGCTCCGGCTTGTTCCCTTTGTCTGCGGGGATGGAATAGCTGCCCGAATTAAGGCTGCCCATTCTTAAGCGCTGAGAGGAGCTTTCTAAAGCCGAGGGAGAGGCAGCCCCAGCCCCTGGCAGCGGAGCGGAGCCACGGAGGGGTTTGCATTCCTGCCGCCGGCTCGGAAGCTCTGGAATTCGGCTTTACAAGCGCAGCGGCGTGGCCGGGGATTGCTGTGCTGGGCTGGTGTAGGTAGGAAGGCAGAGACGGTGATTACAATAATTAAGTGTAATTAAGCATAGCTGAGAAGGGATTGAGAGCAATAAAGCACATGCCTGATTAGCCCACAGAAGGGACTGTTGGGGGCTGGTGTATGGACCAGTGACACAAACCGGGCTGGATTTAATGGGAATTCCTTCCCAGTTCGAGCTGCAGTGTGTCAGGCCCAGGGGACGTGAGCAAGGGGCTCTCCAGATGAGAAATGACACAGCCAGGCCTTGCTCTGGGTGGTTTTTTGGCTGTTGAGGACGTGGAAATGCAAGAAGTCATAACCAAGAAGCTGCTGGGAGAGTGGAGTTCAGCTGCTGTGGCCTTCAGGGGCTTTGTGGAGGGCACCCACCTGAAGATGATCTTGTAGGGCAGGCAAAGAATTGGAAAAATGATTTCCACCCTGGCACGCTCAGCAGGAGCCTCAGAGCTCGTTCTGACAGGGGTGAAAAAGGAGGAAAGGACGAAAGGATTTTACTCAGTCCTATCCCGGGTCTGACCGAGGGTGCCCGAGGTCCTTGGCCGTGTCCTGCATTGCCCGGGGCTGTGTGGGGCAGTGCCACCTCCCCGTGTGCCCGGCCCCTGTCCTGCCAGGCCCCCGGTGACAGCAGCACCAGCCACAGGAGCTGCCAGCCTCTCCAGCAGGTGCTAATGATGGATGGCATAAATGAAATTATATTTGAGGTGTGAGCAGCCAGCTATAAAGTCATCAAACAGGAAAGGTCGTGCAAGTAATTTACACCAGAGCTCCTCTGCTCCCAAAGCCACGAGCACGAATTAATAAAGGCAGGAAAGCAGAGAGGGATGATTTTTTTTTGTCTGAGGCTCTCTGAGACAGGAGCTGTAGATCCACTGTAGATCCCCTGCACAATTCCCTTCATTGCTGCTTTCCTGGGCAGAGCTCAGCCCTTGGCATCGTTTGGTCTGGATGCTGTCGGCTCCTGTCCAGCCCAGGACAGAAAAAAGCTGGAGATGGGCAGGCCTTGCAGCTCCCTGGACTTCTGAAGGAGCCTGAAGACATGTGCTGCCCACCTTTTCATGCTCTGTTTCTTCTTTAGATCAGATCAAAGTGGAAACAATGGGGGTGGTTGGATGATTTTCCTCCTTGCTGGACGTGCCCTGCAGCACCTCACAACCTCCACACAGGGCTCTGGGAGGGGGGAGCTGTGTTTTCCAACACTTTTCAAACATTTACAGCCCGGTGATCTTCAAAAATGCCCCTTTAAGGTGGTCACTTGCAGGGCACAGGGAGCACGAGGCCGGGCACGCTGGCAGTGCCAGCCGGGCACTGATTGCTGGGGAAGCTGGAGGTGTGTGCAGTTAGAGGGGGTGAGGAGAGGGAAGCTGCTGGTTATTTTGGGAGGTGCAAGAGGGGAGCAAACAGCCCAGCTTTCCTTTTCCAGCCAGCTGGTGCTGATTCAGGAGGTTCTAGCAGTGCCAGCTGAGCTGACGAGGCCTCGGTGACACGGCCTGGCCACAGCATTTCTCCTCCCTCATCATCTCATTTCATCTCATTTCTCACTCGGGGGGCACTGCCTGTGCTTTCAGGAGAAGCAAAAAGGTGACAGGAGAGGTAAGAGAAGGCCAGGATCTCCAAGCTGGGTTTTCTTCCTCTTTCCCCCTGTCTCATGGATCACAAGCTTTGCCATAACTATTTCCAGGCCCCTCGCAGGGCTGAGTGTGATCCTTTGACACAGCCCCATGTGATGGGAAATGCACCACAATGACACAAACCTTTCTAAATATTCTTTGGTGACTTTTTTTCCCCCTATTAAACTAAACCCAGAGCTTCATGCATCACCCACGCTGCTGGGTCTAGTTACACACCGGGGGGAAATCGGCCTTTGTGAGCTGCTTTCTCAGGCTCTGCTCTCGTTCCACGGCCCTTTCTGGCAGCATTACAGAAAGATGTTTTACCTTCCCACAGGGCACAGCAAACGCAGCTTTTGGTGGGCCCAGTTTCAGTCCTGTCCCTGTCTCCAACCTCCCCGATGCCATTTGCAGAGCTCTTCCCACGTGGCACTGCCAGGGGATTAAGTGCCACCAGCAGCAGGGGTGGCAGGTGTGGGAGGTGGGAGCTTTGTCCCTGCTCTGTCCCAGCCACGGGGTGACCTTGTGCTCTGCCCTGTGCTTGCAGCAAGGTTATTTTATATATAACTGGTTTGGAACCTTTAATGAGGCCATCTTCCCTGTTTTCTGTCTGCTGACCTCCGAGCTTGCTCTGCCCTCCCAGCTCCTGCCACTGCAGGGCTGTGTGGGCACAATCCTGGGTCCTGATGAGCCTGTCTGAAGAAGCCCAAATCATTTCTGACTCCCATTCTCTGTCCACAAGGTGCAGTAACAGCTGGAAAGGGACTGGAATGCAGCAATGTCGGTGATGTCTCCCAAATACTGGGGTACACCTGGTTCCAGCCTGTCCCTGCATCCTGCTGGCTCTGCTCTGTGCTGTATCCAGAATTTCTCCATGCACCCCAGCCTCCTGAAGCCCGTGGTACAGGAGAGGGCAACAAAGATGCTGCTGGGAGCCCCAGACCTCCATGGAGACATCCTGCTGCCACTTGCAGCTCCGGGGAGCTCACATCCCCAGCAAAAACCTCTTCGCAGCAACTCTCTCCCACCCAAAGAAATTCATAGTTCAGGCCTCCCCAAAAAAATAACCCGAACGAAAACCCGAAGAGGAGAGTCCCGTCCCACCTCGCTGCCGTTGCTGTGTTGCCAGTTGCTACACAAACAGGTTTATTTCTGGCCGCCCCGCGTGCCAGCTCCCGGGCTGTGCAACGCAACCCCGGCCGGGCTGAGCACGCCGGGGCGGCTCCGGCCCTTTCCCGGCTCGGCCCTTCCAGCACGGCCCCGGCAGCTGCTCGCCCTGACCCCGGCCACTTTTAGCCTCTGGCTCGGTGGCCCGAGTGTTTTTCCACCCTGCGCAGAAGCCGCGATGGAGCCGTGCCAGCCCCGCTGCCGGCAGCACCTGTGCGGGCTGGGGTCGCGGCCACCTCCGGGGCTGTCCCCCAGCCCCCGACCCGGCGTGGACATCGCGGGGCAGGGGCTGGGCTGAGCCGAGAGGCTCTGTGGGACCTCGCTGGCTCACGGTGCCCACCCTGGCACGCGGACGTGGGGGACAGCCGTGTCCCCCAGCTCCCACGGGTCCCTGGGGACAGCCGGGGCGGCAGCAGCAGCGCATGGAGCTGCGTTTGTGCCTCTGGATTAGGGCCAGCCCAGGAGCTGCTTATGCTAATGGGGCTAATCTCCATAATCTCGTCACACAAATGCCTCCTCTCCGCTGGCAGAGCAGCAGGGATTTGGGCTGTACGCGGATGCCAGCAGATAGAAGAGCTCTGGGAGGTGGCACGGAGAGAGGGCACATTAGGCATCGCAGGGGCCGTGCCAGGTTGGGTTCAGATGAGGCTGGAGGGAAGATCCTCGTCCTGCTCCAGGCTCTTACCTGGGCATCCCTCTGCTGCGTGGGGTGAGCTGCCACCCAGGGACAGTGGGGCTCAGGGTGCTGGCCCTAAAACCAGGTCCTTTTGCCCCAGCCTGTGCCTTAGGTTTTCCCTGCTGTGGGATCTGTGGTTTCGTTCACCAGATGGGCTCCATCCCTTTTAAAGCCAATTATTTTAGGGCCTGTACATTTCGGTGTTTCTGAGTGGTGGTTTTTGTGACTGTGACTTGGGGAAGTACATTTGGCATCATCTGGTGGGGAATGAATCAGGATCCAGTTTCCAGGTGGAAAAAATCCCTGCTTTGAGAAAAGCAGAGGAAGGGGTCAAGGCTGGGGGATTTTGGGTGCTTTCAGTGTTCTCCTCCCTTATGCTAAACTCTCCCTGGATGGGGGGTCACTGCTTGAGGTGGACACTTGCAGGATGCACTCAGGACACTCTGGTTTGTCCCTCAGGTCTTGCTGAGTCCGGGCACCGTGGTGTGTCCCCTGCCCTGTGCCCAGCACCCAGCTGGCTGGGAAAGGGGCAGGAAAATCCTCATCCCCATCAGGCAGACACTTCTAATCCCGAGCAGTATTTCCTGACATGTCTGGCAATCATGGGCTCTGTGTGTCAGCTCAGGAATGTCCAGCGGGAAGGGTCTGGGGAGCCGTCCCGCTGCGGAATGTGAGCAACGCCGGAGCCCGCGGGCGATAATCCCCGACGGGAATCCCGGCCCTGGAGCTGCAGCCTCTTCTCACCGTGTGCCAGGGGCATCGCTCCATCCCTGCTGCCACAGAAGGGTGGTGCCCGTGGCAAATATCCCTGGCAAGGGGCTGGTGCTGCCCGCCAGACACATCCCGTGCTCCGGCAGGGCGGGGAGACAGTGTCTCGGTAAAAACCCTCCTGCTCAGACTCGTCCTGAAGTGGTGCAGTGGAGAAAGTTTGTGGTTGCATTTTTGGGAAATAAATCCGAGTTAGAATAGCTCCTTTCATCCTGAAGGATCCCACAGTGCTTTATAAATAGATTTGCAAACCATGCACAAGGATCACTTCCAGGCACTGGGATGCAGCCGCTTCCTGGGAGCAGCTGCTGGGAGCTGAGCTGGAGCTCCGGGAACGGTGGAAAAAAACTCAGTGCAACTTCCAGTGCCACCTCCTGTCCTGATTTCAATCCTTCCGTTGCTTTACAAGTGGCACTGATAGTTGTAATGGTGATTAACAACATCTTTTCTCCTCTATTACCCCTCTCCTAAAAGCACACGGGATTATTTAAAGGAATTATCATTTTTAAGTGGGATAGTTTTTCACCAGCCTCGTGCCTCCACAAATCCACCCAGGGAGAAGAACAGGATGCACAGAGCCTTAATGATCATTACCTTCATCTTCATGGTCTATTTTTTCCTGGTAACTCTGCTATAATCAAATAACAATCTGGTTCATTACTTGCCGTGGAGAGCACACTCATGGATCAGCCACCTCTGTCACGTAGATGTAAAGGCCGAGCCTGCTGCCAGCCAGTGCTTTTCCCCCATGGAAATGGGAGTGGAAAGAGGGAAAAATCAGTTCCCACTCACATCCGGATGATTTTTCTCCTGACTGAGGAGTGGAGGTCACTGCTGCTGGGTTTGGTGTTACAGAGGGGTTTTTGAGTTGGTTTGTTTTGCGGTTTTGGGGGGTTTTGATAAAAAAGGAGCAAAATCTGGTGAGTTGTTCCCATGTGGACCCCATCGGGTGGCGATTCCTCTGCTGTGGGGTGAGTGGGAAGGGCAGTGGGTGGGCGGCAGACCCCACCACCCTCCGGGGGAAGAGCCTTCTCCAGATACCCAGCCTGACCCTCCTCCGACACATCTCCCCGGGATGTGGGGCGGACCGGGAGGGTTCCCGGCGAGGCGAGGGCAGAGGCGGCACATCGGGGCTGGGGACCGGGCTGGGGACCGGGCTGGGGACCGGGCTGGGGACCGCGGCCCCTCCGCAGCCGCGGGCGGAGCGGGGCTCGGCGGGGCCCGGGGGCCACCTCGTGGCGGTTCCTGGCGAGGAGATCGGAGCCGGGCACGGAGCCCCCGGCACCCCGGAACAGGGACCTGACGCTCTCTATCCCGTCTGTGGGACAGGTTGGATCGTTTTGGAGAAATTTCTGTAATTCTGCCTCAGCGAGGCTCCACTGCCCAGGGAGATTTCACTGATCAGGTTTGCGTTAAGGGGCACAGAACTGCAAATCTGATGTTTATGGTCACACTGTTGCCTGCCTTTCCAAGGTCATTTCTTTTAAAAAATCGTTATTTCTTAATAAATTCACACCTAAGGGCCCATTGTTTCCCACTGATTCCAGCAGAAGATTCTGTTGTTGCAATTACCTTGTAAAAGGTGTAATGATGGGAAGAAACATCTGTCCTCGTGATGTGGATTTTATAAGAGGAAGCTGAAGTTTATCAGCAAGCACGACTTGAAACAGAGAGAGTACAAACTCCTCACAAGAATCAGATTTCTCTCAGAAATAATTAAAAGGTACTAAGAGGCTTGGTGACGGGACAAGGGGGAATGGTTTTAAATTAAAAGATGGGATATTTAGATTGGGTATTGGGGAGAAATTCTTCCCTGTGAGGGTGGGGAGGCCCTGGCACAGAGAAGCTGTGGCTGCCCCTGGATCCCTGGCAGTGCCCAAGGCCAGGTTGGATGGGGCTTGGAGCCCTCTGGGACAGTGGGAGGTGTCCCTGCCCATGGCAGGGGCTGCCAAGGGATGAGCTTTAAGGTCCCCTCCACCCCAAACCATTCCATGATTCTGTGATTAATTACTGTGGTTTCCTGACCTCCCCAAGGCTGAAGGCAGAGGGAAGTGGGGCTCTGATGTCCCAGCTCCGGGGGGCCCAGGCTGTGACGGAGGAGCCAGCGCAGCCCTCGCCTCGGGTGAGTAACCAGGGAGGATTCCATGGGAAAGCCGGGACCCGAGGCTCCCAAACTGTGCCTCCTCTGGACTGGTGTTTATCTTTGAAATAGCTGAAGGCTCGGGTTACAAAGCAAATATGAATGAAACTAAAGGAAACGGAGCAACGAAATGGGTCAATCACTTTCCTTTGACCAGACTCCTCTGTGGAGAAAAACTTGGCTTGAAAGGCTCCTTTCCCCAGACGTGCTGAGGCGAGCCCGAGCGAGGGGACGCCAAAGCTGGGAAAACCCCACAGAGCAGCAGCTTTGAAGCAGCTTTGATCTGCTGTTACACGGTCTGTTGGATTTAACTCCCACCCCCCAAAGCCCCTTGGGGTGAAGGATGCAGGATCAGACTCTGGGAGATGCTGCAAGGCCCAGAATGAATCCATTTTCCGAGTGGGAAATGTTCCTGCAGGCAGCGCTCAGCCGGGAGCAGGCGGAGGCCTCTCCAGGTTTCTCAGGGAAACTCAGGACTCAGTGAGAGGCACTGGGAGCTCGACAAGAGTTTTATTTATAAAGCTGCCAGCGCCTGGTGTAGGTTTACTCACTCTCCCATCTGGTGACTGTCACTGCCACCTCCTGACAGACGCTCAGTCTCTTGCTGCTAATGACGTGCTTTGATTAGCTGGATCCGCTGCTTCACCCCGCTATTGATCAGCCACGGGGTGAGAACTGCCTGTGTGAAGCTGGGAGCAGTTTTATTGCTTTGATTAAAAAAACCCGAGAGGGTTTTATCGATCTCAGAAGGTGCTGAGGTGGCAGAGGTGGAGCAGATGCCTCCTGCTCCGGGGGTGGCCTTGCCTGTGTGTAGGGACATAGAGAGGCCACAGCTTGCCCTTCCCTGGCCTGCCCTTCGCTGTCCTGTCCCTTTTAAGGACCTGGATTCTTCTTTCTTGTGGTGGCAGCTGCTTGTGGAGGATGTGGTGTAGGTCCTGTGTACCGTGATGTTCCTTCATCCCTTCCCCAGGGCACACTCCCTGCCTTTTGTGGGACAGCTGGGTAAGAGGGATGGATGTCAAAAAGCACACGTTCTTTACTCAGAAAACAGGGATTATCAGCATGCTTTTTATATCCGGAAATGAAATACCTTGATTTCCTGTGGTGCTCTAGCAGAAGGAATGTTCACTGGATTTTACTGCATGTCGGGCAGCTCAAGGGCAGATTGCACCTCAGAGTGAATCTCTTCCCTTTTAGCCTCATCTTTGTTGGATTCTGGGATGAACATGGAAACAGGGGTTAATTTGTTATCATCGTAATCTGTTACCATCAGGACAGGCTTTCCTCTTTTTGGGCTGGTTTCCCGTCCCCTGATGCTCCATGTGCTGTGGTGTTGGTTACCCCTCTTGCCTTCCCAGGCAGTGGTTGTTGATGGAGCAGTGGTGGAAGAGATGCTGGACACCAGCAGTCACCCACTGCTCAGAGCAGCCCTCTGCCACCTCGGGATGCTCTTGGGACAGAGAGGAGGAGATGCCGGGTGTGGGTGGGACGCTGCTGCTGCTGGAATCGTGCAATCATAGAATGGTTTGGGTTGGAGGAGGACTTTGAAGATCATCTCATTACACCCCTTGCCATGGGCAGGGGCCCCTTCCACTGTCCCAGGCTGCTCCAAGCCCCGTCCAACCCGGCCTTGGACACTTCCAGGGATGGGGCAGCCACAGCTTCCCTGGGCACCCTGTACCAGGGCCTCGCCACCCTCACAGTGAAGAATTCTTTTCTTCATATCCCACCTAAACCTTCTCTCGTTGAACCTGAGCCCATTCCCCCTTGTCCTGTCGCTGCACGCTCTTGTGAGCAGTCTTTCCTCTTGTCACTGGGGGGACACCGGGAACGCCCCGACCTGTTGCCATCCCACCGCCGGCTTCAGGGCAGCGGGCACACGGGCGGTGGCGGGGCCGGGGGTCTCCCGTCCCCCCGGGGCACGA
>VYXC01012040.1:128650-151108 GCA_013397175.1 Platysteira castanea | reverse complement strand
CGCTCGGCCGGGAGGGGCCCGGGGAGCGGCGGCGGCGCTGCTGACAGTGATGGAAGGTGTCTGCTGCGGGGGGAAGGGGGTCCCGGGGGGGCCATCGGCGGCAGCGGGGCCGGCCGGACAATGAGCTGCCGCCCGCCCCTCCGGCCGCGCTTTAATCTCGTCTTTTTCCCCCCGTTAAGAGCAGCGAGACGCGGCTTTCCCGCTTTGTAGTGGGAAACGAAGCGAAATGACATCTTGGTAGCCCGAGGGGGGGTGGTCAGGGGAGGAGAGGAGACCGTGGCCTGGCTGGGATCCCCCCGGGGGTGCACATCTCGGAGTGCCGGGGTCTGCATCCACGTCGCGGAACGTGGGGGTCCCTCCGTGGGGCTGCTCGTGGTGCGTGGTGTAAGCACGGGCAGCTGCTCGCTGTCCCCGTTCGATGTCCCCTCCCGGCTGTAACACCGAGTGACTGTCGTCCCCCGCTTCCCACGGGGAATATTTCAGCGTTACGATGTTACCCCCTCGTGCCTAACTTGCTTCTCTTTGACAGACATAGATAAACAGATACCAGATGTATTTGAGCTCGCACTGGGTGATGCGACCCCTCTCCTTGTTTCCCAGCGAGGTTTTTGAGCAGAGAGGGGAGCGTGTCTCCCTGCCAGCGAGGCTTGGGGAAGTTTGAATGGATTCCTGACACGCCGGGTGACGCGGGAGCAGGGCTGGCTGCTCGCTGGGAGCGCCGTGTTCTCCAGCATCCGTGCAATTTGCGCCCACACATGAGCTGTTCCAGTCCTTGGCGTTACCTCGAGAACTGGGGAGGCTGGAAACACCCCACCTAAACCCATAACCCCCACCGAAACCTAAAACTCCCACCCCAACCCGTAAGCCCCACTTCCTTTGTGTTCAGAGTTGCCCCTCTGTTGGTGTCTGGGGTTCCTGACCTGGGTGAGGGAACAAACACGCAGCTTTGGGGGCACAAGCTGTGCCATGGAAGTGATGGGGTGGGCAAGGTACGGAATGTCTGTTAAGGAAGGGGGGTCAGTTAGGTAAGAAAAGTTTGGGTTTTCCTTCAGAAACGCCAAAGACATTGCTCGAGAGCCGCCTCGCGTTGTGCTCCAGGGTGACATTGTATTGTCATCTCACTGGGTTGGAAATTAGCAAAATCCTCTTCTGTTTTGACAGACGGGCTCCTCCTCGCCTCTGAAGCTGAGTCGTGTATTTAAAACAGATCCCAGCACTTCCCTTTTGCAGCCCTGAAAGGGGAAGGATGGAGGGGGAGAGCGAGGCCGGAGGTTCCTGTGCCCGGCCTGGCTGGGGCACGGGACTGGTGTTGTCACCCTGCCCGTGCCAGAGCGGGGGCTCAGGGCTTGCTGCCCCGTGTCACACGGGTTCCTTGGCTTGTTCAAAAGCCTCCTGGGGCGCAGGACTCCGAGCTGGGAGGTGGGAGGGTGACGCAGAGCGCCCGTGTGGCTCTTGTGGGGTGAGGTATATCCGACACTGAATCTCTTTTAGGAAAAGGGATTGTCTTGCCTGTCCCCTGTCCTGGCCTCTTCTGGCGTCCCTGACGGGAGGGACGGGTTCAGCTGAGTGGCTGGATGTGTCCCTGGCTTCTCAAAGAGCAGCACAGCTGCTACTGTAAGCGATTCCCTCCAGCACCTTCAAAACTGCTACGCTGGGAGTTTGGGCTCTGGGACGAGCCCGTGGGTGCCCGTCCTGCCCTCGTGAGTGTGAGCTACAGGCTTGGTTTATTCCACTGGGGTGTTTGGACCGAGCTGCCGAGCCCAAACTTGGTGTGGGTGACTGCCCTAGACATGATGTGTGCTGACTTCATTCCCTCCTCGGGTACACGGCTGGGCTGACGTCTCTGCTAGAGACCTGTGGAGAGGTATTTGGGTCCAAATTACTCATGGGCTGCATCAGAGTGGAAAGATGACCTAAAGCAGGATCCACAGAAGTGATTGCATCGAGTTGTCATGCTTCAGATGATGCTTAAAAGAATCCTGATGGCCCATGGCCAGGAGCCACAGCTGAAATCTGTCTGCTGCCTGCTTGGGTTGTGCAGTGAACCTTTCCATGGGGAGTGTCATTCTTTAGGTTTGCTGCTCCAAAATCTTGTATAACAGTGCAATCCTTCACTGATGCAGTTGTGTCTCTCCCTGATGGGAACGGTGTCTTCTGGTCAGGTTGTGCTTCCTCTTGGGTCGTGAGCAACTGTTGTGTTGTTAAAGCTCCTTCTCCCAAATCCAGAGATGGATTTAGGCAAGGGTTTTGTTGAGAGTCGCTTTGCTGAAGAGAACTTTTCAGTGCTCCAGGAGAGTTTCAGCTTGGAGACACTGTTCAAGCAGCAGTGAAAACGTTAAGGCCAGTTTTCTTCTCCTTCCAGAGCAGTAGTCCATGGCAGAGACACATCATTAAATAAAATGATGCTGCGTGCAGGTAATGGATGGTAGTTCTGCTTGCTGTGTAGCACCTGAGTGAAAACAAGAGATTCCTTTGCTTTTCTCATGGATTCTTGTTCATCTTTCTGTTTCCCACCCCCAATTTTATTGTATTTTTTGCTACCTGAAGTGTGGCATCCCTGAATTATCTGGCGTGGAGCAGCCACGGATGGTCCCAGTCACCCGTGACCCGACCCTGCTGGAAGCACGATGATCTACTGCAGGGTGGGAACAGAAAGCCCGGGGAGAGGTGATGAATGGAGCTGAAACGCCTGGTTCCTTACCCTTTTCTTCCTTGTACCTTGGTGTGATTTATTATTAGGCAAAATTAGGCTTGTAATTTCTGTGGAGGCTGCTCTATGTAGGTCACTGCTGGCCTGGCTTGGCAGGGTTTGCTGTGGTCAGGCTGCACTGGTGGGGCTGGGAGCGAGGGCTCTTTGCCTACTGCAAATTCCACTTTTAAGACTAATCTTTGGGCTGGCTGCCTTAATTCCACGAGGAAATGGCAGCTAAGCCAGGCTGGAGAGTGGGAACTGGGAATGGCAGGGGATGAGTTTTTCTCTGTCGTCCGCGTTGCTCGATGGAGCTCTTTGTGGAGCAGGTTTCCTTTAAAACAAATGAGCAAACCTCGCTGCTGACTTCAGCTTCAGAGCAGGAGATCCTCCCCTGGCTTGGTGAGCTTTGGAAGGGCTGGAGGAGCTCAGGGCTGTGGAGGCTGCTCGTGGATTTGCCCCTGCTTCTGGAGCAGCCTTGGTGCTTTGGGGCGTGTTTGCGAAACCCTCTCAGTCTCTCCAGATAATCTGTGTGTGATGGTTCCCCCGATGGAGAAGGAGGAAGGAGGATGCTGCCTGTGGTTTGGTGTGCTGGGAAGGTGCCTGTCGTGGAATTAGGGCAGGCAGCTCGGAGCTGAGAACTGAGCAGCTCTGTGGACGAGCGAGCTGGCGTGGCCGAAGCACCCTGTGTCCCTCCGAAAATCCATCTGGAAAAATATCCCTGAAGTGAGGGAGTAGATGGAGATCCTGGTGCTCATGGAAGCAGCTTGCTGTGTCTGCTGTTCTTCCGTCCCTCTCTCAGTGGAGGGATGTTTTTTTTATTAGCTCTGCCATGTATTTTATATAACCAGAAATGTCTTCGCTGTGGCCTTCTGTGCAAGCTGTGGTTGAAGAGCCGTGGAAACTGCAGTGACATCACTGGGACTTTTCCAAAGCAGTGGTTTATTATCTCATTGACCAAAGGAGTCTCCTGCCTTGAGGTCTGAGTTTGTTTAAACGATTTAGGATTTGCCATAATCTCTTTTAAACACTTCAGATGTTCTGAGCAGTCAGAACTACGACTGTGATGGACTGATAAGATCTGGGAGCAGGGGTTTTCTCTTTGCTACGTGCTCAGGAAGTGGCGGGGCTCTTCCTCTCGATAATAATCTAATGCCATCAGCCATGGGTCTTGCAAAAGACGTTTCCCGTGTTTTCTGAGACGGGGAACTGAGAGGCAGTGATTTACTGAGCATCAGGACAGTCAGAGGAGCTGAGCTGCCTGTGGCACGCAGGGTGAAGGCACAGCCCCTGGATCTGTGGTTTCATAGCCCAAGAGCACCAGGTGAAGTGATGATTTTGCCACTCACACGGAGCCCTGCTGGCCTTTGGCAAGATTTGTGCCTTCTGTGCCACCACTTCCACACACACATCAGGAAAGCCTCGTTACAGGGCAGTGCTGGCTCGGGGGGCTGTGGAGGTGATGGCTCTGCCTCGGGTGGTGAGTGATGCAGGGCAGAGGCTGGGCTTTGCCAGACACGTACTCTGAAACAACCAAAACAATTTATAAACAATAACTGAAGCCGTGCAGCCCGAGCCTGGTCTCCTGGCACGTTTGGAGCACAATGGGTGGGCTCTGGTGATGAAAACTCCCGGAAGGGTCCTGCTGAGGAAGCCTGAAGGATCAAGTTGGTGACTTCTCTCTTCCCAGAAGCTTCCAGTGCTCTGGTGACTGATGAGATGGATGATGGATTGTGGGGTGGTGCAGGTACGTGGGAGGCATCCGGAGGAGTGGCCGGGTCAGAAGTGGCCCTTGGGCTGATCCTGTGGCACAGGAGCAGCATCGCTCTGGGTTTCTGATCTGCCACCTCCCGAGCCCTCCTGGTGGCCTCCCATGTCCCACCCCAGGGTGGTCCGAGGGCTTTGCTCTTTTCCAACCCGTCCTTTCGCTGTGGTTTTGCTGTCTGCTGAGAAACTGGGAGGGAAGAGCCTCCCCTTCCTGAAGAAACCCTTTCCTCCTGCTCGGAGCACAGCGGCCTCCCGACCTGCCCTCGCTGCAGAAGTCAGGCTCCTCTCCAAGCACAACTGGCCCCGCGCGCCTGGCCTCGAGTTGCAGCATTCAGGCAGCATGACCTCACCTCCTGGTTTCCAAGAATAACGTGCTGCCTCCCCTGCTGCCTCCCCTGCGCCACGCCGGGGCTGGCTGCGGGGCCAGGGCGGCTGCTACAGCCTGGCACGGGCCAGCTCCAGGGTCCTGGCTTGTGCCAGGTGTCCCAGGTAGCCCCGTGCCCACCCCGGGCTGCTCAGCTCCTCTGAGCTTTGTGGGCTGCAGAGGTGAGGCAGCAGCTGGGAGAGGGTTTTCAGCACCTGGCTGATCTTGCAGGTGTGATTTGGAGGAGGGAGAGTTCGGAGCAGGACCAGAGGCTGGCGTGGGAGCACAGCTGGGCCTGACCACTCCCCAGAAAAGCAGTTTGGAGCCGGGGCAGGCGCACTGAGTCAGCATCGTGGTCGTGTCTGGGGGTGTCGGTGTTGGGTTTTAGATCCCCTGATGTGCACCCCGAGACCTGTACCCCACTGGGATCCCATCTTTGCTGCCACAAGATGAGAAACCAGCCTGCTCTGGGGGAAGGTGTTCCTGCCCACGGCGAGGGGGTTGGAAGGAGGTGACCCTCAAGGTCCCTTCCAACCAAACCACTCCGTGATTCTCTCGCTCTCTGGAAACATCTTCTCCTTCCAGCTCCGGCTGGCACGAGGGCTGTGAGCGTGACCGGGTGCCTGCAGGTCCATTTTGGGGTGGGCTCTCATCTCTGTGGCCGGTTCCCCACAGGAGATGGATGGGGAGCAGGGCACGCAAGAGCGGGTCTGAATGCAGAGAGCTTTAACAGCCTTTTAAACTGTTGTTCCTTTGTACCCCGCGGCTGAGTCATTTCAAAGATTTCAGCCTTTTGAGATCTCACCAATTTGAGGTGGGGATTACAGCGCTGGCAGGTTTAATGGCTGCATTAACTCGCTGCTCCTTTGTGGCCCGGGGAGGGGACCAGGCCCTGAGTGCTGGTGGACCTGAGATGACCTGAGACAAAAAGTTTTGCTGGAGATGCTCTGAGCCACAAAAATGTCACTTGGAAGATGTCACTGGGAGGGGGACACAGGATCCACTCTGAGCACTCTGGGAGCTCCCCTGTGGCTCCATCTTCCCTCTGGTGCTGCCGAGGAGGATGGTGGCATCTTCCATGGGTGAGGGCCTTCCCTCAGTCCTCTGCTGTGCCCAAGTGCCCTGTCCTGGTGGGGAGGGCAGGTGAGCTCTGGCTCAGAGGCCTGCAGCTGGCACAGCCTTTGCCGTCATGTGTAATGAGATTATTCTGGCCATTGGCGTCAGGGCCGCACGTGGTTCTGTGCCCGGCTGCCCTGCGAGCTGCAGCCTAAACCAGAGATAAAGTCCAAAATACAAATCAAGATCTGAATGTTCCTGAGGCGCCCGGCCAGGCTGGGACTTTGCTGCTCTGCTCTTGGTGTCCTTATCCGGTTTGGCCTATAGATTTGGGATGGATTAATTTCCTTTGTCACCATAATTGAGTTTGCTGCCTCGCTTTGTGCCCTTGGCTGCGGGTGGGTGCCCCTCTTTGAGCTCAACCTCTCCAGCTCTGCTGGCCCCAGGAGAGGGGGGTCAGGCAGATTTGGGGTCATTGCTGTGTGCCTCCCACTCTGGACCAGGCTAAACCCGTGGAGCAGCAGGCTGGGACTCGGTGCTGACCCTTTCCCAAGGGGTGCAGCACCTCCTGGCCTGGGAGCATCTTCTGCTGAGCGTTCAGGCCTGGAGCATCCGTTCCTGCTGTCCTCCCTCGTCCTCTGGCCCTGGTGCCCGGCACCGAGCTGGGGCAGCCTCTGCAAAGGCTCCTTGCGTGCCCTGCCGAGTGTGTGTGTTCAGGGAAATGTGGCTGGAGCAGAAGCCGGGGCTGCTGTGGAAATTTGGCAGCGTGTCCCCGTCAGATGCAATTCCAGTAGCCGAGCTCCTCGCCTGCCGCGCCGGAGGTGCCGGCTCCGAGGGTGCTGCTTGGAAATGGGGCTGGAATCCCGGGTATCCCGGCCGGGCTGGGGGAAAAGCAGATGTGATCAGGTCCAAACAAACCCAAAAGTATTCGTGTTATCATCAAACTAGTCTGACAAAAGCCGTAAATAAAACAAAGAGCAGGGGAGAGGTGTCTGGAGCAGGGATGTGTTTTGAATTCCAGCCGCAGTGAGCCTGATGGCAGCTCCCAGCTCAGCGCTAGGAACAACTTAAACTTGTTCTAGCGAGCAGGCAGGGGCCACCGCGGGCATCCCGGGGCTGTCACCGCGGTGCGCTGGGCGCGGGAGCCGCTGTCACCTGTCCCAGCCTCCTCCGGCCAGCCCGGTCCCCTCGGGGCTCTGCTGGGGCTCTCTGCCCCTCTCGGGCTGTTTCTCAGCCCCGCTGCCCGCTGTGCTGGCCGGATTTGCCCAGGGAAGGAGCCCCGGGCAGGCGGCTCTTGCGCAAGCGGCTCCGCCGGTGCTGGGCAGGGCGGGCTTGCCGGGAAGTTTAAGCTCAGGTTATCTCCTGGAAGGCATCAGAGCTGTGAATTTGGCTTTTTCGGCCGGGTACCTCCCGTGCCTCCGGCGGAGCAGCGCTGGCTGGGGGACAGGGCTGGTTTGGGAAGCCTGGAGGTGTTGCAGCCCTTGCTGGATGCCTGCCCAGGCTCCTGGAGAGAACATCTTCCCCCTCGCCGGCCCAGGAGCTTGGAAGAGGCTTGGGGAGCCCTTTGCTTTTGTTCTCAGGGCTGTTTCTCACGAGGAATGACGCTGCTGCTGCTGTGAGGGGCTGTGCAGTTCTGCTGGAGCCCGACACTGACATCTCCCTGTCCATCCCCTCCCTCCCTGCTTGTTCCACGTCCGAGTTCACGCTCCCAGTGTCTCTTGTAAGGAAAAGCTGCTGTAAAGAACAACTCTGCCAGGCCATGAGGTGCTCCGTGGGTGGTGGGATTCAGCAGGGAAGTTCTCCGTGTCCTTTGGGGTTTTTGGAAGTGTCTGGGTGGTCCCATTGCCCAGCTCTTGCTGCTGGACGAGACAGCCAGCCCTGTCAGTGCTGAAGCTGGGTGAGGAAGGTGCCGAGGGGGTTCTGAACGGGTTAAAATGTGGTCGTTGTGCGCTGCTGAGCTGCAGCTGCAGCAATGCCTCCCGAGGTGGTGCTGGGTGGGAGGGCTGGGGGCCAGAGCTGCTTTCTGGGAGCTTCGGAGCAGGTCCGAGGCTTCTGCCTCTGCCACAGCCTGGAGGAGCTGCAGGGCAGGCACAGCTCTGGCCCTGTGGGTCCAGTTAAAGGGAGCAAGGAGAGGAATGAGGCAGCTCTGTGTGCCCCGTTAGCTCAGTTTTGCCAGGCCCTGGCAGTAAGGGCAGCAAGTTCTTAGCAGGTCAAGCACCTCTGGCTTTAACCAAAGCATTCCTTTCATGTTTCCTTCTCCTCAAAGGCTGCCCTGAAACAAGCAGGCAAATGAAGGAGGGTTGGCCTGGGACCTGGCGCTGATGCCTCGAGGGTTTTAGTGACTGAACTCCTGACCAGCCCTGGACATCTGGATCTTGTGCCCACCTCCAATCCAGTCCCCCCAGCAGCCCTGGACCCTTCCCCGTGTGAGATTCAGGGTAGAGCAGTGTGACTGCTGCTCACAGGGGCTGCTCAAGGCTTTGTTTCTCCCTCTCACTCAGGACATAGGCTCTGCTCGCTCGAGGTGTTGCTCTCTGGGGCTCTCTGGGGCTCTGTGGGGCTGCTCCAGCCCCGCTGCTCCCCGCAGTGCCCCAGGCTCTGCAGCCAGGGTTGTGCGGGGGGACGCGGGGGCTGCCCCAGCCCTGGGGTGGGCGGCCGAGCTGCACAAAGGCTGCCCTGTCTGCTCCTTGGCTTCCCCCAGCCCTAAGCTCTTCTCGTGAATAAGTGGGATTGAAAAAAGCTTAAATTCATACAAAGCAGGGCCCAGGAGCCCCCGGCCGACCCGGAGGGAGCAGCTGCCCCCTGCTCACCCCGTGCCCTGGGGCTGCCCCTGCACCCGGGGGTCCCGGGCAATGCTGCCCTGGGAGGAGGGTGTGTGTCAGGCTGGCTGAGGGGAGAGGTTTCTTTTTAAAGGCTGGGTATGGGAATGCCCAGGAAGACCAGGCTGCTTGCCAAGCGAGCAGCAGTAGCTGCAGGAGGAGATTTTTCTGTTGGTTTGTTTAAATATCCGTGCGTTTATCCTTTTATCCCCTCTCCGTTTTAATCTAGCGGGCGAAATGAGTCCAAGCCACTTGCTGCCTGTGGTATTTGGTAGGAAATCAAGTAGCCTGCTGGTAAACACTGTCAAGCAGTGGGGTGCTGAGCATCCATGGGAGGAGCAGTGGCTCTTTCCCGTGTATTTTCCACCCGTTTTTTCTGTATATTGGAAAGATGCAAGAGCACAAAACCTCTGCGCTCAGCCCGGGCTGGATCAGGTTTGGTGGGGCTCTGAGCAGCCTGGCCTAGTGGAAAGTGTCCCTGCCCATGGCATGGAGTTGGAATGGGATGATCTCTAAGGGTTCCTTTTAACCCCAACCACTCCATGATTCAGTGACTCCTTGCTCTGTGTTGGGCAGGATGTGTTCCTGCTCGAGCCCAGCCTCGGTAACGCTGACAGGGGGGAAATTTCCCCCTTGGTGTTTTTGGAAATTTGTGCTCCCGGGCACTTTGTGGTGAGTTTTGCACGCTTGTGGCCGGGGTGTTTTGAGGTGATGGTGCTGACTGGGCTGCTGCTGCCCCGGGCTCTGTCCCAGCTCCACCAAACCTCCCCAGCTCCGGGGCCGCGCGGCTGCTGCCAACAGGTGCCGGGGAGGCTCCCGGGGCTGCCAAAAGCCTGCAGGGAGCTAAGAATAGCCACCGTGTCCTGAGAGCTTTCATGTGGTGCCAGCAGGATGCAGAGAAGGGCTTTTTTTAAAATAGAAACACAACTGTGTTTTCCTGCTGGCTGAAGGAGCCTCGGGATGGCTGCTGGAGGAGGAGTGCCCTGCTCGGCTCCTGGGTTGGCAGGAGGCACTCAGATTTTCTCTGCATTGCTTCAGAGCCCAGGATTTCCCCTAAAATACTGACTGCCGTGGGTGAAGTGGGAGTGCACAGCTTTAGATAGTGCTGGGTCTCGAGTCTGAGGCGTTGCTTGGCTCTTACCCCCGTGGGTTGGTGGCAGACGGGGGTTTCCAGGTCCTGTAGGGTGCTGGGGCTGTACAACCTCTGTGCCATGGGAGGAGGAGGAGGAGAACAGCCCGTGGGGCAAGGAGAGCCTGGGAGGCTGCAGTGAGAGCTTTGGGGGTGTTTGGGGAGACGATTGGTGAGGGAGAGGGTGGTGGGGGATGTGTGGCCCCGACCAGCTCAGGGTCACCCAGCGGGGTGCAATCCCCTCTTGTCCCTCTGCCCCTGCTCTGCTGTCCCCTCTCCACTGCTGCCCCTCTCCCTGCCCTGGGCATCGGAGCTGGTGGTGACAGTGATGCCTTCTCCCAGCCACCCAGAAACAGAGACCAGACAGGAGTAAGGGAATAAAGGCAGGGATTTATTTGAAGGCCTTCAAGGCACACCCTGGGGAGCCAGAGGCTGCTTCCATAAAATGGACCCCAAGGTGGACAATGAGTCACGAGTTCTTGACACTGATATAGGTTTGGTCCATTTGCATCTCAGCATAAATTCACCAATTAAAACTTTAGCTCTCTTCAATTTCTCCACCTCTTTCATGGTCCCAGTTTACACCTTTGCGCCTAGGACAGCCCGAGTGTCCTTGAACAGCTCAGAGAGGCTTTGTTGGGGCTGTCTGGCCTAAGAGAGCAGCTCACGAGCTACAAGAAACTTTAGAGTTACACACTGGGCAGCACAGGATTTGAAAAATATAGAAATTAAAACCTAAGGCATCAACAGAGGTTCGTGTCTGTGAGGGGATGTGCTATGTGAGGGGAGCAGGAGGATGAGGATGAGGATGGGGATGAGGATGAGGAGGAGGAGGAGGAGGAGGACGAGGGCTGTCAGGCCCCTGCCTCCCCTCAGACAAAGCCCTGTTATGAAATCCCTGCGCTGCTCCCGGCCTGGCCTTTCCCTGCTCCAAACAAACCCACAGCAGCCACCCAGCCCAGGAGCCGTGTGTGCCACACCAGGAAGAGCCACACTCCTGCTCCCAGCACCCCGGCAGCCCCCAGGCTGCTGTGGGCAGCGTGCCTGCTGTGGGTTCTCCGTGGTTCCAGCCCCTCTGGCACTGCTGCCAAGGTGGGCGGTGGGTCCCGGCAGAGCTGGGCTGCACATCCTGGGCTTATCTCAGCAGGGTGTTTGCTGTGCCCTGGTGTTGACCAAGCCCGTGGCAGGGGTGAAACTGTGTTAAATAAACAGCTGAGGGAGGGCAGAATGATGCAAAACGGTGCTGCCGTCACCGAGCTTCGGGGCTGCGTAAGTGAAACCCTCGTCAGGCTTGGCACTGGTGGAGGGAACACGTCCCGAGGCCATCCTGCTCCCAGTGCCAGGGGCGAGGGGTGCTTCAGGAGGGGTTGGCCTTGATGCAGCTTTGTGTTCCAGTTTGGTTTTTTCCCTTCTTTAAATATATAAGTATTTATTTATGCTGCTCGAAGGTCTGTGTTGGAAGGCTGCAGGCAGGATCCCTGTGCTGGGGGGTGGGTGGCAGCCTCTCCTCTGTCCCGTGGGGGGCCCTGCCCGTGGGCTGAGCCCTGAGAAATTTCATTTTTGGGCAGAGCTTGAGCCCAGGAGCTGCCGGGAAGCTGTGGGTGTCGTGGGGCTTCTTCTGGCAGGGCTTCAGGGCTGCTCCGCTTGCAGGCGTGGGTCTGGGCCTCTCCCCAAAATCACTTCCAGCTGAAACCTTAAGGGAACGGGGTGGACGTCCAAAATTAAAGGCAGTTCTGGGATGTAGGTGTGGGGAATCCCGAGCTGTCCCCGGGGTCGGTGTGAGGCTGGGGGAGCAAGGGATGCTCCGAGTGCTGGGTGGTCCCTCTGACGCTGAGAGGAAGCCCCTGGCTGTGGGGTACCCGGCTGGAGGAGGCAGCACCGTGCAGTGCTGGTGGTGAGGGGTTTTTTCAAGCTCTGCCTGTGGGAGGGAAGCACAAAGGACAGAGGTCAGCCCCGAGTTAATGGTTTACGTCAGTGTTTACTTCGGGATTAATCACACCTGCAAATATCAACCACTTCCTATCGTAAAAGCACATGTGTGCTTTTCCGTTTGCAGCGTTGTCAGCTCTGATAGCAAATCTGGCAAGGAGAGGGTTGGGGTGAGGAGCTGACCCCGGCCTTGCAAGGAGGTGGAAGGTGAAGGTTGGTGTGAGTGGAGCAGACCACTGGCTGTGGCTGGGGAGATCTCTGCCCTTGCTGTAGCTCCGTATTTTTCTTTCACTTTGTGTTGTGTGGATAAAAGGCCCCGGCAGAGGCGTGTGGGATCAGGGATTTGGTTTGCAGAGAGCATCTGAGCATCCCTGCCCAGGATGGCTCCACTCAGAGCTGGGCTGTGGCTTCTGGCTCCAACACAGTCAATCCCTTCCCTGCTCAAACCCACTGCGGAGGGGGCTCCTGGTGGGCAGTGACACCTTGGATGTCTTTAGAAATGGGTGGGATGGGCTGGGTTGGAGCATTTTGGCCGTTGTGACCCCTTTGTCCCTGTGGGATTCATGGGCAGGTCCTGGCAGGGTGGTGGCTCTGTCCCTCCGGCCAGATGTGCTCCCTGGCACCCGTGGCACGGCAGGACCTGGGACCTGGTGACCGTGGCTCGTGCCTGGGCTGCTCCCAGCTCCTCACCTGCTGCCTGCTGGAGAGATGAGCCTCGGGTGAGTCAGCAAAACCCAGCGCTGCTGCTGAGGGCTGGAAGGAAGAGGAGGATCCCAAAACAAAAACACGGGACTGAGTAGGCCCCTAATTTTGTTTTTCTCGGATAAATGAAGCCGAAACACTTTGTTTCTCTTCTGTAAACACCAGCCGCAGCCTGTTGCTGGCTGTGAGTCAGCGGGGGATGCTTCGTGCCGCTGCCGTGTTGCCATTTACCTGCTCTGACTCTTTTCCTGTGAGTTCTGCAGCCCCTTCCCACCCACCTCCGTCTCCTCCCTCCACCCTCATCCCCAGTGCCCCCACCACGCTGGTACCTTCCCCTCAGCTGCTCCTGG
This sequence comes from Platysteira castanea, assembly GCA_013397175.1. Taxonomy (NCBI): domain Eukaryota; kingdom Metazoa; phylum Chordata; class Aves; order Passeriformes; genus Platysteira; species Platysteira castanea. The sequence goes on along the minus strand of VYXC01012040.1, from coordinate 138,303 downwards.
GTGCCCACCTGGGCACTTCATCTCCGGGATGTGCCAAGAACGTGTTTGCTGCTGGGAAATGGGCTCTGCAGCGCGGGGCTGGCCGGGGGGCAGCGCCCCAAATCGCACGGGGGGCACGGGCCCCTGGCAGGTGGCTCTTATTTAAACCCGGGCCTCTCTTCTGCTCCCCGCCTTTGTGTGCCTCGAGAGGCTTTTGTTGCCGCCTGAAAAGGCTGAATGGCTGCTGCATCTGTCGCAGGGAAGGAGCGGGGCGAGGAAATGCTCAGCAGATGCTGCGGGCAGGGGGGGCTTTGGGGTCCCGAGCATCCCGCACCGGGCACGGAGCCCCGCGGGCAGGGCGGCCGGGAGCGCAGGGCGCCCGGGGCTTGGGCAACGCCGGCGGGCGAGCCAGGCCCCTTGTGAAAGCACCGCCTAAGAGCTGCCTCTTCCCTCTTCCCTCGCCCCGTCTCCATCCCCCGCCCCGTTGCGACATCGCCCGCAGGAGCCGGGGCGAGCGCGCTGCCACATCTGCCCCCGCCGCGACATCTGCGTCCGTCCTGCGCCGGCTGCTCCCGGCTCGGCTTTTAGCTCTGCCCTCGCTCTCGCTGCCTCTTCATGCCTGGCAGGCTGCTCGTCTCGGGCCCTGCGCTGGGGAGGCTCTGGCTGAGCTCACCGCGGTGGCTCCGGGTCTTCCTGGGAGCGCTGCGATCGTTCAGGCCGGGAGAATGCGGCCGAGCAGCTCGGGCGTGTGTGTGTGTCAGCTCGCGTTTGCTCGGCCTCGCCTGCCTCTCCTGCCTTGCTGCTCCGTTCGTAGCTCTTTCTAATCTGAATAATTCTCTCTGGCTGGGATCCGCTGGCCAACCTTTCCCTTTTCCCTGAGGCGAGAGAACGCGGAGGATGGAGCCGGGTCGGTCAAAGCCTCGGCGTCTGCCCGGCTCTGGTGGCACTGGCCCCCATCCCTCTGGAAGGTGGCTAGCGATGCCTGGTGCTGTCCTGCCTTGCAAACCACCTTGGATGAAGCCACCTCCGCCAGGGAGCAGAGCCATCCCTCCAAAGAGTCACCCTGGGATGGCAGGACGGGGCACGCTGTGGGCAGGATGCTGCCGGACCCACGCGCGGCTCCTCCTCCGGGCACGTCACCTCTGCTCTCTCCCGGCAAAAACAAACCCTCCCCGGGCAAAACGAACATGAGGATGAGGCTTTCGCCTGTTGTGTTGGGGCTTCAAACTCTTTCTGTGGCTCTTTGGGCGTGGGCAGAGCAGAAATGAAGCCCGGCTGGGGAAAGTCCCGTCACCAGGGCAGCCGGGCAGGTTGTGGTGGGTGTGAGCAGCGGGGATGGGGTTAATGTGAAGGTTTATGCAAGAGCCACGATGATGTGGGGGAAGCTTCCTGAGCTGCACCTTTAATTGTTACGGCCTTGTGGTTCAACCATGAATTTCCCTCTGTTTGGTAACACAATTCCTCTTGGGGGCTCTGGGGCTCGTGATTTTATTTCTCTTTTGTAGTTCATAAACACCAAAAGCGAAACCAGGCTTTGCTGCTTCCGTGTCCTTCTGCTGCCCTCTCCCTCCCAGCTGTGTCTGGCAGGGACCAGGACAGCTTTGGGTTCATTATCTGTGGGCTCCCCAAATATTCTGGCATTACAGGCTTGGTTCAGCCCGGGGAGAGGTGGGAACAGCCCCTGCAAAGCTTCCAGCCCCGGCCCTGCGAATGTGTAAAGCAGCTGACGCCAGTTGGCAGCGAGTTTGCAGGGGAAGATTAGAAGAGGAAAATCCTTTGAAGAGAAACCCTTTTGCTTTATTAGGAAAAAATGCTCCTTGCCCTGTGCTAGCCGGGTCAGGGGAATCCAAAGCCTGTGTGTGATCCAGGCAGGGGGAAGCTCTGCTTTACTTCCCTGCTGATAATTTGGGGGATGACAGCCCGCCTGTCTTCGCTGTAGGTTTGTTCTTACTGCAACTCAAGAAGAGTTTATTTTAACTCCCGTGGTGCAGACAGGTGCTGAGTGGAGCTCCTGGGGATGGTTTGGGGCCTGGGTGCAGTCCTGCAGGTCCTGGTGGAGGGGTGGGTGCAGCATGGCCTGGGCTGTTCTGCTGGGGGCCGAGGAGAATCGGGTGGGATCCAAACACGCATGGAAATAAAACCACCCTGCCTGCAAGAGCCTGGGGTGAGCGTGGGGCAGCCCTGGAAAATGGACAGCTCAGCACCCCAGTGTGAGCCTGATCCTCACTTTCCATGGAAATTTCCCGTGGGAGGTGAGCTTTTCCTGGGCAGGCTCTTGCCCGGGGATGTCCTGCCCGTCTGAGTGTGCCTGGCTCACCCAGGGGCAGCAGCATTTGGGGCTGTGGTGGCACCCACAGCGAGGAGGGGCAGTGGGGACAGCGTCCTCGGGGACCTCCTGCCGTGCCAGGGGAGGAGGGAGCTCCCTTTTCCAACCTGTGGTGACTCACGGAACATCATCCCAGGAGAAGGGAACATCATCCCAGGAGGAGGCGGCGAGACTGAATCAGTGGTGCCTGAGGACACGAACGTGAGCGTGGGCAGCTCCAGCCCCCTGCTCTGCTCCAGAGCTTTCCTTCCTTCCTTCCTTCCTCGTGCCCACCCACCTTTGCTGTGCTTGTCCTGAGGTGATGGGGGGGAAACGCAGCTCCCTGTGATGCCGAGCTCTTCCTTGCAGCTGAAGCTCTTTTTTGATGCCTGCAGGACGAGGCTGGAGCCTGGATTTGGGTTTGGGTTTGTTCTGAGAGGTGCTGTTCCCCTGCAGCCTCCCTGAGGAGCTGTTTTGTTTTCAGGAGCTGCTTCCAGAGTTTGTCTTTCCAAGGGGGGGGGAAAGGCCAGAGCTGCTGCAGGAGCTCGTGAGGAGCCTTTGCTGCTCTCGGGGTCCTGGGCACGTCGGGCTGGGCTGGGCAGTGCCATCCACTGATGGGAGCCGCGTGGGAGCCCTCGGCTGGAGGGCTCTAATGAAGCTAATGAGGGTGATTAGCTGGGCACAGAACTAATTTCTCTGGCAGCGTGGAAAGGCTCCTGGGGGAGCTGGGCTGAGCCAAGGCACAGGATGGCAGCAGACGCCGTCTGCCCGAGGCTCGGAGGTGTCAGGCTGCTGAGGGGGGAGCTGGGATGCGGCTGAGAGCTGAATTTCCTCCCTGATCGCCAGGAGGGTGGAGCAGCCCTTTCCCTGCTCTCCCTCCTTTCCTGCAGGGAGCCGCCCTAGTGGGAAGCGAGACGGGATGGGGCAGAGCTCCGGGCTGGCACAGCTCTCCTGGCTGTGCCCTGTCGGGACACGGGGATGCTCTGTGGTGATGAGCTGATGTTTGGAGACGCACAGTGACTGCAAATCTGAGCTCCTAAAGCACCCAACAGCCGTGATGGGGAAGGGATGCAGCTCCTCCGAGTCTGAATCCCGCCCGGATTTGCTCCGAGGTGGTGGCAGAGCTTCCCCTGTGCCCTTGTGCCCTGTCCCGGGGACACTTGTGTAACCCGGGGATCCGGTTACTGCCCGGCTCAGCTGCTGGAGCCCTCCTCGCCAGCAGGAGCAGGCAGGCAGTGCGGCGTTCTCTCTCTGAAATAATGAAGAGTTTGATCTCCAAGGAGCCCTCCCTCGGAAGGGGAACGGGAGATAAGAGCTGGAGAAGCTGAAGTGGGAGCAGCTTGTCGCGAGTTCCAGCAGCTTGTCCCTGCTGCCGCCATCGAAGGGTTAACCCGGCTTGTGTTCCAGATTCCTGGGTTGCAAAATCAGCTGGGGTGGGATGGGGGCAGTTCACCCTCGCCGAACCTCGGGGGAAACACGAGGTGATTTTCCCATCCCAGCCTCCTCGCTGGGAGCCAAGAAATACAAATCTTGCTGCGGTCCCAGGCTGCCCTGGACACCGGGGCTAAATCAGGGCCGTGGGCAGGGTTGTCACACCCCCAGAGAGGCTGGATGTGGAGTTCCTGTGAGCAGAGCAGTGCCAGGGCATCACCCAGCAGAGGTTTCACTGCTGGCTGGGGCTGGGGCACGGGGGGGAAGGCTGGCAGCTGTGGGAGCTGCTGGCTCCCACCTCAGCAGGACAGACTGGTGCTTGGCACATTCCTGGCATGCCAGGGCACAGGGAGCCGGTGCCTGTGCTGAGGGCAGGAGGTTTTGGGGTGCAGCAGGTGGTGCTGGGCCTGAGGGCTGCCTCTGCCATGGCTTGGCCATCCCCACGTCCCTCCTGCAGCAGCAGTGGCCGTCCCCGTGCAGCCTCTGTGCATCTGGCCTTCAGCTGCCACCGGGAACATTTCCTAAATTAGCCAAATCATTCCCTTAACGAGGCTTAATCTGCTCCTCTTGAAGCCTCTCCATCACCGCTCTGTGCCCAGCCAGCAGGGGAGCAGAGGGAGCAGCTGGAGCACAGCTGGGTGTTCCGAGGGCAGCTGTTTGCTCCCGGAGGTTGTCTGGCTACAAGAACAAACGTCAGGGCCGTGCTGGTGCAGGTAATGGAGGCTGCTGCCTCCTGCTTCATTAGAAATCCAATTAATCTCCTATAAAAGCGCTCGGAGTGACCTCTAAAAATGGGCTGTATTTTGCTGTACCTCTGCTGTTTGTCTTGTGCAGAATGATGTTAACTAGCTGCTTCCTGCTGGTCCCTTTTCCCAGCGCATAATTACAAATTGTTTTGTTTTTTTCTTTTCTCTTCAGCTTCCTGGCTCCCCACGCCAGGCTCTTCAGAGCGGGGCTGCAAATAGCCAGGCTTTTCCCCAGGCCCTCTGCATGGCTCCTCAGGGGGCTGGTGTTACTCCTGCTTACAGTTTTGGCTTCTGCAAGATCCAGTTTTTAGGGTAATTAAGCAATAGAGGAGCAAGGAGGGGCTGTCCAACCTCCTGCCCTGTCTTCCTTTTGCCCCAAGGCTGTCGGTGAGAGTCAAAGAGTTGTGCAAAGGTTGGCTTGGCCACTTTGGTCCTCGCTGAGCTCCCGATGGTTTGGTGCCAGCAGCCTCCCCACCCCACATCCAGCACAGGTTCCTGCAGGTTTCCTCTGCCTGGGGAAGCAGGAGAGCTGAGGAGGTGGGAGAGCTGTGACCCAGCCCAGTTTGGGGTGCTGTTCCAGGCGGGGGTGCAAATCCCCGTTCCTCTGCCAGGGCAGCACCACCAGCCAGTGTTTCATCTGTAAATGGGAAGTGTGTGGTTTTTGGGAATTAATCCTCGTTCCCGTGAAATCCCCACTGCGCTGGGCACCCCCCTGGGTCCTGCCAAGCATCCCAGGGCTGATGCTCCTCGGCTCCTGGAGCCTGTCCGGGAGATGTCAGCAGGGTCAGAAGCACTTTTCTGTCTAAATCTGGGTAAAATGACCAAAGCTGCTGTTTCCTGCAGGGTGAGGGGGTGTTTCCACATCCCCACTGCTGCTCCGAGGTGCAGAGCTGCTCCAGAGGGCGTTTGGCTGAGCCCGGCCCCGAAGGCCGCCGGAGACAGGAAGGAAAATGAACCGCGCTCAAGATAGACACGTTTGTTGTTCTATATTTAGGAGCACAATAATTAAGGCTGGTTGTTTATCCTGACAAACATCATAATTAATAGTCCATGGCAGACAAGCAAACCCTTCCTGCACCTGGCAACTGTGAGCTGTCTTTGGGAAGGGCAGGGGGCTCGTTAAAGAGCTGCTATTTAGGGAACATCTGGATGTTTGCGTTGTCCCCTCCCCAAGCCCGGGTGCTGGTGGGCTCTGAATCTGTGGTGAGGGAGCTTTTTGTGGTCAGAAGGGCCCCATGGAGCAGCAGGCTGATGGATGGGAAATAGTGGGGGACAGCAAAGGGCAGAGCGAGGATGCTTGGTGGCACCCAGGGGTGCAGCGGTGGAGGTACCGAGGTGCAGAAGTTGCCTCGTAAATGCTGTAGATCTTGGTGGGGCACAGGGCGGTGACGGGCAGCCAGAAGAAGCTTTTACCAGCCTCGGGAGGAAGGGCAAAACGCTGAGGGCAAGCGGCTTCTCGGTGTTCCCACTAGATGGGGATGGAGACATTGCCGGAGCGCTCTCGCTGCGCCCGCGGCGAGCGCCCGGCCCTCGCCCCCGCGTCCTCTCGGTGGCCACGGTGCCAGCCGGGGGCCGTGACCCTGACCCCCGCGGGTGGCTCGGGGCTGACGGGGGGGTCCCTCTTCTCCCGCAGATGCTGCAGGACTGCCCCAAAGCCCGCAGGGAAGTGGAGCTGCACTGGCGAGCGTCGCAGTGCGCGCACATCGTGCGCATCATGGACGTGTACGAGAACCTGTACCAGGGCAGGAAGTGCCTGCTGATCGTCATGGAGTGGTGAGTGCCCGGCCAGGGCCACCCCGGCCCCGCGGGGCGAGGAGGGGCTGCCAAAAGGGGGGTGGGCATCTCGCAGCGCTGGGGATGCCGGGGGTGCAGCCCCTGAGCCGGAGCGGTGCCAGCCCGGGCAGAGGAGGGACGGGGACACGGCGGGGGCTGCGCTGGCTCTGAGTCATTGTGAGAGCACGCTCGGCTCGGGGCCTGTGGTTCTCACGGGTGGGTCATAACCAAACCGGCTTTGGCCATCGAAAGCCGGGGGAGGGTTCCCGGCAGCCTGGGGGGTGTGCGGGGCAGCGGCCGAGCCGAGCTGGCACCTCCGGTGCTGCCCTGGCACCTCCTGCAGCGGCAGCTGGGCCGCTCTGGTGTGGGTAGGTGCTTGGTATTAACCTGGGGACGAGGAGGAGGAATGAAGGGGAAAGTCTTGAAACCACATCCCAACCGCAGCTGTGATTTGATGCAGCTTCCTTGCCAAAACCTCTCCTCGGGCAGGCTGGTAGAGCGCCCGGGGGGGCAGCGGGTGTGGGGGCACCACGAGCAGCGCTGGGGCGGGCGGCACAGCAGCTCCCAGGGCAGCTCCTGGGGGGGAACAGGCACCTGAGAGCCACCCTGGGGCTCTGGGCAGCCGGGGGTGGGAAAGGGGTGTGCGGTGGGGAGAGAAGGAGTGGCTGAGGGGTCGGAGGAGAGACCCCGGGACTGTGTCTGTGACCGAGGGATGCTCTGGGGGTGACGCCGTTGCAAGGCAGGATTTGACTTCCAGCAGGAGCAGGGTGTGTCTCCATCCTGACGGGCTCTGGATCCATCCTGACGGGCTCTGGGTCCATCCTGACAGGCTCTGGATCCATCCTCACGGGCTCTGTGCAGCAGAGGGCCCCGAGGGCTGCAGGCCATTGCCATTGCAGATGTCGAGGGAATGTCAAGGAGATGCTATCAGCACTGGGAAAGCCAAGCTGTTTCTGCTTTAGTCAGATAAGGCCGGGGCAGGAAGTGCCATTATCCCTGCTCCCATGGAGAATTCTCCCATATCTCAGTCCCGATCTCTCCGGGAGCTGCATTTTCCCTGAGGGTGCCTGGGGAAGGAGCCCCACCAATGATTCTCCAACCCCTCACATGGAACCTGGCTCTGCTGCAGAGGGGCCCAGCCTCTGCCTGCCCCAGCCTGGGCAGCCCGCTGTGACACTGCTGGGGTCTCAGCCCTGCCCCGAGCTTTGCTCAGCACTTCTGTGCTGGGTTCTGGTGCTGCCGAGGCCGCCGGCTTGTGAGCAAAAGGAGGCCACGTGTGCTGGGAGTGCTCTCACCAGCTTCAAGCCACGCTTGCTGCCTTTACTGTAAATGTGTTTGTGTGGGCTGCTGGGCTGACCACGTCCGCCCGCGCCTCTGCCAGCACGGAGCCGCTGCCCTGCCCGTTTCGGGAAGGAGGAGGCTCTGAAACGCCCCAGAAGCACCAGCCCCAGGCTTGGATGGGGAAGGGGAATGTTTGCTGAGCTCGTGCAGCTCCTGGCTGAGCAGCAGAGGGTTTGGGGCAGTGTGGGATGGACCTGCAGGATGTAATTCTGCACCTTTCTCTTCCAGCTTGGATGGCGGGGAGCTCTTCAGCCGGATTCAGGACAGGGGAGACCAGGCCTTCACAGAGCGGGGTATGGAGCCCACGCCCTGCTGGGCTTTCAGCCCAGCCCAGTGCCCTCCATGCCCTGTTTAATGCCCAGCAGAGTTTTGCACTCAGGGAATGCGGGGTGTGGGTGCAAGGGCCCTGCTTTTCATGTGCACTTGAGAGCAGGGTTAGGGGCTGTTCCCACACCCTGTGCATCCCACTCCTGCCAGGAACACCCACCTCCCTCCAAAACTTAAGCCCATGGGCTGTGGTTCTTGTGCATCTCATTAATCTCGTTCCCTCTACTCCTCTGGCTGGGAAAGGCAACCACACACCCCAAACTCTGAGCCTGTTGCCCCCTTGATTTCCCATCCTAAGGGGAAGCCTTTCCCAGCTGGATTCCTTGGTGATTGGGTGTCCTAAATGGTGCAACCCCCTCCTTGGTATTAGGGTCAGGGGCTGGGCTCTGCCCCATCCCTTTCCCTGGGAGTTTGTAGGAGCTGCAGGCTCCTTCCCCAGAGACGGGCAGTGGCAGAGTCTCCGTGGAAAGGGGAACTTGGAGCAGAGAAAACCCCTTTGACCCCAGCCAGGTTCTTTGACTCCTGGTTTGTAGAATTAGCCAGGGAGCGGTGCCCTTTTTAACTTGCTCCTGAAGGCTTCTGATGCTTTCTTTGCTGCTTCAGAGGCTTCAGAGATCATGAAGAGCATTGGGGAAGCCATCCAGTACCTGCACTCCATCAACATCGCGCACCGGGACGTGAAGGTACCACCCTGCACCCCCGGCCCTGCCGAGCCCCCCTCGGCTGTGCCAGTGCCCTGCTGCCCCAGCCCTGCTGCTCACTGCTCCTTCCCCACGTGTTCCCAGCCGGAGAACCTCCTGTACACCTCCAAGAGGCCCAACGCCGTGCTGAAACTCACCGACTTCGGCTTCGCCAAGGAAACCACCACGCACAACTCCCTGGCCACCCCGTGCTACACGCCCTACTACGTGGGTGAGTGCCCGGGGCTCTGGGCTTGGAGGTTTGCAGAGCTGGGGGGTGTTTGGAGGGTGTCACATCCATCCCATCACCTCTGCAGCCAGCCTGGAGCCTGGGCTGCAGCAGGGAGCTGGGGCAGCACTGCCCTGCTCCTGGAGTGCCCGGAGCTGCAGGTGGCTCTTGGTGTCTCCATGGGATGTCAGAGCCCTCTCACCCGCTGCTGCCACTTGGATTTAGGATTTTCTTTCTGTCTTCACCAGCCCCAGAGGTGCTGGGCCCGGAGAAGTACGACAAGTCCTGTGACATGTGGTCCCTGGGTGTCATCATGTACATCCTGTGAGTCTGAGGGTTCCTCTCCCTCCTGCCGGGCTCAGCTCCTGCTCCTGGTGCTGCCTCGTGCCCTGCAGGTGCTCCTGGGGAGGTTTTTGGGGTGGCACACTGACTCTGCTCCCCCTCTTGGTGCAGGCTGTGTGGGTACCCCCCCTTCTACTCCAACCACGGCCTGGCCATCTCTCCTGGCATGAAGAAGCGAATCCGCATGGGCCAGTACGAGTTCCCCAATCCCGAGTGGTCCGAAGTGTCAGAGGAAGGTAAATGGGGTCCCTGTGGCGCCTGTCCCCAGGCTGAGGCCTCCTTTTGGGGGCTGGGGGGAGCCTGGGTGTGTCGGGGTCACCTCTCAGGGGTGCAGCATCCTCACCTCTGCCAGAGGGGCTTTTGCTGAAGGGTTTGTGCAGGGTCGTGCGTGTGGCATGCAGGAGGGGGGCACGGGGGTTTTGGGGCTGGGGTTGGAGCTCGGGAGAGCCCCTGGAAGCTGCTGGCTCCTGAGGATGCCCAAAATCTTGCAGTGAAGCAGC
>VYXC01012040.1:58043-124861 GCA_013397175.1 Platysteira castanea | reverse complement strand
CCCCGTGCATCCCCCGTGCATCTCCGCTTTGCCTGCCAGAGTGATGGGGAACAGCTTCGGGCTGAAAGAGGCAAGTTTGGATCAGACATCAGGAGGAAATCCTTCCCTGTGAGGCTGTGAGGCCCTGGCACAGGGTGCCCAGAGCAGCTGTGGCTGCCCCTGGATCCCTGGCAGTGCCCAAGGCCAGGCTGGACGGGGCTGGGAGCAGCCTGGGACAGTGAAAGGTGTCCCTGCCTATGGCAGGGGTGGCACTGGGTGTCTTTAATGCCCCTTCCCACCCAAACCAGTCTGTGACTGTGTTTCTAAGCAGCAGAGGGGCTGCAGAGATCAAATCCCACAAAAATGCTGCGAGAGGGGAGCCGGGAACAGCCACGAGCAGCTCCAGCCACCTCCTCCAGCCTCCGCTGCCAACCCGAGCCGGGAGGAGCCTCTTGGGCTGCCGAGTTCATCCCCGGCACTGGCCCAGGCCCGGTGCTCGATGCCTGCTCCCCTCGGGAGAGGAAACGTGGCTGCTGCAGAGGCACCCGGCAGGCAGAGGTGTGAGGCTCAGGCAGAGGTGTGAAGCACGGGCAGGATTTTCCATCCCGCGGGGGCCGCAAGGCCTCGGGGGCTTGCGCAGGTTCAACGTTTTGGAAAAAACCAGAAGATTCTCTAAACAAACGTAATCTGGGTAATGAGCCCCGAGGCTCTCTGGGAGGGGATGAGGTTCAGGTTTCTTCTATTACTGAGATCCTGTTCTGGAAATTACGGTGCTCACTGACACAAATCTTGACTCCGGTGGGAAGAGCTGTGGCTTGAAATGTTTTGTGTGTGCGTTTGGGGAGGGAAGAGCAGAGTGGGCACCGATGGCTGATCTCCCCCCTCCACTCCCCTTGATTTGGCACTGGACTTGAAGCCCTCAGCGGACAGAGGGTCTCCCAGGGTGCTCCCGAGGCTTCCCAGGCTTTCCTGAACACCCCAACCCCAGGAGAAGAAGGGGTGCACAAGGTGTCACCCCACCCACCCTCCGCTTTCCCTCCCTCCCCAGCAGAAATGTCCCTCTGGAGGGGCTTCACCCTCGCCGCAGCACCCAGACTCTCTCTTTCTGTCACAGCTTTCAGTGCCGGGGGGTGGATAACCCCCGGGTTTGTTTTCTGTAAAGCTGTTGATGCTAAAAGGAATAGCTGGGGCAGTGTGGGCGGCGGGTGAGAACGGGCTCACTCACACAGGCCTTGTTGCTTTTAGACCTGAAACCCGAATTTCGGGGCAGATCTGCTCACGAGGCGCTGTAAATAAACGGGCTGGAGAGCAGCGGAGAGGGCGGAGGGGAGCTGCAGGAATTCTGGGGGCTCTGTGCCCCCCGGGATCAGGTGAGGGTGGGGAGAGCAGCGGGAAGGAATCTGGTTTGGTTCGGGGAAGAGGAGATGGATGCACACATCGTGGCAGGGGGCTGCAGGGAGAGGAGCTTCAAGGTCCCTTCCAGAATCGTTCTGGAATTCTGTGGCTTGGGAAAAACAACCCCGGGGGCAGCCAGGATGTGAAATCCTGGATTGAGGTGCTGGTCTGGGACCTGTGGGAGGCGATGGCCACAGTCAGGAGTCAGCTGCAGTGGGAGCAGAGCATGGAAACCTGCGGGGACCTGCGAGCTGCTGACTCCAGAGGAATTTCTGAAAGATTCACTGCAACATTCGAAATTTTTAGCAGTTAGTAGAAAAATAACCCCTCTCTCCTCACCCCACCTGCTTTATTTTTAGCAGCCACCTCCCTGCTAAGGAAAAAATAAAAAATATATCTGTATTTCTCGCTTTCGAGGCGATTCTGATCAAAAATCTGGCTCTGCTCCAGGCAGATCATTGCTGTTTGCTGCTACCCGAGGGGTGAATCACGAAGATCTCTGTTCCTAGTCCGTCAGCACGAGAAGTGTCTGCTTCCCTTGCAAGCACGGAGGTGAAGCCCCTTCCTCCAGCCGTGGTTTGCTGTGCTCCCGTGGTGTTGATCAACTCTGGACAGCCCCAGGAGGACAAAACAGAGGAAGATGCGTTGTGCAACGGTGCTCGAGGAGTCCTGCCCTGGCTGCTGTTCCACTGCTGCCCTTGGCTTTGTGATGATGAGGATTATTTACCATTTATTGCACTTATTTACCTCGAAGAGGGGTTGATCTTCCACGCCTGGGCTCTCAGGACTTGCAGAGATTCACTCTGCTCAGCCAGCTGCCACCTTCTGCTGGCCAGGGAGGCTTTGGCTAGGCTGCCTCTGTGCCCTGGGTGGGTTTGTGCCCTGGGAACGGCTCCTGGCAAGCTGGACACCTCAAAAAGGCCCAAATTCTGTGCAAAATCAGTCGATGGCTGTATTTTTCTAAGAATTAGGAGCAGGTACACCAGGGGGATGTCAGGATTTCCTGCTGCGAGGCTCGGCCTGAGCACAGCTGAATTGCTTAATGCTCAGAAAATGCTGGATTTATAAAAGATCCGTTGGCATCAGGCGTGCTCAGACCTGGGGCTGCAGGGATCCTGCTGAGGGCTGGCTCTAAAGTGACAGGTGCTGATGGGAATCCGGCTGTGAAAGCAAAAGAACAGGACGTGATTTTTGCTCTGAGTGAGGTTCTCTCCTGAAATTGCCCCTTTAGGATAAAACAGGCCCGCAGGAATCCTGCTCTGGGCCTCTTCAGCGCCTTTTCCAACCAGGAAAGGCAGAGCTGTTCCTCAGTGCTCTGAAAATCAGACCCAGCAGGTTGTGGAGAGGCCGTGTGAGATGTGCCAGTCACAGCAGCCAGGCTCAGATTGCAAAAGAGTCAGGAAACCAAGTTTCAGCCCAGAAAAAAAGTAAATTTGGTGCTGCTGCCAGGAAAGGAACCCTGTAGTCCAGCCCTGGAGCAAAAGGAGATGGTTTGGTTGCTTCAGGGTGTGATGAAATGGTGGAGAGACCCTGCCAAGAGGCCAAAGGCAGCAGGTCACAAGGCAGAAAATGAGAACTGGCTGTGTTAAACCTCTCCATCACCACCCTGAGCAGCTGAGGCATCCTCCCTGCACCGTGGGCTGCAATCTCCATCTCCTCTTCCATTGGAAAGCCCAGAGAAGGGCTCTGATTTCAGCACCTGAAGGTCTGGCAGGGGTGGGAAGCTGTTCCATCCCCTTCCTTCCTCTGCATCGCTGTCCAGCAGCCCCGGGAGCGCCGGCGCCTGTGCCCCGCGGTCCATCACGGGTTAACGCCCTGCTGGCCGGGGAGGGACCCGAAATGCCCCAGGGCTGGTGCATCTCAGTGCCCTCGCGATGTCATTGCTGCTTCCGGGACTTTGGATAATTAAAAGAGGCTTTTAAGGAAGGTGGGGATGAAATCTCAGAAGGGCTCGTTGTGAGACCGCAGGGGATAATGGTTTTTAATTAAAATAGAGTAGATTGAGGCTAGATACAAGGGGGAAACATTTTAAAATGGAGGTGGTAAAACACTGAAATAGGCTGCTGGAAGAGCTGGTGGCTGCCCCATCTCTGGAAACATTCGGGGCCGGGTTGGACAGGGCTTGGAGCGACCCGGGGTAGTGGAGGGTGTCCCTGCCCGTGGCACGAGGTGGGAACAAGATGACCACGAAGGTCCCTTCCAACCCAAACCATTCTGTGACCCTGAGCCTCCCTGGGGCTCGATTTCGGGTCTGAGCCCTCCCCAGAGCCCCGGGCTGTGCCGGCATCCAGCGATCCAGCGCAGCGGGGACAGCGAGCGGCGCCGGTTCCCGCGGGTGCCGCTGCCCCAGCCCGCCCGGGCTCCGCTCCCTCGGGCGAGCCAGCCCTGACTCATTGTGAAACCTCCAGCTCGGGGCTGCCGGGGCTCGCCGGGGGCTCGGCGGCGGCAGGGCCCGGCCCCGTGCGAGAGGAGCTTCGCCGAAACCGGGTTCCTTGCTGAGAACCTGCCGCGATCCGGCCCCGCACAGCCCCTGCTCCCTCTGCCAGCCGACCTCCAGCACCGCGTGGCTTGGCCGGCCTCGGAACCAGCGTTTCTGGGTTCTTTCCCCGCTCTGAGCAAGGCCGGGAGCAGCAGGGATGGCGCAAGGCTTCTGCCAGGTTGGTGTGTCGGGGTTGGATCCCTCCCTGCCTCGCACGCATCCTGCTGGGGTGTACCCCCACGAACTGCGGGTAAGCCGGGGATTTTGGGGAACGCGGGGCACCCTGGGGAGCTCTGGGTGCAGCCCCAGGGCTGCTCAGCTCCGGTTTCGCCTCTCCATGCCCCTGGAGCGGGACGGGGGTGACTCCGGAGCTCCGCGCTGGGGTGCGGGGTCCGAGCGCTGCCGGCCCCGGGAGGTGGAGATGAGCATCAGGGCATCAGGTGGAGATGTGGCACCTTCAGCGATCCCCAGCTTTGGTAATTACTCAGCCTCTCACCGCCCGAGGTGAGGAATTGGCAGCTCTGCAGCTCCCCTGGGCGATTTACGTGCCCAGCTGGGGCTCACAGCGCTGCTCTTGCTGCTCCCCCTGGCCTCTTTCACGACAAAAGCCCCAATTTCGGTCACGTGCTGCCCAAATCTAGGACAGCTGCATGGGCCCGAGCGGTGCAGCCAGCTCGAGTTAAATACCAAGTGTTAACTACAACCACAACAAAATGAGGAAAGTTCTGAAAGCTCCAGCAATTCAAAAGAAGTTGTAACAGAGTTTGCTTTTTTTGGTTTTGTCCCTTTTGTGCTTAAGGTCCCTCCTATCACCTCAAGACTCGTCCCTTCTCTTCGTGGCACCCTGGGGGGCTGAAGGGTCGTGGAAAAGGTGCTCATCTCCCTCGTGACTAGAGATACATTCTTTTCCTGTCCCAAGACATTTTTTCCTGTTCCTGAGGTTTGGTTCCTCAGTCCCGGTACACGGGGGATGTCCGTCTGTCCTGCTGTGCTCAGGACACGCTGCCACCATGGTGTTCAGCTGGGATTTGCCCTCCCCGTGTTGGCCAACAGGAGATGACAAAGAAGGTTCGTGACTTTCCTGACGGCGAGTACAGACTGTCCAGCACCGGCTGCTTGTGGCTTTGAGTAAAGTTTCTGAAGAGAGAAAAAAAATCAAAAGCAGAAGCAGCAGCTCCCCCCCGGCAGCAGAGAGCCCTGAGGCAGCCCCAGGTGGAGATGCAGAATTTGGGCTGGTGGGAAGCTCAGCCCCGGGGCAGAGCAGGAGCAGCCGCGCTCGCTCGGGGAGGTGATTCGGGCTCTCAGGGCTGGGGCTGCTGAGCAGGCAGCGCTCTCAGGGCGAGGATACCCAGCAAGGAAACCCAACATCTGTGGGATAACAAAACCAGAAACCACCACCTTTGATCTCCGCCACGGCTTTGTGCTGTTACTGTAACACCCAGACTGCCACTGAGATTGGCAGGAACTACATCAGCACTAAGCCCTGCGGGATAAGGAGCCGTGCCGGGGCTCACAGCAGATTTTGGGGAGGCGGGAGAAGCAAAAGGTTGGGTTTTATTGGGTTTTTTTTTCCCCCAAACACTGATATTTTGGGCTTAGTTGATGTTGGGACCTAAGGGATCTGCAAAGCTGCTGCTCACACCCAACACAGGTCAGGGTGCAGCCTGGAGAGACCCTGGGTGATGCTGGAGCCAGGATTCTGGATGGAATTCTGGATGGAATTAGGTCACCTGGGTGAATTGCCCTGAGTCTCCCAGCTCTTCAAGCTGCCATTTGGGGGGTTTTTTCCCTGTTTTTTTGAGCAGTGTGTCCTGGCACTGCTGTGGACAGGGCTCCAGCCACGGGGAAATGCTGCTGCAGGACCCGCTGTGGATAATTCACGGTGCTGCTCCTCCCCTGGAAATGCCAGCTCTCCCTGGACATGCTGCCTTTGCTTTCCCAGGCGGTTTCTGCTGGGATTTCCAGACCACCCCTCCTAAAACTCCTGGGACGTGGTACCATGGTACACGTGTTTAGTCGGAGACCTTCGCGTGCTTTTGCCCACCAGAGCTGCACCGTGACCGCCACAGCCCCGTGATGTCGGTGACAAATGGCACAGGCGACTCCGCACGTGGCTCGCAAGGAATTTACTGACAAAGGTCCCCGGGCTCTGCCCTGTGCCTGCTCCCCCTGGCCCTCCCAGCTCCCCAGCCCAGCGCCAGAGGGGCTCGGCTGCATCTCCCCCTGTGCCACCTCCCGTCCCACGCCGCTCAGCCACCCCGCCCTGAGTGCTCTGCCTCCTTCTCCTTCTGAATCAAACAACTCCATCAGGTAACAGGAAACCTGCTCCCTCCGTCCCGCACGAGGATCCCATCTGCTTCCTTCCTGTGGTTATTGAAGCAGAGTGACTGAGCTTTACTGAGAAACTCTCCGCAGCTGAGCTGACGTTGCCCTTTTCCACACGCAGGGCAGAGCCCGGGGTCCTCGATCTCCTGCTCTGAGCTGGTGACTGGCGCTCTGAGAGATGCTTCCTGCCTCCCTGGGGGAGAAAACTTGAAGAAAAGGGTTGGAAACAGGTGCAGATGGGTCAGGGGAGTGTGGAGCAGGTCTGCTTCGAGCTGCGAGTGCAGGTTTGGCTGAGAACATAAATGATCTCCTGGGGCAAAGTCAGCAATTCCACTGACCCACATCAGACTGGAGTCTGGGCAGAAACAGACTTAGAAATTGTTGTATTGAGTGAAAAACTCTGCTCCTAATCCAGCGAGGAAGGAAACTCCGACTGCCACGAGCAGCTGGACTCTGCTGGACCTGCAAGTGAGGGGCTGAGAGGGGCGAAAATGAAAGAGGCTCGAAAGTGAAACAGGAGTGTGACCCTGGCAAGTGCCCGGGCTGTCGGTGAGGCGCAGTTTGGAGATGGTTTTGCTGGCTGGGTTCTGGGTTTAGGAATAACAGAGCCGTAAATTCCCGCTCAGGTTTGTCTGGGATGTGCCCACGGATCCTGCCCGGGTACACAACCCCCAGCCCGGGCCAAACAAATACTTCTGTTGTCAGGTTGTGTTAGTCTGGTTTCGAGCTGGTATCTACGACCTGATCGGGGATCAAGGTCTGGTCCTGGCTGAGAACAAACGCGGAGTTAAAAACATCCCAGCAGATAAACGAAGGCAGCGGTGCTCTCTGCTGTGAATCGGCACGGGAGGTGAAAGCCCTGGTGATTATCAGCGACATTTGGACACGATTTAGAACTCGAAACGCTGTGCCTGAAGCAGCTTTTAATTAGAGGCCAAAGAGCCTGGAGTGACCCATGAAGTACCCGGTCTCTGCTGTAAGAGATCAGTAACAGGTATTTTGTGAGAAATTTGCTTTTAAATGGGAGGACCTCAGGTTTTCTCGCCTCCTTGGTCGTTACACATGCAGCTCCTCCCTGGCGGTCCTTCCCCCCGGGACCTGTGCCCGCCGGGCTCTTTCCCAGCGCGGTGACACCGGGCACGGCACCCGCGCTCTGCAGCGGATTTACAGCTCGCAAGAACAGCGCAGAGGCTCGGCTCATCAGGAAGTCCTTAGTAGCAAAAATAAGGTATTTGCTTTCATACAGATAAATAGGTTGTTATAAATGAAAGCCAGATTATTGCAAACACAATAACAATTTATTAGAAATTATCAACAGAGTTTCAGGCATAAAAACAAACACCACAATCGAAATATCAGTGTGTCGGACCTAGGATACCGCCACAGGGTGAACTGCCCCAGGCCTGGTGCTTGTCACACCACGGCTACACAGTTCACCGAGTTCTGTCTCCACTCGGGCAGTTTTTATACAGTTTATTTGCCTTCCGGCGATGAAAATGTCCGTCCCCGCCCTACTCCAAACAAAATGACATCAGATTTTGAATTCGGAATCTTGTCTCCTTCGGATTGAATAGACATGATGATATCAGTTCTTGAGTCCGGAGTCTCGTCTCCTCTTGGTTGAATGGGAACAAAAGTTCTTCCTCGCCGTTATGGGTGTGACAAAAGCAGGCGCTTGGTCCAGATGTTCTGCTAACGAGCGGTCCCTGCCGGAGATTGTGGACACTTAGCGCTGATACAGATAAGGGTTCCCATTTGGAGTCCGGGTGGACACCCAGATATTTTGATTATGTTGGAATCCGTCTTTGTATATGTTAATGCTGGATCTGAAAAGGATGTCTCTCCTATGTGTTGCTTGCGAAACTTGGTTCCTTTCCTTGGTTTCGGGGAGAAGGATTTCAAACAGCAGGGCTTTTTCTTTTACTTTTATATCCTTATATTTAACTTATTTTACTGTGTAGCCTTTGGATTCTTGTGGGGTTTTTTAACATTTATAACTTTAACAACTTTCTAACTACTAACAGAAATATAACAGTGTTTAGGGGTAGTTACAAACTTCAACAACTTTTTAGCTACTAACAGAAATATAACAGTGTTTAGGGGTAGTTACAGTGCTTGAAATCAGATACACATATAAAAACAATTATCTATTGAAATAAATGATAGGCAGGACTGCGGGTCCATAACATCTATGAATTCTCTGAGAAAATTACAATGCTTGAAATTAGATACATGTATAAAACAAATATTCATGAATTCTCTGTGAGAACACAGTTAAGTTTTTCAGAGGATGAACAGAAAAAAGATTGAATTTTATATTTCACACTTGGCCAGTCCTGGTTAGACACGGAGTCGTGTCCCTGTATCCCTGAGAATCTATTTTATTAAATCCTTACCATATTTCACTCATCTGCACGAATTTTACACCATGTATTTATATCATAGGTGAAAGTTCACGCGGTGCCAGAAGCCGTGGGACCCCCACAGAAGAGAAACCGATGGGCTCCAGGGCTGTCCTTGCTTCTCCCACAACACCGAAATCGAGATGTTTGGGGGACAAAACAAGCGCAGAATTGGCTCAACGGAAGCTTAATTTAAGCTTTACAGTCTCTGGCTGCCCTGGAGCCCGTGCTTTGGGCAGGAGCAGCGAGCCCCGGAGCAGCGTTCCTGCCCTGCCCGGCATCCCCGGCTCCCGTGCGTGAGCGCTGCCAGCGGGAATTCCCTGCCGAAATAAATCCGGTACAAATAACCTCTCCCCAGAAGGGACTGGCAGGGTTTCCTTTGCTGGGGGCCCTTTCACTCCTAAATATTAGAAGTAAAAGCCCCACTGGGGTTGTGGAGTTTTCCTCCGGCTCAGCGGGGCCACGGGGGGCGCGGGGGTGAGGAGGGAGCTGAGCCCTAAAATCAGCCACTTTAGGGGGCACCGAAGCTGCTCCCGCTGCTCGTGGGGATCCAGAATCCAGTCCCGCTCTCGGCAGTGCTGGGAGCAGCCTCATGGATTTGAATGCAAATTACGCAAGCCACCTTAAAATGATGGTTAATGAAATGTCCTCTAACTTCTAAAGCAAATTAGCAACAGTGTAACAGCGAGTAAAACCCAACCAGAGACTGGAAAACAGCACGGTTAACTTCGGAAAGTGCAGAGTGGCCGACCCAGCAGCTCTGGAGGGCAGATACTGAGCAATATTTAAGTCAAGTTCTATGAGAACCAAGAATTTCATTCCTACTACTAATTTCTAAAATTCAGTCTGCAGGCTGAAGTCTAAGGTGGAGTTAACCAAGCTGTTGCTGTGGCTTGTTCTCCTCCTAAACATAAAATTTACATAAATAAATAGAGAGATAGGATATGAGGAGAGGATCATTTGCTTAAAATTAAATTTTGTTGAATTCAGAGTTGGAATTGCTTCCAATCAGGAGTGGAATTCACTCGGGATAAGTTCAGCTCATTGTCTGCCCTCCAGAAGAAAGCTGCTCCGGATGCTTTGAAGCTATGACTAAAATAGCAATATGACAAACAGTATTAAAATATTGAACAATAAATAGTACTTTACAAGCTCATCACAACTCTCTTCAAAACGCATTGTAAACATCAACACTGAGGTATTAGAAGTAATAAATAACTCAATTATTAAAAAAAAATAACTTTTAAATACAATATCGACCTGGAAGTTATTAACCTGAACTCTTGACCTGAACGCTGAGATAAATTAATTTGACCTCTTGCAGCCTGAAGTGAGTTTTGAACAAGGATTTGGTGTGGAAGATGCGGACCCAGGGATGCTCTCAATTCCTTCTCATCGTCAAATATTTTTCGATGTAGTTGATGAAGATGTCAAACTCTCCCATGGCCTTGTAGATTCCGTTCTCGTCCATCTGCAGGGAAAGCCAGGTGTGTTCAGAGTGACTGTCACAGCTCTGTGATGTCACAGTGCCTGGACGAGTTCTCCTTCCAGGGACACCTCCAGCTCCTCTGCCCCATCCCCTGGGAATACTGGGATTCCCACCCTTCAGTCGCTGCTCTGCGGATTCCTCTGCTGCAAGTATTTGTGTGATTCAAGGCTTTCTGCTCTCCTCTCTCAGATCTCTGCCCTGCCGTGGTGGCAGCAGGTTCCTCCCAGCCCAGCCCGAGTGTGGCCTCACCTGAGTGAAAGTCTCCTTGATGTGCTTCATGCTCCGGCTCCTCTCCTCGCACGTGAAGAATCTGTGCTGCAAAGGGACACGAGTGTGGCCTCAGCCCCAGGGTTCCTCCCCAGGGGGTGCTGGTGGCCGTCCCCTCCTCCTGTTCCTTGTCACTGCTGCTCCCCACCTTCCCCTGCCCCTGCGGGGCCACGAGGGCAGCAATTCCCTGATGGAAGGAGCCTGGAGTGACCCGAGCCTGGATCCTTGGCTGTTGCCCTGGTTTTTGCTAAGCCTTCTGTTTTAACCTTGGAGTCAGATTCTTTCTCACAGTTTCATGTAAATAATAGCCAGTGTTTACTTAACGGTATTTTCTGTTTTTCATTCCTTTTGTGATAAGAGAACTTTGAAGAGCATCTTTTCTCTCCAGTGGGATGGAGAAGGAAGTGACATGTCCTCCACTCCCTTGTGCAGTTGGGAATTGTATAAGAATGTGAGATATGTCAATAATAAAGGTCTTTCCTTTCCTTTCTGCTGAACCTGGCAGGTGTGTCAGCATCTTATTGTGTTTTCCCAGACACATCTGGTGACCCCGACTTTAGAACTCACACTTGGCCCATTCCCAGCTCTGTGTCCCCGGGGACAGCAGCTCCCTGCCTGGATGGGGTTTGTCCCATCTGACTCCAGTGCTCATGGCCCCACCAGCTGGGATTTTGGGAGCTCCAGCACTCAAATAAGGGACAAATCTGCTCCTGCCCTCTCTCGGTCTCTTCAGGTGGGCTCTGACATGCAGGGCTGGCTGCACATGGTGCTCCTGCACCATCACCCCTGAACCGAGGGTGAGCACAAACCCCATCCTCGAGCTCCCTGCCCGCCCGCATCCCTGCTCCTGCACCCCATCCCGGCCCCCTGCACCCGCCCTGCTCCCGGGCACCCTCTGCCCACCCCGTGCTGCCCAGCCCCACTCACACAGCGCCTCATCGTGCTCCTGAGGCTCAGCAGGAGGTTGCCCAGGTCGCCCACGCTCTGCTGGTGGTGGGTGCTGGCCCTCATGGCGCTGGGCAGCACCTCCTCCATGTAGAACCCCATCATCTCCGACACCGACTGGCAGCCGAGGCTCCCCTGGGGCCACAGGAGGAGGAAAAAACTCGTTGGGGGCTGCCACCAGCACCGGGTGCGGGGTTTGTAGGAACCAGAGGCGGGCGTGGGAGCCGCGCTGGCCGCGGGGGAGCGGCGCCGGCCCCGCGTGTCCCCGCAGGGTGGCACGGCCAGCCTGGCGTGACAGCAGCGCATGCCCCGGTTTCCAGCCGGCTTCCCCTCTTACGAAACGCCGGGGAAGGATGGGGAAGGAGAGGGAATTCGCGAGGGAGTGTGATTCTTACCTTGAATTCCTCCAGCAGGTCGGAGCTGAGCAGCTGGAGGCTGAGGTTGTCGTCTTTCGATTGCTGGGGGAGGATGGAGTGGAAAAATGAGCTTTTTCAGGCAGGCAGGCAACTCTTTCGATTTGCCGTAACAAATGAGCCTTCCCTTGTCTGCATTTAGGGTCTCCCTGCAGCAAAGAGCACCCAGTGCAGGTGTGCAGAGCGGTGACACCGGGCACAGGAATCACCAATTCTCTGGCCCTCAAGGACCGTGAGGTCAGGAGAGCAGGAAAATGCAATCACAGCCTTTGGTGCCACTGATTTTGTTGATGTGAAACTCCTCCTGCTGAGCTGGAGCTGTCCCAGCTGCACAGGGTGTTTTTGTGTGAGGATGCTGCTGCAGCAGCGCTCCTCAGAGAGCAGCCAGAGCCGTGGCAGCCCCTGGGAGCCTCCCCAGGCTCTCTGCCGGGGCAGGAGGGTTTGATCCCCCTGGTTCTGTTCCCTTGTAATCCCCCAGCTGATGGGGAAAAGGGGAGTTTGTTCTCGAGCTGCACCAGCTGCAGTGGGGTGGGCTGGCACCACCCAGAGCATCAAAGGCTTACAAGCTGTCCTGAGAGGTTAAAAATATTCCTTCCCAACATTATCCGGGAGATTCACAGCAAACTCTACATCTAAAGTCTTGGCTGTGCTCGTTTGATAACAAATACAAGCCATGACATTGGCTTGAGCTTCAATCTGGAGAATTATCTTGTTTCCTTGCTAAAACACACTGACATGGTCTAAAGCAGTAAGGGAGCTGTGCCCAGCCTCCTCTGGCAGCACTGATGCTGTGGCGGATGCTCTGGGTGCATCTCGTGCTGTTTGCTCAGCAGCCCTGAGGCTCCTGTGATGCCGAGCACTGACCTTGCACAGGCACCAAAGCAGGTGCTGGGTTACTGCTCTGCTCCTCCACTCATGAAACGCCCTGTGCAGGCTTTTGTGGTTCTTTCAAAGAAAAAATCTGCAGCAAAAATTTCCCTTTTCACCTGGCACTGACTTCAGCAGGGCTGGACCTCGTTGCCCCGAAGAAAAGATAATTTCCTTCCCATTAATTCAGTGGTTAACTTGGTTTGCAACACTTCGGGGGAAGCCTGGCTAGAAAGGTTTGCGAAGGTTCATTATGAAATCTCGAGTTCACTGTAATTAAAACTAGGAAGAAAAGCCTTGCAGATTTTCTCTCTGAGCAGCGAAACCGAGCCGCTCTCGCTCGCGCGTAACGCCACGCAGCCAAATCATTTCTGCAGGGAGGCAGCTCTGCCCCCTCCTCCAGATCCCAGAGCTCTGCAAGAAAGAGAAGAAAGCAGCAGGACGATACTTACAAAATAATCCTTGATTTCCTCAAACTTGACCCGGAGCTCTTTGAGCGTGGCGGGCAGGAGCTCGGGGAAGTGGAGGCAGGAGGGCTGGGTGTGGGTGGGCGCCGTGCCCAGCAGCAGCAGCAGCAGCAGGGTGGGCACGGCTGTGCCCCCGGAGCAGCTCCTCATGCTGTGGGCAAGGGCTGCCTCCCTCGGCTGCAGCTCTGGGGTGGATCCCACCGGAGGGTACCAGGCAGATCTGCATCTTTCACCTTGATGGAGCCCCTAATTTATACGCTCAAAACATCACTCCGTTTCCTCTCCCCATTTCCTGACCAGAAATATTGGGTTGGTTTCTAAGTCATTCATGAGCCCAAAATGTCATTCGGGTTCCCGTCAACTTCGTTTCCTGTTCTATGGCCCCCCTTCTCAAGCCCCATCGATTTTTTTGTGCTTACATTGCTTGTTTCTTGTAAATTTAGCTGTGGCTGAGGAGGAAAGCTGCAGAGACACAAAGAAGCCAAGGTGCCGCGTGAGGTTGCTTCATTCTAACAGTCCCATTTTTTATTTTTAGATGAATGTTGTATGGTTAGGGGGAAAAAAGTGTTGCTACTTTTAAATCTCGGTATCAAACCTGCAGAGAGCATCACTCAGCAGAATTGCTTTCCATGAACTGTACAAATTCTCTATCTCTTCCTTTGGCATTCTAATCTGCAAACACACATCATCATCTGAAATCTTCATTTTTAATTCACTTGGTTGGTTTTTTCTTCAGTTAATGCACACGTCAGCTGAAGCAGTGTGGATTCTCACTGCTCAGAGAGCTCCGTTTGTGCTCCCAAATATCAGAGGATCAGAGGATCCCAGGGGAGGATTCCAGCCCTGCTCTGGTCCCTGGGGATCCTCCAGGGCAGGAGCAGGGTCTGTGCCACGGCTTTAATGCCGGTGTTAAAGTGCACGAGCAGGCCGTAAAGATTCATTTCCCAGGCTTTTAAATCCTATTTCGTTTCCTAGAAATGGACAAGAGCAGCCCCATCCCAGCAGCTCTGCAGACAGCGTGTCCTGGCTCTGCTGGGACTGATTGTCCCAGCTCTGATAAAAGTTCTCCTCCGGAGCCGGGCACAATTCCTGTGACGTCTCCCCATTTCCCGCTCCCTCTCTTCTCTCCTCTCTTTCCATATCTTAGCCCACACCCCCTGCTTCCTTGGGACAAAGATTTCACTGATTTAGTCAGGAATTTGACATCCCAGAAAGTGAGAGGGGAGATAAATTTGGTTTTTCTGAAATCCACGTGTTTTCTATGAAATCCCTTGTGTTATTTTAAAAGAGCTCGTTCTTCCCAGTAGGGAAGCATTCCTCCACTAGGGAACAAATCCCCTGAATTCTCATCTCCTTCATCACACTGATCTTCTTTCAAGTTGAATTTATGAACCTCTGAGAGGGAATTCATTGCTGGAAAAATGCAAAGAACTGTTTGCTCCTGCATGCTGAGAGTTTTTACTTTTAGGAGCAGGAGAGAGGAATGGTTGGCATGCACACGAGCAAGAGCAAAGAGGATGAAACATCAGTACCTGGAGACTCTGAGGCAGGGAAAGCGTGGGGTTTTGTGATTTATTTTCCTTTTTTCTCTTGGTGCTGCCCCTTCCAGAGGCGATGGGGAAGCTGCTCCTGGGGAATCACTGCAGGGACATCAGCGCAGCTGAATCATGGGCTGGGTCATGTTTTTGGTGGCCCTTTTTTTCTTCCTCTGCTCTACCACAGCCGTGGGGTTTTTTTCCATCAGCAGAATCCATCTGAAAGGAGAAGGGCAGAAAGTTCGGAAAAAATTAGTCTTAAGCTGACTTCCTGCAGGCAGGATCCCACCTTTCCTCAGAATCCCACACGAGGAGATGCTTTTTCTTCTTTTGCATTAACTTGAACCTGACGGGGGTCAATAATTCTTCACTGCCAAGACTGGATGGCTGCTGAAGCTTCATCAGGGCACGGAAGCTGAGGAGTGTGTGTCTTAGTCTGAAAGCCAGGTGCCTGCTTGAGGAGGCAGCAGCCTCCCTTGGAATGGAAAAATGCAACTCCCCTCCCTCCAAATTTTATAATTTTGAAATTAAGGGGCTTTCAGGCAAAGATATGGGGTATAGGAATANCTAATTTATACTCTCAAAACATCACTCCATTTCCTCTCCCCATTTCCTGGTGAGCACTATTGGGTTGGTTTCTAAGTCATTCATAAGCCCAAAGGTCATTCGGGTGGTTAGGGAGCTCTTGTCCTCTGGGAGTCCAGTGGGAAAAAAGCTCTGCCTTGCTGCTCCAAACCCCAGACTTCATTCTTCTGCGAATGCTTGGCTCCTTCCCCCTGGGCAGAGCATCTCACAATGGGATGGTGAGTGATGGGCAAGGCCTTGATGGGCCATGAACAGGAGATAATCAGGAGCCACTTATCTTGCTGGGCCCATGAACAGAAAATAGTCCAGAGGGAGGAGGAGGCAGGGAGCACCACCCTGCCTGGTCCCAGCAGCTCATGAAAATGGTAAAGAATATCTTACACTATGACAGTGAGGTTGATTTGTGTGGTCCTGGATCCTGTGATCCTCAGCTTCTGGAGCAAATCCCGCTCCCAGGCACTCCCCTGCAGCCGAAGGGCCGCTCAGCCCCAGCCGTGGCTTTGGGTGCTGGAGTTTTTATGGGATGCAAGGCAGAGGGGCTTTGGGAACGGGCCCCGGCACCAGCAGGAGCTGGACCAGCCCCACAGCACCGGGAGCCTCCTTCCACCCTTCCCGGGAGCTGAGCCCTCGTTTCCACCCCTCTCTTATTCCGAGCCACCCGTGAGGTCACGTCCCACATCCCGAGCGCTTCCCAATCCCCTCCCGCCCGTCCTGGAACCCCGGGCTGGTTTCGGGGCTGGCAGCAGCGTCAGGCGGCCGTGCCCGTTCCGCAGAGGAAACTCTGGCCTGCGCAGGGCGATCTCTGCTGTGTTTACCTGCGTTTCCTCTGCCTCGTCAGAGACCTTGACGGGGCAGTTTCGCTCTGAGTCAGCCGCGCTGAGCGCTGTGGAAAGGCGGTGGTTGTGCTACTACACCGTGAGTGGAGAAAGCACCTTTTCCTAAAGAGTGTCCGGGGGGCGTGGGTGTCTCTGTGAACCTTTAGGAAACAGCTTTCGTCTTTGCCAAGAAGGTCGTTGCAGGAAGGAGAACGCGTTACTCAAAAGCCACTCGTGCACTTTTACCCCACCTCCCGCCAGCTCCTGGGAGTGGCGAGTTCACCAGGAGCAGCTGGGCTGGAAATGCTGCTTCTGCTCTGAGACACAGGCCTGGGGGCAAACGTGTGCTCCCACAGCGTGCCGTGAGGAAAGGATGGTCCTGTGTGTCTGGGAAAACACAATAAAGATGCTCTCACCTGCCAGGTTCAGCAGAAAGGAGGGGAAAGACCATTTATTTACATATGTCACATTCTTATACAATTCTCAACTCCACAAGGGATTGGAGGACATGTCACTTCCTTCTCAATCCCACTGGAGAAAAAAGATGCTCATCAAAGTTCTCTTATCACAAAAGGAATGAAAAACAGAAAATACCGTTAAGTAAACATTGGCCATTATTTACATGAAACTGTGTGAGAAAGAATTCTGACTCCAAGATTAAAGCAGAAGGTTTTAGCAAAAACCAGGACAACAGTCCTGGACACAGTCCTGGGCAGGGCTGGGGGTCGGGTGTCCTCAGGGTCCCATCACTGGAGCAGGTGGCATCTTGTGCTGGTAAAGACACAATAAAGGACAAGCTCACACCTGCTAAGTTCAGCAGAAAGGACGGAAAAGAGAGACTTTATTTACATTTATCATACTTTATAAGATTCTCAACTCCACAAGGGATTGGAGGACGTGTCACTTCCTCCTCAATCCCACTGGAGAAAAAGGATGCTCATCAAACTTTCTCTTATCACAAAAGGAATGAAAACCAGAAAAGACGGTTAAATAAACATTGGCCATTGTTTACATGGAACTGTGTGAAAATCTCTGACTCCATGGCTAAAACAGAAGGCTTAGCAAAAACCAGAACAACAGCATCCCACCCTGATAATTGAAGGGGCTTTTCTTATCTTGGCAAGGTTTGATGTGGCAAGTTTTTACTTTTTTTGCCTTCTTGGTCTCTGTTGTTGCTTCCGGACAGAGGAACATTGTGTACCACCATCCCTGGAGGGGTTTCACCATCCCTGGAGGGGTTTCATCACCCCTGGAGGGGTTTCACCATCCCTGGAGGTGTCCAAGGAATGACTGGACGTGGCCCTCAGGGCTCTGGTCTGGTGCCAAGGCAGGGATCAGCCACAGGTTGGACTCGATGATCTCAGAGGGCTTTTCCAACCTCAGTGACCTGTGATTCTGGGATTTCCTGCGCTGTCCACTCCAGACGTAACTTGAAGGATCCCCTATGTTTCCAGGCTGTCACAGCGGTGTTCTCCTTTCTTCCCATTTCAGAAATTCCCCATTTCTCATCCCTCCAGATCTGGACGATCTGCTGCCAGTGACGCCCGCGGGGGAAGTAGGGCCTTGGTGGCCTCTGCCTCACCCTGTGTTTGGAGCCATGGCATTTGTCCTCTCAGCAGCCCAGTGCTGATGACTAACAGTTCCTGCTGAAGCACTAATTGTGCTGTTTTGTGTTTTTTTCAAGAATTTTTCCCTCTGGCGAGGCGTGACGTTGGATATTTCACATGTGGGAACAGAGCTCGCAGCGTGACTCACGTCGACCTCAACAGGTAAATCCCAAATTGCTCTTTGGAAATTTAACCAATGTCACTGGTTTATCTTCTCCAGAAACAGGTTATTAATCATGGATTAATCATGGCTTTAATGTGATTTCTGATATGACATGGAAAGAGTTACATAAGAAGTTCTTAGAAGGCCCAGAACTTCCATGTGATCTAAATTAAGCTGGAACTGCCTGGAATTGTCACATGAAAGAATCAGGGGATGGAGACTTTCTCCCCTCTGCAGATTCAGTTTTGATGACAAACTTAACTGAGCAATATTTGCACTTTTTAATTGCACACATAAACCTCCCAGTATTTGCAATTCTCTTGCAGCCGAAGGCAGAGATTGGATAATATCCCTGTTTAATATCCCCCCCTGGGATTCCAGGCTGCTTTCTGCCAACCTAGGAGAACCTTTATGTGCTTTATTCCACATTTTCCATGCTTTTTGCCATTTTAAGCCCCTCTCTGAGGGATGTGAGGAGTTGTGGGTGAGGTCAGTGATGCCGCTGTCACCCACGTGAGACTTCCCCCGCTCCACAAAGCAACCAGAGGTGTTGCTATATTTTTATCTCTTTTATTTCCCCCTGAAATCAGCTGTTGACAGGAATTTTATGATGCTCGGAGCACTGCCCTTAGAGAAACCAACGGGATCTTGGCACTGCAGCCTCAGGAGTGGGGACCGTGTGCTCCAAGTGAGGTTTTCTCAGGCGAGTTTCTTTGCAGACAATTTAAAAATGTAAAAGTACGCAAAAAAAACCCCCTGAATATATAATCCATTACCCAAATCTCACTTCCACTGCCTTTTGGGGTTTCTTTTGAGCCTTCCACAGAAGCAATTTTGAGCAACTCCTGCCCCGAGCAGCTCATTGCACAAGTGCTGCTGTGAGGGGTTTCTTTTTCTAGTTCTGGTATTACTTGGTGGGGGGATGTGTGGATCTTCTGGACAATATCGACTTTGTCATGATTTAGCATCAACACTCTGCCTGCTGACACAAACCCAGCCTATCTACAGTGCCAAGGGGTCACAAGACAGAAACTCCTTATCACAGTTTGAGGAATCAGATAAGGCAAAGCCGCTGCTCGGAAGCTCCGGGTGACCCCGGGGTGAGTTTCAGAGCCAGCTTCACTCATTTTCCACCCCAGCACGGGGCCCTGGAGCCAGCAGTGGCCTGGCAGCTCACACCCTGGGGTTTCGGGGTGGTTTTTGTGTGGCACTCACGGGGAGGGTTTGGAAATCCTGGGTTTTCTCTGCCACCCCCAAAGCGCGGGCAGCGCTGGCCGGGCTCGGGGTTGGTGGCTCATCCACGGAGCTCGAGGGATGCTGCAGCACCCCCGGTGCTGCCAGGGGATTTTCCACCTGCTCCCACCGTGTCTTTCTGCCCCAAAAGCTTTGTTGTGGTTTTTTGATCAAGGCATGATCCAGCAGATGAGGTTTTCAGAGGTTTCAGAGGCTTTTAAAGGTGTTCAGACCCCTCTTCTGTTATCTCTTTTTTTTTTTTAGAGGGAACAGGTGATCCAACCTCCTTCTCCTGACAGATATCTTAGTTATGGAGACCTAAAGAAAATCCTGGAGTCATCGAGTGGTTTGATTGGAATGGACTGTAAAGGTCATTCATTGCCAACCCCCTGCCATGGGGGCAGAGCTGGAGTTCTGAGAGCAGTGGAGTTCAACCACTGAGAAGCAATTCCCAAAATCCTGCTGCTCCCCGAGGGAACAGGGGCGTCAGCTCCATTCCTGCCCAGCACTGCTCTCCTCGAGTTTCTTCACCAATTTCCCTGGGATTTATCTTCCTGTGGAAGCCTGAGGAAGATTTACTCCATCAACATCATCAGGTATTTATGTCTCTGTTTGGTTACTGCTCTGCCTGTCGCTTTTGAGGACTGTAACTAGGAAGTGGAAGATGAAGCTGAATGGTGGAAAACCCCACACTGAAAACGGTGTTTAAAAATAAGAAGATAAAAAAAAAGAAAAAGGAAGAACAGTGATCCGAAGCAAACTTCCTCTGCTGTCAGGAAAGGAGGGACGGGCCCTCCATCCCCGAGCCTCGGGAGTGTCCGGCAGTGTCTGCTGAAAATAAAAAGTCGAGTGAAGAGCCAAAATCCTCGCCGTGCCCCTGGTTTTTATTGATGGCTAAAAGGAGTGAGGCAGTGAGGAAATGCTCAGCATTTTCCAGAGCCTTCAGTGCTGCCCTGAAGTCCCAGGACCGAAGGCCAGGCTGGTGCTCCCCGTCAGGCAGAGCTATCCAGGATAATCTGTAACAGGATGAGCCCCTGGAAAAATCAACCTTGCCTCAGAGCATGATTTTCCAGGAATTCACACCTAGGGCCAAACAAACAGTGTGTGGTTCTCCAAGATTTTCCTGGATTTTCCTGGATTTTCCCCTTCCCACAGGGTGCATTATCGAACAAGGCAGGAATCATTGGAGCCGAGTGCCTGTGACGTGCCAGCCTTCCCTGCTTGTCCCTTGTCCCCATCTCTCAGTGCCCCGGGGCCAGAGCTGGAGCAGAACTCCCCGAGCTCACACGCATCCATCCCGAAACCAGCCTGGGCTCCTCGGGGTTGTGAAATTGAGAGGGGCAATATTAACCCAAAACTGAAACCCAGCGCCGGGCGCCGGCTGCGTACAGAATCCACAGCGAATTTACTGAAACACAGCTTTCAGTTTTGGTGAAAGCTGAACACAACTGGCTATTAGAGTGATTCATTTTCTCCCCGGATCATTCAAAAATGGGGCTGATATCAGCCAGCTCTCAGTTTCTCCTTTATTAGGTGTCATTTATTGCCTGCACCGTCAGCACATTTCACCCTCGGGGCAAACCCGGGTGCTGGGTGGGACTGTCAGACCCTTCAGCTGCTCCAGGCTCAGGCCAAGCCTGGTTCTCCATCAAAAGACACTTTTGGGAATGGGGTTTAGGGGTGGTTATGGAGGTGCCGTGGCTGGTTGTTGGACTGGATCATCTTGAGGTGTTTTCCAACCTGGGTTATTCTGCATTTCTGTGAAATGCCCTGGGTGACTTCTGCTGTCACAGCCGCTTTGAATTCTCCAAAAATAAGGATGGGAGGAATATGAGAGCTGGTGTGGGAATCCCAGCAGACCCTGGCCCAGGCAATTTAATTCTCCAGTTGTCCCTGAACTGGGCAGGGGTGAGTTGAGCCCTCATGGGCTGGTCCTTGGCATCACAGAAGGCATGAACAGCCTGGGTGGGGGCACAGGGGCACTTTGGGTGGACTCACACGGGCACAGAGGCGGCAGCTGAAACCCAGATGCTGGATAGTTGAAAAAAATTGCTTTTTGAGCTATAATATTTAACTCTAAAAGCCTGAAATATGCGTTTCCCTTTGGGGAAGATGCCATTTATGATAACCAAAATAACGAGCTCACATTTTGCCAGAGCAGGGGAAACAATTATCTAACCTTCCACGCCCCCCACCCCGGTGACTAAATTAATTTTCTGCAGAACAGCTGTCGATGCTCGAGATCCTCCACCACGCTTTTCCTCCTCCTCCGAGGTGAATCTCAGAGGTGGAGGGAAAAACAGAAAAGCACTTTTTTTTTTGGTTTTTTGCAATTTCTTTCCCCTGCCGGGGTGAAACCCTGTCCCAGCAGCAGCAGCAGCGGTGCCATCGGTGAGTCACGGCGCCAGTGTCACATCTGCTCCGGGCAGGAGGTGGCACAGGAGGTGGCATCGCTGGGACGTGCAGCCCCGCACGGCTGGGACGCAGGGGGAGCCCAGGGTCACCCCCGGCACCGGGTGATGCTCCTGGGGGACGTGGCACTGTCCCCTTCCTGCCGCACTTGGGGACACCCTGGGCTGGGCTCTCAGTGTCCGACAATGGCAGGGAGAGCCCCAGAGGGACAACCACGGGCGACGCCCTAAATCAGGAGGATTCAGGCACTGTTTTGGGGTGAGAGACATTGTTTTGGATGAGGGACATTGTCCTGGGGTGAGGGACATTGTCCTGGGGTGAGGGACATTTTCCCAGGCTGTCCAAAAGCCCCAGAGCCCCCCAGAGCTGGGAAAGGAGCTGCTCTGCCCCTCCTAAAGCTGCTGGGAGTCCCGGGCACTGTGAACCTCCCGGGAAGAATCCTGGAAAGCAGCTGAATTTCACTCCCGGGGCTGTGGATGTCTCTCGGAGCTTGGCTCAATAAAAATCGCGTTTCCCTAAGCCCAGCCACGCTCAGCCTGTTGCTCCCTACGAGGCAGCACCCAGTGTTTGATTTTCAGAATTATTCAAGTGGTTGTGGCTCGAAACGTGACTGAGGAGAGGGTACACGCTGTACTCCCCGGCGGTAGCTCCTCACTGAGTGTTTCCTGACTCATTTGGGGAGTTTACCGAGAAAAACAATTTTTTTTCACTTCTGTCAGCAGCACTGCAGGCTGGGTGGGTGAAAGCAGGGCTGGTGCTGGCCCTGGCCAGGCTTTCTGCCCATAAAGAGCTGCACTAATGAAGGGAGAGAAGAGCAGTCTGATTTTTGGGGCTGGCAGAGGGCGATGCCATCACGGAGAGCAAACGTCGGTGCCGAGCTCATGGAAGGAGTGACACCAGGGTGGCATCTGTAGGGTGCTGCTGTCGTGCCCGGGTTCAGGAGGATCGTGCCGGATTAGCACTCGTTCAAACGAGGTTTTGGCTCCGGATTGAAGGGGCAGGGATTTCTTGACAAGTAAATCTTGGTTTTTAAGGTGCTGAGAGCTGCATTTCACCTTCTCATTAACACCCAGCTACGCTGAGGGCAGGGCTGGCTCACAAATCACACCACTGCACGTGTCAAAGAAGTTACTCCAGTGCGTAAAAACCAAGCGGAAATATTTCCTTCTACCGCTGGAAACAGAATTACAAACCTTTGACAGGGGTTTTGGTGAGCTACAGCATTATCAGGGCAGGTGTAACACCCTACAATCATTTTTGTTTCTCGTGCCTGAGCTGGTTTTTGCAG
The DNA here is from genome assembly GCA_013397175.1 of Platysteira castanea. Taxonomy (NCBI): domain Eukaryota; kingdom Metazoa; phylum Chordata; class Aves; order Passeriformes; genus Platysteira; species Platysteira castanea. The sequence goes on along the minus strand of VYXC01012040.1, from coordinate 102,195 downwards.
CTCTTTTCCTGCAGGAGATCAGGAAGGGTTCCGGAGCCCAGGTATTGCTGCTGGATGTTGCTGTTAAGGCTCAATCCTTCTTTTATTAAAATTTCTAGGAGCGTTTCTCTCGCTCACGCTCTCCGGCTCTGAGGACCTGAGAAAAACCATTATCAGCCTCATATCTGAAACCATGGTTTACCTAAAGCTGCTGTGAAATAGGGGCGATGACAAAGAATGTCAAACCAAGGCTGGGCTGTTGAGTGTTATCAGAACTTCTTAGAGCACAAAAAGTGCATTGAAAGGCACTATTGAAACTGGTGCCTTATCACCCTGAAACGCTTTACTGGAAACCCGATGTTAAACATGATCTGGGAGCAGCCCTGAGAGCGGGGCGCCTTCGGATCGGAACAGCTCGAGGACCAGTTTTTTAAGGATTTTTTTGGGGTTTTTTTTGAGGATGAAATGAATTATTGGAAATGAATTATTGGAAATGAATTACTGGGGGTGAATTGAGTTGGGTGAGGGCAGGATCAGGACTGCGGCGCTCCCAGAAACACCAGTGGGGTGCACGGGGGATGGAGCAGGGCTGGCAGCTGAGTTTCCCAGCGTCACCGCCCGGGCTGAGTCAGTGTCGCGTCCCCTGCGAGTGTCGCGTCCCTGTCACGCTCCCGCCTCTCCAGGACGGTCTCCTGTGTTCATCACTCCCCCGAGCCGCTCGCCCGCAGCAGCCCGGGGCTTTCTGCCGCCCTGGAGATGCTTTGTCCCGGCAGCGGTGCCGCTGCTCGGTGCCAGCGGCGCTCGGCGGGGCTGAGCATCGTCCCCGCGGCGCCGGGAGCAGTGCGGGCACAGCGCGGTCCGAGAGGCTCCTTCCTCCCAGCCTTGTTTTCCAGCCCCTGGGGATATTCCCTTCGCTCCTGACTCGTCCCCTTCGTGCCTGCGTGATGCGGGCAGCGCTGCCCACCACGGGCTTCGCATCAGCGATTTCTCAGACGAGTTAGCGGCGCTCAGGGCTGAGCTTTAACTCCTGAGCACCAGGGCGGCTGGCTCACCACCCTGTCTGCTGCCTCTGCTTGTTATTTGGGTCATACCGAGCCCTGCTGTGCCCTGTCACAACGTGCCTGCCCTAAAACCCCGAGGGAGGAGCGGGGAGCTGCCTGGAGGTGCTGCCGGGGAGAGGAGCGCTCTCCCTGCCCCGTTCCCAGCGCTGCTCTGCCCGAAAGGTTTGAACTGTTCCGAGAGCGCCTGGGGGAATCACTTCCCATTTTACTGAGCTCATCTGCAGCGTCACACGGCGCAGTTTCAGAAATCCCTGCTGCTTCTTTCCCTCTTCCTTCCCAGAGCAGAGGAGGGGTGGTTTGCTGTTTTATTGCGGGTGTTTTCACGCGGCTGTTGCTGGGTTGATGACAGCCTGGGGAAAGCCAAGCCGGGGTGATTTGCTTCCATCTGGGTTTGGTCCGACACGTGCTGATGGCTTTAAACTGCAGGAGGGCAGGGATAGATGGGATTTTGGGAAGGAATTCTTCCCTGTGAGGGCGGGGAGGCCCTGGCACAGGGTGCCCAGAGAAGCTGTGGCTGCCCCTGGATCCCTGGAAGTGTCCAAGGCTGGGTTGGACGGGGCTTGGAGCAGCCTGGGACAGTGGAAGGTGCCCCTGCCCGTGGAACCCAGGATGGTCTGTGAGGTGCCTCCCAACCCAAACCATTCTGGGAACCCTGCTGGTTCCAGCCCATCTGCTCCGAAATGAGAGGCTCTTGGACATCCCCCATGTCCAGCACTTGGGGTGCTCCACCACCACCATTTCACAGGCAGTAAAACCCAAAAATGAAAACCTCTCTGGGTTATCTCAGCTTTTTCTGAGTCAAACTGCCCTGCTGTGCTCAGGCTTCCTGTTAGAGAGGCTTTATCCCAGAGAGTGGCTGCAGGTTACACCCCTTCAGAAGGCCTTTTAGTCACTAAATTCATTTTCTAAGTTTTCACAGATGCTGCATCACTCACCACCTCTTCACCTTCTACGTGGACAGAGTTTTCAAGCACTGCAGGACCGAGGACTCGTTCGTGAACAGGAAAAGCAGCAGCATCACCAACTCCTTCCTCAGCGCCAGGAGGAAGCTCGGGCAGTGTGTGAGTCCTGGCTGCTGCTCCAGTGGAGATTCTTCTGTGACTATTTCACATCTAAACCAGCCTGAGAGGTCTGAGAGCTGCAAAGTCTCTGTTTCCAGACATGGTTTTAACGAGAGCACAAAGCAGAGTGATGGGACGAGTGTTCTGCCCACTGAGAGATTTTGGTATCTGCCCACTCACCAGCAAAGCCCCCCACTGGTCCTAAAGACCAATATTTACCCTGTCCCCGTGTCTGCCAAGTCAACTGTTGTGAGCTGAAGTCTGGTTTAGGGACCTTTCCCACAGTTCCACCATGTCTCAGTCTATGATGCCCAGCAAAATTAGAAACGGAAATCTTATTTTTAAAAATTAACTGCCCAGACTGATGAATTAATCTTATTTTTCCAGCGTGAGCAGAATAATTGCGTGTGTGGGGAGGAATCCACGGAGAAATTCAAGCAAATACTCGTGAACTGTGAAGGACTGAGTTGGTGACCGTGTCTGGTAATTAACACAGATATTTAAATTCTGGTAATTAACACAGATATTTAAATTCTCTTTATGCTGGGTTGTACTGACTGTCTCTGCTCACAGCAGTCACATCTGCAGCCATGAAATCCCTGGGGGAGCTGGACATCCTCCTGGACTGGATGGAGAAATCTCGTTAGCGGGCGGCGTTAACGACCCACGGCCGGGGCTGAGGAGCTGCGGGGGCTCTGCACACAGCAGAGATGAGAGGAATGATAAATCAGGGGACCAGTGCAGCTCCTCAGCAATTCCAGCTGCATCCAGGCAAACGTGGAGAGCTCTGCCAGCCGGGGACATCAGCAGAGTCTTCATCAAGACGGAAATAACGAGTTTGATTAAATCAGCATCGCCCTCGCTGACTGCTGCCAAAGGATGCTCCAAGGAAAACCCACCAGGGTTTCTCTTGCTGGCAGATATAAGCTGTGATCACGTCATAAAATTATTGTTTAAATTATACGTTTTTGGCCAGGGAAGGTGGGGAATGAGTGCTGGGTGCTGGCTGGGAGGACTTTGGTGCAGCTGATGTTGCACAAACCTGGGCTCGAGCTCAGGGCTGCTGCCACTGATGGATCTGGCCAAAATGAGGAGCACAGTGTGAGAAATGCTGCCAAGAACGGGCCCTAGCAGGCACGTGAGGCCTCAGAAATCCTTGTTTCCTTTTCAGATGATATTTTCTGCCTTATCGGTAAAAGCGTTCCTGTGCAAGAGATGTGGTTGCTGAACAGAAAAAGGTTCCTGAGTGTGTTGTGCAATTTACTGACACTCAGGCGTGAGTTTTGTGGAAATTGGTTGCGATGACTGTAAATAAACCCCACTTGAAACTGTGCTGAGTCTGTTTGTCAAAATTCTGAGGAATTACGTGATTCTTGTTGGTGAAACCTTCTGAATTCTCTGTGGTGGCCTCTCACAGCAGACGCTGTGGCTCCGGAGTCCCGGGGCTGCTGCATCCTTCCCGGGCATGCCAGAACCACCCGGGAATTCTGCTCATCCCGGCCCAGGGCACCGAGGGAGGAGCAGAGATGGGGAAAGGACACGGCCGGGCAGGCTGGGGAGGAGGAGGATTTGCAAAGGGAGAGCAGAAGGGGTTTTCTCCTCTCGGAAATTTCCAAACCCGAGCGCTCTCCCGCCGCTGCTGCTCCCTGGGGACGCTTTCCAGGCTCTCGCCTTTCCCTCTGCACCAGAGCCGGGCATTCCCTCCCTTCCAGCGGCTCTGGGAGGGTGCAGATCTGTCCCAAGATCCAGATCCCTCCCCAAGATCCGGATCCTTCCCGAGACCCAGATCCCCTCCTGAGATCCAGATCCCTCCCTGAGATCCAGATCCCTCCCCGAGATCCAGACCCTTCCCCGAGATCCAGATCCTTCCCCGAGATCCAGACCCCACTCCGAGATCCAGATCCCTCCCCAAGATCCGGATCCTTCCCGAGACCCAGATCCCTCCCTGAGATCCAGATCCCTTCCCGAGATCCAGACCTCTTCCTGAGATTCAGAGTTTTTCCCAAAATCCAGACCCCACTCCGAGATCCAGACCCCTTCCCAATATCCAGATCTCTTCCCGGGATCCAGACCCCTTCCTGAAATCCAGACCCCACTCCGAGATCCAGACCCCTTCCCAAGACCCAGACCCCTTCCTGAGATCCAGATCTTTCCTGAGACCCAAACTCTTTCCCCGAGACCCAGACCCCCTCCCAAGATCCAGACCCTTCCCCAAAATCCAGACCCTTCCCCAGGCCCAGACCCTTTCCCCCTGTCCTGCCGGGGGATGCAGCGCTGTGGGAACGGGGCCGCAGAGCCCTCGCCCCGTTTTGGGGGCTGGCAGGGGGGTGCTGGGCAGGGCAGTGGGGTGCAGACCCAGGGAAGGGGGGAGCAGCTGCCCCGCTCATCCCAGCACAGTTCAGGAATGATTTGTGTTTTATCCTCAGCCAAACTCGGTGTCTCTCAGCCAACCCAGCCTGCCACGGTCACCTCCTCGTCGTTACAGCTTCCTACACGGCTTTACCTGGGGAATATTCAGCTCTTCCCACCCTTTTCTGTGGAATCCTCCCTGGGTGGGCTCTCCTGTGATGCCCCACAGACCCTGAGCTCCCCATTCTGCTGAAAGCCACTGCGTTCTTTATTGTTCCTGCATACAAAGTCTCCAGGCCGTGTCCGGCCTGCAGGTGCTGCCCTCAGGTCACAAAAGCTTAGAGAAATCAAAAGCATCTGAAGGGTTTTCCAGCTGCCTCGAAAAGAAAATGGGATTTTTTTTCTCTATTTTTTTTTTCTCCCAATGTTCCTTCTGGCCCGTGAGACCCCAGTGCTGGAGCTGGGGCTGCAGGTGGGACGAGCCACTCGAGTTCCTGCTGTTCCCCAGCCCAACCTCCTCGCTCAGTCCCGCACTCCCAGCCCAGCCCCCTCTGGCATCAAACGATTCCTCCTAAATCACCACTCGAAAGCTGAATTTAAGCAAAAAAGGGTCAAGCTGTAGCAAATTGGGGTAGCAATGAACAGTGCTGCTGGCTGACGTGGTGATCCTCGAGGCAGAGCTGGTCCCAGGCGCTGCCACCCCCTCAGACCCGGTCCTGGGTGGGTGCCACGTCCAGGACAGCGCTGTCCCCTCCGCTGCTGGCCTGGGCCATGTCCGAGGTGACCAGGAAGGAGGAGTGGGCGAGGTCAGCACCCTCCTTGGAGCTCTGGGGAGGACAGGAGGACACAGTCAGGGCATGGGGACGGGCAGCAGGGGAAAGGCAGCGTTTTGTGGGTATCCCCACACTGGAGGAGTGGCACAGCCAGCGGGTCACACTGGTGCTGGTGTGAGCATCATCCTGGGAAGACCCCAAAATTTTTTAGGTTTGGGACTCCGTGGCAAGCCTGGGTGTTGGTGTCCAGGTCCCCTGTCCTAGAGCTGCTGGGCTTCAGTGGTTTCCTGAGCTTCCTTTATTGCTCCAGTTCAGCTCCTGGCACTTACAGCACCCACACCTCAGCTGGTGACAGGGACTTGGAAAAAGACAGGCTCGAATCTGGCACCTGTGGCCACTGCCCAGTGGTGCCCCGGGACCATGACCTTACCTGAGGGGAGGGGAGGCAGGAGAGGGCAGGGGAAGGCAGAGAAAATTAGGGAAAGGCAGGGCCCTGAGGAGCAAGTCACAGCCTCTGCCATGGCAGAGCCCTCCCCGTGCCCCCTGCACCGCTGGAAACTGGGACGTGCCCTGGTTTCCAGCCATCTGCTTACCCCGTGTTGCACATTTCTGGTAACAACCCCAACCCTCCTGCCGCTGCCTGGGGCTGCCTTGGTTTATTTCTTGAAGCAGAGTGACCGCTGTAATTGTCTCTGCTGAAGTGGGGAGTCAGGACAGGGGTGAGACCCACGCACGGGGCTGGTCTGCAGCAGGTGCTGGATCCGGGTAAAACGGAGAGCACCCATTTATGGACACCCATGAAGCCCCTGGGAGAGGAGACAGCCCCTCCGGCAGAGACTGCAGGGCTATGGCCACATCTCCCAGGCCACTGGCTTCTCTCCTGCCTCCTCTTACCCTTTTTGCCTCCTTTGTGTTGGCAGCGCTTCCCGGAGTGTCCGTGCTGGTGATGAACTCTGCAGGCAGAGAAAGGAGGGTGTTGGGGAGGGCTGGCAGGTGTTTCCGTGGCTTTTGTGGGGTGTTCCAGCAAGGAAGGGCAGACCCCGGGCTGGGCTGGGGTCCCCCACTCACCGTCCCCCCCCATGGGGGTCTCCTGGCTGTCCTTCACACAGGCAATGTTGCTGGCGCTGTAGTCCCTGATGCTTTCGAAGTCTGACATGCTGATGTTCGTCCTGTAGCTCCCCACGGACACCAGATCTGGTGAGAAGGAGGAGGAAAATCCCTCGGGTCTCGCTCAGAGTGGGTGGGAGCACTCTCAGCCCCAAACCCTCCGTGCCAGGCGCCTGTGACAATGGGCAAAGCCCAGGGAGGGCTGGGCTCGGTCCCAGCCTGGACATCCCGGGAGCTGGAGCCCTGGGGATGGGGTCAGTGGGAGCAGCAGGGCGTTGGAGCTCTCTGGACGGGGTCACTGGAGGATCAGGGACCTTCCCTGCCTGTCCTGGTGTGGTACCAGCAGAGCAGCTCAGCCCAGCACGTGGGTATTGATTTAATTTAACGCTGCTGCCGTTCCTTGGGAGCCCAGAGAGGCAGGGACTCACCAGATCTCTTCAGCTGCCTGTATTTGACAACGGCAAAAGCTGTCACGGTGATCAGGATCAGCCCAGCAAGAGGGCCCAGCACCAAGGCCAGAGTGTTGGAGCCGTGGCTTTCATCAGAGCTGGAACAGAGGGAGGGAGAGAACGCTGAGAATGGTGAAAATCCAGCAGGCTAAATCTGGGTAGTGTGGTAATTCTGAGTGAGCACGGTGCAATTCAGTCAATGAACTGGATCCTAGCACATACAATGAACAAAACCCAAATAAAAATATAGGCTAGAGGCTGTGCATCAGCAGCTTGGTTATAAATACGTGAAGGAAACTTCTCTAATATTAACAAAAGTACTTTCAAATGATTGTTTTGTACCTGGAATTTCTAATCATTTCCTTCTGATACTATTTGCTTCAACTAGAGATTAATTGCGAATCGTCTTGCCCTTTGCTGTCATTTTTTATCTTCTCTGACATTTACAGCCAAGTTCTTTGGGGATAAGATTTTTTTTTTGGGTGTTGCTAAACACCACACACAGGGTGTACAAACACAGCACCCACAGTGGGTCCCTACAAACCCCACAAAAACGATAAATGGCAGGGCAGGGAGAGAACCAACCTCTCTGGGGCCGCTCCTTTGCGCACCTCAGCATCGCTGGAGGCTCCTCCGGGCTCACGGCTGGAACCACCAACATCCAGGAGCTCTGGGCTGTGCCCGGCCTCGCTGCCTGTGTGCCCCAGGGAAGGAGGGTGGTCAGTGAGAACTGGGCACCAAAACTCTCTGGATGTGTTTGGTGGACGTGGAGCTGCTCTGGGTTTTGGCTTTTCTGTGAGAGGCTCTTCAAAGTGGGGGTTTGAGATCTGGAATGATCTCACACCGGGTGATTTACTGCGAAAATCTCAAGTGGGCTCTCTCTGCTTGTGAACTTTTGGAAGTCTTGCATTTCTAGGTAGAAAGGCTTGCGTTTCTAAGTTCTGCCTCTAATATTTCCAGAAAAAAATTCTGCATCCTTGCTTTGCTTTTATTCCTGGCTCCCTGCCCATCAAAAGCCATGAAATGAGGTTGTTTCTTCCTCTCTGTTCTCACTTTGACCATCACCCACTTAGTGTGGCTGAATACAGGACACCCAATGCTCCTCTCTTTCTCTGCTTCTGACAACATTCCTCCCCCCACCACCACTTAAATTCCAAAATAATTCACCAAAGCCAAGACTAAGCCCCTTGCTGTTGCTGTCAGCCTTTCCCGCTCCTTACTGGCTCCCTGTTTATTGAGATAAGACCTTCCCATGAGCAAGATCCCTGAACCAGGTCAGTTCTCCACCTGAAAGGTGCCAGAACTAAACCACGGTACCAACTGAACAGCAACAATTAGCGAGGATGGGGTTAAAACTAAAACCACTGTGGAAAGAGGCGAGTTTTAGGCCGGGTTCTTTACAACTGGGAGGTCGGGGCAGAAGGGAGCGTGATCACAGGCAGGACAGGGATCACAGGGATCACAGCAGGGCCAGCCCTGCCCAGGAGCTCACCTGTGGCCACCCGCAGCCTCACGGCCATGGTTTCCCCGAGGAGCCCGCCGCGCTTCACCCCGCACCAGTACCAGCCTTCATCCTCCTCCACCACCGGGTCAAAGCTCAGCACCACTGTCCTGGAGGAGCTGTCGCAGCTGGCACCTGGCCCTGGCGGCCTCTGGTTGTGCGCTGGCACCACGGGGCAGCCGGTGAAGTTCCACCTGCACCAGTACTTCTGGTAGGAGTAGTACTGGCAGGGGTAGGAGCAGGTTAAATTCAGCCGGGAGCCCGCGCGTGCCTCCACGTCCTTCTGGCCCGTCAGGCCAGGCTCTCCTGCAAGGGCAAACGGGGCATCAGGGCTGCTGAGGGGGGTTCGGGGTGGGGGTGGCTGTCAGCAGCGGATGGTGCTGCTGGGGATGGAGATTTTGTGAAAGTGCCCCTTGCATTGCGAAGTTAAGGCTGGAGATGCCGTTTATGGTTCTGTTCTCGCGAGGCTTAAGAAATACTTAATGAGGGTTTTCTGTGAAAATCCCCACAAAACTGAAACTTTGTGTTTCAGTCCTAAAGCTGCTGGGGCGAGGTCAGGCTCGGAGCTCACATCTCTTCCCAAAAAGCCGGATTGCTCACTTGGGGTGCTCAGGAGGTGATTTTGTACCTCCCGAGCAGGCAGGGAACTGCCAGCGCGCAGCTCTTACCGTCTACAACCTTCAGCTCCGTCGATGATTGCTGCTCCTTCAGTTCATTGGACATGCACCAGTAAAAGCCCTGGTCCTTGGCCTGCAGCTGGTTCAGGATGATGGTGACAGTTTTGTTTTCGGGGCTCTCGAACATGGCCACTCTGCCCTCGTAGTTGTACTTCACGTACCCGGTGTTGTCTATGATCTTGTCGCATCCCTGGGGTCTCCACTTGCACCAGATCCTGGTGGAGGATTTCTTTAGAGGATCAAAGAGGCACTCGAAAGTTGCTGAGCTTCCTTTTTTCCCAGTGACCGTGGTCTTTAACTGAGGGAAGTTGGTGTCTGTTGGTAAGAACGAGATGAGCAGTTATGAAAGCCTCGCTCGTGTCCATGGGGCTCTCTTCCAAGAAAATCAACGTTATCAGATCAAACAGAGCTGCTGGGGCTAAAGCAAGGCCAGGCAAAGCTCAGGGGGCAGCTGGCAGGAGACTGTCCTGGCACTGGTGGGAATTGATCCTAGAGGGTCAGTCAGGCCTTGCTTGTTCCCAAATTCACTGAGTGGTGTTGGCTTTGTGGATGTTCCAAAGCTCTCTTCCCTTTGCTAGAGGGAACATCTACATCTGTCAGGTTGAGATTTAAGGAATCGGGGTTTGAAGAGACAGCTTGCCTGCCTCAGACTGGGGGGTGAAGTTTGTCTGCTGGAGTTTTGGGCTGGGGAACAGAGCTGTCCGCTGTTGGGAAGGTGAAGTCTGGATCCAAGCCTTATTTAGCAATGCTTTAGTACATTACAGGTGGTTAAATGGACAGAAGGGAGTATTTAGATGAGAGAATAGGATAAAATAGCAAAGAGAAATTCGAATTCTTGCTAAATAAAGTGAGGCTGCTGGTGATCCTTCTGAAGAGAAGGAGAGAGGAAGGGGAAAACACTGGGAACAGCTCACCCTCGTAGATGAACACGTCCAGCTCCTTCCATTTTCCTTCCTTCCCGTATTCACCAGCCCCGCAGTAGTACAAGCCTGCATCCTCCCAGTCCATCTGGGTCATGGTGACACTGAACGAGCCCGGGGGCTCCTCGAAAGTCAGCAGAACCCTCCCTTTGAAATCCTCATCGATTTCCTGGTGGCTGTTGGCGACGTTCCGGCAGCCCTCCTTCTCCTTCTTGCACAGGTATCTCTTCACGTCGGCCGTGTCCGCCCCGAAGCTGCAGGACACGGTCCAGGTGCTGTGGAGCTTCACGTAGAAGAGCTCAGGTGCCTCAGGAACAGGTGGGGCTGCACACAGAGACACGGGCAGGGCTGGAGTGAAACTTCCCCAGCACCTGCAGCTCTCCGACACCGAACGGACCACGGTGTTTAAAAGGGAGAGCGGGGTGAAAACTAAAAGAAAAGGGGTGAAAACTAAAAGAAAAGGGGTGAAAACTGAAAGAAAACGGTTTTTTAGGGAGCATGCGCTTACCTTCAGCAACACTGAGAGCGACCGTGTGGGACAGCCCTCTGCCATTGACCCCCACGCCACACTGGTAGGAGCCAGCATCCTCCAGCCCCAGCGCCGAGATGTTCACCTGGAAGCTCTCGGCCTCGGGGTGGTCAGCCAGGGCCACTCTGTCCCGGTAGCTGGGGGCCACGTAGCCCGTGGCCACCACGGTGACACAGCGGGGGCCCGACTGCCTGCACCAGTATTTCCTGTCGTGCCTGTTCACCGCCGTGGGAGGGTAGAAGCAGCGGATGGTGGCCGAGCCGCCCAGCACGGCCTGGACCTGCCGCGGGCCGAACACGGGGCTGGAGACTGCGAGGGGAGAGCGGGCCTGGCGTGAGTGCCACGTGTGCCAGCGTCAGAGGGTGCCCTGGCAGTGAGGGGCACCTGTGGTCCTGTTTATTGTCTGTTATAACCTTGGAGTCAGAGAATTTTCACACAGTTTCATGTAAATAATAGTCGATTTTTACTTAACCGTATTTTCTGTTTTTCATTCTTTTTGTGACAAAAGAAAGTTTGATGAGCATCTGTTGCTCTGTTTTTTGCTAAGCCTTCTGTTTTAACCTTGGAGTCTGAGAATTTTCACACAGTTTTATGTAAATAATAGCTGATGTTTATTTAACCGTATTTTCTGTTTTTCATTCCTTTTGTGATAAGAGAAACTTTGATGAGCATCCTTTTTCTCCAGTGGGATTGGAGAGGAATTGACATGACTTCCAATCCCTTGTGGAGTTGAGAATCTTATAAAACATGGCAAATGTAAATAAACTCTCTCTTTTCCCTCCTTTCTGCTGAACCCAGCAGGTGTGAGCGTGTCCTTTATTGTGCTTTCACCGGCACAAGCATCCAGTGGGATTGGAGAGGAAGTGACACATCCTCCAATCCCTTGTGGAGTTGAGAACCCTATAAAGTATGATAAATGTAAATAAAGTCTCTCTTTTCCCTCTTTCTGCTGAACCCAGCAGGGGTGAGAGTTTCCTTTATTGTGCCTTTACCAGCACAGGCACCCACGGGGTGAGGACGCTCTCCGGACCCTCCTCCTCCTCCCTCCCCAGTGTGGCCCCTGGTCCCCCCCGTGTCCCCAGCAGGTGACACTCACTGGTTGCCTTGGGGGGGTGTCTGCTCCTTGCAGATGCAGCCGGGAACAAGGAGAGCAGGACCAGGAACACCAGTGAAGTCATCTTTCCTGCATTCCCTGGAAAAGGTGTGGAAGGACGGGGTGAATAATCACACGTGTGAAATGTTGGTCATGTAACACTCCTCGTGCTCGCAGGATATGAGGGTTGTGGCTGCCTGATGTAGGAAGAAATGTGGGTTTTAATTGCTCCTGTCAAGGAAGTGGATGGGGAAAACTTGGAAGGAGTTGCTGGCTCAGTTCTTGCCTGTGGTGCTGCACGGCAGCAGGACTGGATCTCATCCCAACACCCCAGCATTCCCTCTGGCACAGAATTCCTGACTGCAGCCCGTGGTTAGTGGCTGCTCTTTGCTTCCCTGCTCTGTCCAAGGACACACGGAAGAGAAAAACTGTGATATTTTCACCTTTACTTTTTAATTCTTTCCTCCGCTGCTGAGGAATTGAGTGAGCCGCAGGGATTTGCCTCAGCTCTGCTCCTCCAGAAATCAGATTTTATGGGCAATTCCTGATCCACCTGCCCATTCCAGGCTCATACAAGGCACCCACAGGAGCTGATGAGAGGTGCCAAGGAAAACCCTTATAAACAACCAGAGGAATTTTATTTCAGGGCATCGACTGACACAATTTTATTAAGGGTAATTCCCGGCAGAAGAAAAAAGCTTTTATTTCCCTGTTAAGGTGAAAGGTGTTCTGTTGTGCCTCTTCCTTGTATTGTGATTTCTCTTTGCTCAATGGCCACTTGTCCACGGCTAATAATTAACTCGCTGAGCATGAAAAATTCTCTTTCAAACACATCCCAGAAGTAGCCAGCAAGGCAAACACAACAAAATCTGCAGAAAGCAAACAACGGGGCACAAAGAGGGCCTTGATGTTTGCCCCGGGCTCGCAGCAGCTCCTCTGGCTGGTGGTCACCTCAGTGCCCTCCAGCCTGTGGTGCAAGCAGCACCCAGCTCAGCCTTGCCCCTTTTGGCAAAGTGGAAATAATCTGTTGTTCTGATTTCTTCCAAAAATCCAACTATTTTTGGGGTACAGACCATGCACTTTTGTCAGGTGTGGAAGGTTGTTTCCAGGACACTTCCCTGGAGCTGGGTTGGGGCCATCACCTTCCTCACCAGCTCTGTTTTATGCCTAAATTTTGATATTTTCCAGGTTTCCAGCAGCAAGAGCTCTCTGGCCAGGTTGGCTCTTCCAAGTCTCATCCGTTACAAGACTTTCCCTAAATTTGTTGTGCTTTTGGGATTCTTTCAGCCCTAGGGAGAATTATCTTCAGATTTCTGGTGATTTGGAAGAGACCGACCCCTGAGCTGTGCAAACCTGAGCCAGCAGCTGCTCTGAGCGTGGAACCCCAGAGCTCAGCTCCCAAATTCTGCTGAATTCCTGCTGCAGGGATGGCAGGGATCAGCCCAGTCCAGCCCATTAGATATTAACTATTGCTCCTGACCATGACTGGCGTCAAGGCCGCGCCACGGGACCAACAGGACACGAGGGTTTGGTGGTGACATTTGTCATCCCCGCAGCCCAGGAGCCCTCCTGGCTCTGTGTGGAAGGCTTGCTGCTATCCAAATAGCTGAGAAATTATATCACAGAGGTAATAGATTCTATATTGAGGTGATATATTCTATATATTTTATATATTTTGTAACATTTTTTCACTCAAACCCTTCTGGCCCGCGGGGAAGCTGTGAAGATGCAAATTGTTGTAGAGAGTTGTGCTGTGAGGAGCTGCTGGAGACTTCTGTGCCCAGAAAAAGGGCACAGCAGCAAATTTCATCCTGCCAGGCCTGGGTTTTCCACACCTTCAGCTGCCCATGGAGGTCACTGCTTACCTTGCCCTGCCAGGAGTGTTCTTTGGGGGAGTGGGCTGGGGAAAAGGCAGCAATCCACCCCATTTCCATGGGGTTGAAAATGAGCACTCAGCTTCCAGAGAGGAGATCGAGCTGACCCAAACAGATGCAGAAAATAAACATTTCCAGCTCCAAACAGACAGTGTTCCTTTTCAGTGAGGAGAGAATGAAGAGGAGGGGCTCCTTTTGTGATGCGGTGAGCAGAAACACCCAGGCAGAATTTACTGAAGATTATCAGGATTTAGCCAGAAATCTGCAGTTTTTAGGAATGCCTGCAGTGCTTGGGACCCTCCTAGCTAAGAATGTTTGTGCCAGCTAAACTCTGTCCTGTGGGAGCAATATATTCCAGAAAAGAAATGAAATAGAACCAACAGGCAGCTCCCATGGTGGTGACTGGAACATCAGCCGAGACTGTGCTGCTGGCCCAGTTTGATGTTCCTCTCAGCTGTTGGATCCACTCTACACTAACCTGACACCTAATCTGATGTTCCTTTAAGCTGTTGGATCCCCCAGGCACCAACTTGTTGCTTTTCAGACCAGACCTTTGTGGTTCATTCGTTTCTCAGGCTGGGAAGCGAAGCCGATTTCTGCACTGTTAAATTATTTTGGTTTAATTCTCCTCTTCCTACCAGGAGCAGGAGCATCCCCTGGCCCAAGAGCACTTGCTGCCCTCAGCCTGGAGGGATGGAGGGTGCCAGGGCAGGACTCATTAAGAGCTGCAATTAGGTGATTATCTGTACTTCAGAAATGCACTGAATCCATAGGAACGTTTCCTCTGCAGAGCAGGGATCCAGGCGTGTGGGAACCCACACCTTCCCTGGCCTGGAAGGGACAGGGCTCTGCCAGGCTGCTCTGATTTCACTTTTAGGATGTCCAGCCTGTTCTCCCAAGCTTCAGTCTCTATTTATCCTCCTGTAACTGTACAAGCTTCTCAGGGAGCTTCTAAAGCAGCTCCTTTAGGACAGAACTGCACCAATTCTCTTCTGAAATTCCAAAATCTGCCCGCTGGCATTCGGAAGTCAGTAACGACCTCAGGCCGAGTGGCAAAGTTTAGATTGCCACAGTAATACTTACTAACTTTTATTTCCTATGTTCAAACTTAATGCAAATACTGTAATGATAATTAACCTTTTCCCCCCCAGAAATTCAATATTAAAAGTTTACTGCAGAGAAGAAACCAGAGCTGCCACGAGCCTGTTCCTGGGGCTCTTCCAGGACAAACCAGCCTCCCACCAGTGAGCCCTGAAGATGAAACAGCTCCAAACCACTGCTCCCCTCCCGTGCGAGGAAGGGTCCTCAAAAGCCACCCCAGACTCGTGTCCTTCTCCTTCCCCATCCCAGCACACTCCTACAAAGGGTTTTGCATTTCCAAGAGCAGCTTTACTTACACTCGGGGCTCCTCCTGCACCTCTGCTCTCCCTTTCAGGCTGAGCCCGGCCCCGCTGCGGGTGCCCCGTGTCCCTGTCCCCTCCTGTGGCACTGCCAGCCTGGTTTAAATACTGGCTGCGCTTCCAGCCCTGCATTTCCACCTGTTGTGCCTTAAAGGAACCACGTCCAGCAGCGCTGCCAGGCCAGCCCAGCCCAGCCCAGCCCGGCCCTGCTGCCCTCCCCTGTCACCCTCCCGATCACAGCCACCCCACGGGCTCCCAGCAGAGCTCCAGGGCACCTCTGCCTCCTTTGGGAAGGAGCTTGGTGGCTCTGTGGGGTCACATCTGTGGAGGGTCCTGGTCCAAAAAGCATCAGCTCTTTGCCTGGGCAGCTGTGGTTCCTTGTTTTGCCTTGTTTTAATGATGCACAAGCAGGAATTCCTCCTGACTGGGGGGGTCACATGGAGCTTTCCTCATGCACTCAGTGAAAACTGATGAGTTTGAACAGCATGGCAGCTCCAGGCATTCCTGCCACGCCTGGGAGCAGCCAGATCCTGCCCCAGAATTGGGATCTTCGACAGATTTACCAGATCTCAAAGCCAGCTTTGGAAGTGCCTTTTGTTCAGCTGAGGGTGTTCAGCTCCTTTCTTTCCACGAATGTGCAGATTTCGGGTGGGGAAGGAGCTTTTGGCTGTTGCTGTGCTTGGTGGGGTTCGTGGGCTGAGAGAGCAGCCACCACCACCTCTGCTAGGTGGGAACCAACCCCGATTCCCTGCCAGCCCTGCCCCGGTGCTGCTTCCCTGGGCATTCCAAGCATTCCCCAGGCAGTGCTGGCATTCCTTCTCTGCCCCGTGGCCACCGAGCTGCCCTGGCTGGACCACAGAGGACACAGCTGTGTTTGCTCTCCTGGAGCTCCCACCCTCCCAGGCACGGATCCCTCGGGATCAGCCTCCCTGCTGGATCCTGCAGAGGGGTGGGAATGCCCTTTTTAAGGTTTTTTAAGGGTTTTTAAGCCCTTGCAGAGGAAGGTGGGATGGCCATGGGCAGAGGAGAACCTGGCAGAAACCTGGGAATCTGTAACTGCTGGTGCATCTCAAGGAGGAAAAACGAACCCAAGGTGAACAAACAGGGTTTTTTTAACCAAACCCCCCCTTTCACCCTCCAGGTTTCCAGTAAAACCAACCCGTTGCCTCATGCAAATATATTTGAGATGTATTTCCTTGCTTTAGCACATGAGGAAGTGTTTTCCTGCCAAGTCCCGGGTTCCAAAGCATTTTGGCATCTCCAGAAAACAAACAGCCTTCGGATTGCTGTGATTTGGGGAGTGCAGGTTGCAGCACGAGCCACGGGCTGAGTGCAGAACCAGCGCTGCTGCTCGGGGCTGGGGCTGAGTCTGATCTGGTTTGGGAGCTGTGGGCATCCCTGCAGAAGAGGTGAAGGAAAAATAGCACTTGGGAAGGTGGGTGTCTGAGAAACTGAAGTCAGACGTGGTTTAAGTGTTGGAAAATCACTCCATGGACCAGGATTTTTTAACGAAACCCCCAGAAAATTCTTATTTTTTGAGCAACCTGATCCCTTCCAACCCAAACCATTCTGTGATTCTCTGACATGAGCAACCCTGAAGCCACCAAGGCCCTTCCCTCCCCACCCCTCCCCAGCTTTACCTTCCCCTCAAGGAAATAACCCACAAATAACCGGGTTCAGGTGCATTATTTTATTCTCTCTTGTGCAAAGCACAGAGCAGTTTGGGCAGGCTGGGGGTTCAGCTCTCAGTTAAGGGGGTTTGGGTTCTGAGCAGAGCAATGGGAGGTGCTGGGGGTTTGGCATTTCCGTGGGGACAATTCCCAGCTCGGGCACACGGGGCTGGCACAGGAGGTTCTGGCTCAGGTCTTCCCCAGGCACCTTGAAAAGCAACTTTCCCCCATAGGGCAGCTGTGAAATAACGAAATAGAGGAGAAGCTGTGATCTGGCTTTGCCTCTCTGAGTGTTTGCAGAAGTGATTTCTCAGGTGTTTCTGGGTTTATGCCAAACTCGGTGTTTTAAATGATATTTTAGGGAGTTCTGAGAACAGAGAGCTGGAGAAACCCGGGGCAGAGGGGACTTCTGGAGCCACCCTCCTGCTCAGCTTAAGGGACTTATCCCAGGCTTTACCCCAGCCCAGACACCTGGGAGCAAAAGGCATGAACAATTTCTGGGCTTCATTCTCATTTTTAGGAGTTTTTCACAGAATGTTCAGAGTTTATTTTCAAGGTTTTAGGGGGGATGTGATTTTTCCTTTCCATTCTTTATATTTAGGACCAGAACACCCCTTTTGGCTCTGGATGTGTTGTGATGAGAATGTGAAATCACCACATTTCTGAGCCACTATCCCACTAATTTTTTTTTTCAGTGGAGTCCTTTCCACTGGTACAAATTCCTACAGATCAGATGCACTTCAGAATATTTGCTCAGACGATTTTTACAGGAGCTTTTCTCTAAAAACCATCAACAGACTCTTACACAGGAGCTGGTCATCCTGATGTTTCTGAGGATAGCAGAGATTGTCCTGCACAATAGAACAAAAAAGAAGGACATGGTTGCAACACAGGGAGCAATAATTACGTCTGTGTAACACCGAGAGAGGTGATAAGCAATCAGAATTTACTGAAACAGGCAGGAAGAGCGATAACAGCTTTACCACTTGCAATCAAAAATTAAAATCAACCCTGCAATAAATATATAAACTTTATGTAGGGTTTAATCCAAGTCTTTTGAAATCCGTGGCTTAACATTTCTTGGTAAGGAGCAAAGGCAAGGGTTTGGCAGCAGAATGTGATTCTTGGACTGTGGATTGTCATTCCTGGCCTGCAAACCTGCTGCCTCTCCTGTTTTCCTTGCTAAGCCACAAATTCCCCCCTTAAAACTGAGGTTTATTCTCTTTTATCAAGGGAGAGGATGCTTGCAGTGCCAGCTCCAGCAAACACCCACCTACATTTGCCAGATCCCATCCCGAATTCCTGCACTTCTCCTGGACCTGGGCTCTCCTCCGTCCTTTCCTCCCTTCCAGGGCTCAGCCCAGCACGGGCCAAAGCTGGCTCCAGGCTCCCCGAGGTGCCTCCTGCTCCTCCTTTGAAACAAAACACACGGATGCACTGCAGGGAACTCCTCTTTGAGTACTCCAGACACCAAATTTGGCCATTATGCCACAGTTTCCTTCTTGTGAAAAATGTATTTCCCCTCACCGCTGTCATCGCTGCAGGTTTTTTGTCCCTATATTTATTTCTATGGATACAATACCGTCTGGGTTAAGGTAGATACACACGTCTTTGCAGGTCAGTCATCAGAAGGGATTTTTTGGGCCTGTCTCTGCCAGCTTTGTGCTGAATGAGCCGGATTTGGCCCCAGAAGCTGCCCTGAGTGAAGCCCCTCGCACCACAGAGCTCCCTCCCCTCGGGATTTTCTCTCACTCACGGAGCCATAAATCTCCTGCACACAAAACCCCAGCCTTGCTTTCAGCAGGGCTCCAGGACTTCCATTTCCTCCGTTTGCTTTGCGTTTGAGCACATTTCAAACCAAACCAAACATCTCCTCGAGGGCTTTGCCTGCAGGTCCAGCTGCGCTCTCGGGCTGCAGGACGGACACGTGGCTGGGAGATGGGAACATTCCACGGGCCAGACTCCAGCCCCTGGAAAACACAAGCACAGCCCTTGCAAAACAACCACTGCAGCCCCAAAACGTGTTGCCTGAACTTACCTGGCTTCTTCTGAAGCTTGATTTTGGCCAGGGTGAGGACGGCGATGATCAGCAGAAGCAGAGCTGGTAACACAGCCGGGAGCAGCCGTGGGTGCCCCGAGGAGCTGGGAGGATGAAGCACCAGGGTTAAACTGGGTTTGGATTCGCCTTCGTGGGTGATGCAGGGGGTTGTTTTCATGCTAAAGGGTATCAAGGGGTTGTAAACTCTGACTGAATCAAAGAGAAGCCAACAGAGTCGAGGAGAGTTGAAATTGTTGTGGCTTCTGCAGCTGCTGTGTGGGGTTAGTGCTGCCAGCTGGGTTACCCCTCCAAAGGGAAAATGAGCTGTTTGCACAACACAAATTGACAAGAAATACGTCCTTCTGGTGAGCTGGTACAACCCTGACACTGCTGGGAGGGGTCTGCCCTCTTTCAGTGAGGATGGCAGGGAAACCTGGCTGGGGGGAAGCTGGGGAGGGCGAGGATGGGGCTTAGGGGGAGGATGGGGCTTCCCATGCTGGGGCTCAGTGGGGTGGATTGAATCCAAGGGGCCCATCCCAGTATTGAACTGGAATTTTGGGCTTTGCCCAGTTTGGGTCTGGCTGATCCTGCAGTCCCTGGTGTGTCTGCACCAGAGACTCTCAGCAGGGCTGGCTGGTGGCCACAGAGGGGGAGAAGGGTTGGAGCTGCTTACGGGGAGCACAGGAGGCAAATCCACGGGGGTGAGACCCAGGAACTGGTGTGGAGAACACCCAGGGAATAATTCCTGGCCAAAACAGCCCCGGCCTTTTGGTGGACCTTGCCCAGGGCTCACTCCTGATGCAACAGTGAGCGCCCAGCGCTGCCTGTGGGCTCCTGGCTGGGGAAGGTGCACTGAGCTGAGCTTGAGCTACACGTTCACCAGGGCTGTTGCTCAAGCTCTGCAGCCTTTCCCAAGGTCCTGCCTGTTTCCCAAGGTCCAGGGAACCAGGCAGGAGCGTGGCTGTTGACTCTGGCACCTGCCCCACTGCAGGGTTAGAGACAAGCTCAGCGTGTGCCCGAGGTAACCTCGCCTGCCCTGGCTGCTCGTGGCTCCTGGAGGCGCTTCCAGCCGGGCACAGCTGCCCCAGGGCCCGGGGAACGGGGCAGGGAGGCTGGAGAGCACCGCGGGTGGGGCTGCAGACTCACCTCCCCTGGAAGGCTTCACCCGGCGGGGCTGCAGAGGGGCCGGGGGTGGCAGTGGGCAGCAGGGTGAGGCTGTCCTGGGTGACAGTGCCCGTCGTGGTGTCCGTGGGGACAGTGCCCGTCGAGGTGCCCTGGGTGACAGTGCCCGTCGTGGTGTCCGTGGGGACAGTGCCCGTCGAGGTGCCCCAGGTGACAGTGTCCATCGAGGTGCCCCTGGGGACACTGCCCATCCAGGTGCTTTTGGGGACAATGCCCATCCAGGTGCCCTTGGGGACAGTGCCCATCGAGGTGCCCCGAGTGACACTGCCCATCAAGCTGCCCTTGGGGACAATGCCCACCCAGGTGCCCTTGGGGACAGTGCCCATCGAGGTGCCTCTGGGGACAGTGCCCATCGAGGTGCCTTCGGGGACAGTGCCCATCGAGGTGCCCTTGGTGACAGTGCCCTTCGAGGTGCCTGTGGTGACAGTGCCCATCCAGGTGCCCTTGGTGACAGTGCCCATCGAGGTGTCCTTGGTGACAGTGCCCATCGAGGTGTCCTTGGGGACAATGCCCATCGAGGTGCCCCGGGGATCAGTGCCCATCCAGGTGCCCTTGGGGACAGTGCCCATCACGTCTGCGATGCTCCTGTGCCCGGGTGGGCTGGGGGCAGCAGGCCTTGCTGGCGTGGGTCTCACAGGAGTGGCTGTTCCTGGGCGCCGGGAGGAGCAGGTTTCTGCAGAGAACATTATTTTGAGGCTTTAGTCCCCATCCTTCTTGCAGAGGCAGCGTGGTTGTTAGATTTACCAGAGATTTACCTGGCATCTCGTGTGAAAAAACACCAGACTCAGGCATTTCTGTTTTCCTTGGAGCCCTACAGAAAGCAGCCTGGGAGCACTAAGAAAACCCTAATACCTGGCAAACATTCCTGCTTTAACCCCACTCTTCCTGCCTTCGCCAGAGGAGCAGCTCCATGGATCTGGGTATTTACACTCTGCAGTTTCTCAAACTGCAGGATAACCTTCAGAGCCAAACACCTCCCTGAGCTCCCCTTGCCAGGACCAGGATGTCACATCCTGGGGGTTTGCACCGTAAATAATCACCAAAATCATCCAAACCGATTAAATTTCCCCCAAAAGCTCAGCTCTCCCACCCCTGAAAACCTCCACCATCACCTCAGCTGCCTGCTAACAACCCAGGGCAGACGTGGAGCTGCTGTTTCTCCTGCTGTGGAACAATTTGGGGCTCCCCCAGGCCCTGCCAGCACCTACCCCTGCGGATGAGCAGCTTCAGGGAGGCCGTGAGCTCCGTGTGCCCGCTCCTGGCCCCACACCAGAACCACCCTGAGTCCTCCTGCCTCAGCTGCCTCAGCACCACCGTGAAGGTCCCACGCTCGGGGTGGCTGCTGGACATCTGGACTCGGCCTCTGTAGGAGCCCAGCACAAATCCCGCGTCGTCCAGCAGCAGCGAGCAGCTCCCTGCCTTCCACCTGCACAGGTATTTCTTCTCGGAGGTCTCCTCGGGGTTGTGGGGGCACTGGAAGGACAGCGAGCCCCCGACTGTGCCGCTGAGGAATTTGGGTCTCCTGGGGAGGGTGGAGGCTGCAGGGGAGGGACAGAATTTGGGTTTCACGCCCCTCGCCCGGCGCCGTGAGCCCCCCGTGCCCTGTCCCACCTGTGGCCACCTGCAGAACCACCTCCTGTGAGCTGTCCTGAGCCCTCAGTCCTCGTGTCCCGCACAGGTACAGCCCCAAATCCTCCTTCCTCAGGTCGTTTATCAGGACTTTGAAAGCCCCAGAGCTCTCCCGGGGGGTGATAAGGATTCGGCCTTGGTACCTCCTGTCCACGTAGCCATGGGAGCTGGCGATGGGAACGCAGCTGCTTCTGCCCACTTTGCACCAGAACCTCTTTGTGTCACTGTGGGTGTCCCCAGAGGGGCACAGGACAGTGACAGAGCCGTGGAGCTCCCCTCGGATGAGCTGGGTTGGCTTTGCCTCTGTGGCATCTGCAGGAGAGAGCAGGACAGGGACTACCAGCACACAGAACCCCCAGAAACCTCCCCATCCTTTTGGCTCTACAAATTACCTCAGGCCACGTTCCTGAGCTCTGCTCCAGGGTAATAAAGATTCATCTTTTTTAGCTTATAATAACTCAAAAATACCCCCACACACGTAGTTCACACCCTGAAGGTCCATCACTTATTTCCTTTATTCTCCAAAACCCCTTCACTCAGGGGTGTGCCCTTCCCCAGAATCTCCAAACCTGTGCTTCCAACAGGCAGGACAGAGTTTCCTTTTCACATTTATACACACTCAGCCCCATCTGGGTGCCTTTATACCCCGTAATTATAAATACCTCATTAACAGAAAAACCCGCGGCGCCCGCCGTGTGCGGCTGCTGCAGCACCCCATCCCAAACCCCTCCTGGGAGCCCAGAGAGAGCCCAGAGAGAGCCCAGAGAGAGCCCAGAGAGAGCCCTACCTGCCAGCACCGTCAGGTTGAGGCTGACGTAGAGCCCCTCGTTGGTGCTGCCAATGCCACACCTGTAGGTGCCCGCGTCGCTGCTCCTCAGCCCTGTCATTGTCACCCTGAAGGAGCCGTCCCAGGGCGCGTCCCCCAGGGCCACCCTGCCCCTGTACTCGCCCCAGGCGTGGCTGCTGGAGGACACGATGGTGTAGCAGACCCCGTTTGCTGCTATTTTGCACCAATATTTCCTCTCGTGTTTGTTGGCCGGGCTGGGGGAGTAGAAGCACTGGTGGGTGATGGAGCCGCCGGGCGCTCCCGTCAGGAACCTGGAGCCGAAGAGGCTGCTGGAAACGGGCTCTGCTGGGGGCAGAGCAGAAGGGGTTTGATGCCTTAGGTTTTAATTTCCATATTTTTCAAATCCTGTACTGCCTAGTGTGTGACTCTAAGGTTTCTTGTAGCTCGTGAGCTGCTCTCTTAGGCCAGACAGACACAACAAAGCCTCTCTGAGCTGTTCAAGGACACTTGGGCTGTCCTAGGCCCAAAGGTGTAAACTGGGACCATGAGAGAGGTGGAGAAATTGAAGAGAGCTGAAGTTTTAATTGGTGAATTTATGCTGAGATGCAAATGGACCAAACCTATAACAGTGTGAAGAACTCGTGACTCGTTGTCCACCTTGGGGTCCATTTTATGGAAGCAGCCTCTGGCTCCCCAGGGTGTGCCTTGAAGGCCTTCAAATAAATCCCTGCCTTTATTCCCTTACTCCTGTCTGGTCTCTGTTTCTGGGTGGCTGGGGAAGGGATGAGTTTGGTTACCTGCAGCTGGGAGAACCCAGCACAGCTCCTTCGAGGCAGGGCCGTGGCTCTGAGTGGCACCAGGGCACGTCTGGCTCAGAAAATCTGTTTTGGATGTGCCGTGCTGCCCTCCCCGAGTGCCACTTTACCCGCCTGAGGGGCACCGGTGCCACAGAGCCACTGGCACAGATGGGGACACCCTCGAAGCCCCTCACAGGACACTCCAGCCCTGCCCCAGCCCTGGAGTTAAAGGTCAAGGGCACAAATTAATGGGAAAAACCTTTGGCATTTGCCAACTCTGCCTGATCTGGCAACATCCTTCTCCCCATGGGCGCTGCAGGAGGGCTGGGACTCTCCTCCCGGCTCTCCCCCCTGGCTCTCTGCAGATTTGGGCTGGGCAGGGGGTGGCTGGGCAGGTTTCCACGCTGCTGGTGGAGGTGTTTGGTGTCCGAGGGAGGATTTGGCCAGAGGAGCAGAGCCCGTGTCCCCGTTCCAGCTTCACCTGTTCCTACCAGGGGCTCAGGCTGGGACTCACCTTGCAGCAGAGCTGCTAAGAGCAAGAGAAGCACCATGTCCAGCCTGCCCGTGTGTTCCCTTGGTAAACGTCACAAATCTCACGTCGGGGATGGGATTTGGCTGATTTCTGTGTTATTGAACAAAAGAGAGAGATGGTGGCAACTGCTGGACTGCTCCGATGGCTGCTCGGGGCGGGATTTTCACTCCAAGTCATAAATTCCCACCACACTGGAGGACTTGAAGCAATGAGGAGCTGACAAGAATGCCCTGGGAGAGCTGGGGGTCCTTTTTCCATCAAGAAATCAGTAAAAATGTGATTTCTGTGCTTATTCAATCTCTTCTGCTGTCCAGCAGTGCACTCCCTCTTTTCCTCATTTCTGGTCTGCAGGACAGAACTCAGCTCCATCTTAATCTTAATTTTAGGCAAGGAGGTATTTTTTAATGTTTTAAACCAGCAAATAGGCATTAAATATAAAGCAGAAAGTGACAAGAGCTGCAGAAATCCCAGGAGTAAACCAGGTGTGGTTGGTTTTTCCCCATCTTTATTTCAGTCTTATATTGTAAAAATATTTATAGGATCTGATTAAACCATTATCCTGCCACCATCCATAGCTGGGATGCATTTTACTTTGCCCACTTTTGGGTGTTCTTGGCCAAAAGGGAATGTAATTTAATTTATAGCTGTAAAAGGGGAAAAAAAATAAAGGCACAGTGGGGAGAAAAATCACCATAAATCACTACTTTTATTTTTATAGAAATAATTGTGCTAAATTTCAGAACTGTTACATTCTGTGGTGAAATCTCTCAAACTGTCTCCTATAATCACTCTACAGCAGCACTGTTCTCCAAAAACCAGTATTTTAGAGGCAAATTGAGGCTCACCTACCTTTGGTTATGATGCTTCTGGTGCTGGAAATTTTCCCCTCCTCCGCCTCCAGCTTGAATTTAGTTTAATAAAGTTGTTTTTTCAGCTTGCAGCTCAGTCAGTTTTTGCTTTTCTCTTGATGTTTAGCTATTTTTTTTTCATCTATTGATGTGCAGGGCTCAAAATGGGTGCACTAAAAATCTTCTGAGGTCTTGCTGTGCGCTGCTGAGCAAAGTGGAGAGGGGCAAAATGCTCAGAGGAGTCGCAGAGGTGCCATCAGTGCAGTGAGGATGGGACCCAAATGTAGAGGATGGGACCAAAAATGGTCCTTTTTAGCTATCTAGGGATGTGGTGATGTCACAGAAGGGGGAAAAAAGGGGTCAGGAGCAGAAATTGCAGAGTTTGAGAGGAATTCCCCTGCTCTACAGGCAAAAGGCTTCAATAAAGAGCACCTGTCTGTAAAGGGCTGCAGTGAAATGGTGTTTGCCCTGAGGCACTTCCAGGCAGAACTTCACATCAAGAACTTCGTGAAAGGTTCCTCAACCATCTGTGGTTTGAACGGGCCTTCACTGAGCTCATGTCTGTGTTTTGATCCTGTTTTAGGGTCAAAAAGATGGTTTCTGCTTCAATTTTTTGCCCTAAAACAGGCCCTGAAGTGGGAACGAGGTGGGTTCAGGCCGCAGGGTCGGAAGATGGAACTGAGGGCAGTTTGTTCCTGAGCATCAACACAATTCCTCTTCTGCACGAGCCAAATCACGGCGAGAAGTGTGGATGTGCTGAGAACTTCAAACCCACAGAGCCATTGCAGCTCTTGCCAGGGACTTGGGCCTGCTTTGCCTTCAGAACCATCAGCTGCAAACAAAACCCCACCAAAAGTGGCACTTCTGGGCAGGTCCCAGCACGCCGTGTGTGCCCAGGACCTGCAGGACCACGCTCTCTGTGTGAGCAGAGTGATGGGTTCAGACGGAGACTTTGAGGAACCACTTGGTTCTCCTGTGAGGTCCAAGGCCTCGACCTTCCCCTCTTGGGCCAGCCAGGGTGTGAAGAGCAGATTGTTTCAGATTGTTTTCTGAGTAACACAATCTCTGAGGCACTTTGGAATCTCCCTGGCTGAAGATAAATCTCCGTCGAGCAGTTTGGTGCTGTTAATCGTGATATGATTATTTTTATTGCAGTGACTGTTGTGTTTCCTACCAAACCTGGGCCATAAATTCCCCGCTCTTGGCCGGGCTCCAGCAGAACTGCTCTGTCTGAGGGCATTTATTGCCACACCAGCAGCAAAGCAACAGAATTGGCCTTGTGTGAGCAATAAATTGGAAACAAGCGATGGTGGGAACTCCTCGGGAATACTCAGGGTTGTTTTGGAGAATCACAAAACAGTGGAATTACAGGAGCCCCTCCTGGGGCAGGACCACTGCCTTGCACTTCCCACTGCTAAAGGAGACAGAATTTTTGTAGGATTTACTCTTTGGGCTGTGCTTGTAAAGGGAATTCCTCTCCTTCCTCTGACAAACTTGCGCTGGAGGGGGAAATCTTCTCCCTGGGAGCAGCACCAGGACAGGCAGAGGCTCCATCCCGTGTGTTCCATCCCTGTGCACGTGTGGAAACCTCAGCACAGCCCCTCTGTGCTCAGGGCTGTGATTAATAAATGATAACAACCCCTGCCTGCTCCTCAGTGCCCCGGTTAATGGTTAAACTCCTGCCTGGCACCAGCCGGGGATGGCATTGCTGCACATCCGCCCCTCTGCAAGGACAACACTGCCCCTGTCTGTCTCCTCCTGCACTTCCAGACCCGAGGGTGTTCGGAAAAAACGAGCTGAGATCTCGGGGAGCTGAGATGCTGGGGTGATCCATCCTAGCCCGAACCCACCGGGTTTTGAGAGCAGGAACGAGCAGCACCGGGTCTAGTTCTGGTTTAAGGTGTTACCAGGTAAATTTGCACCACTGGCAAATAGAGGAAAGCAAACCCAACCCAATAAATCCTGGCTGCTTCAGCACAGCTGTAAAAGGCTGGAATGCCTCTGGTGGGGCTCCTCTTTGCAGGTTGGAGTTTCTGTGGGGAGCTGCAGTGACGAGGTTGGGCCTTTTCTCATTTACAACTCCATTAAAAACAAAGGACAGGGGCAAAAAAAGGAAAAAAAAATGCAATGGAGAGAAGCACGGTGAAGTTGGAGAGGGTCCTTCCCTCCACCTCCAGCTCCTGGTTATTGCCCAAACCATCCTGGAATGGGCTTAAAAACCCTCAGACCCCTCCAGCCCTCTCCTGCAGCCCTGGAGCGAGCCCAGCTCCACCCTGGAGCCCGGGTTTGGTGATTTCCAGCTCGGTTCAGCCACATCCCCCCCTCCTCCCGCACCTCTCAGCCCCAAGGCTCCCCTGATGCTGCCCCGGAGGCACAGGGGCTGTTATTAACACCCAGTTTTATTAACAGCAGTGGTTTGTGCCATGGCCTGGTGCAGCTGCTGGTCCCTGGCACTGCCAGGGTCCCACCAGCCGCTGCTCCAAACCCATCCTTGTGATGAAAGATGTGCACAGGGGTGCTTTAACTGGGACAGTCGGTCCTGACAGGCTCATGTAGACATGGAAATGACACGTCTGAGCCAGGGGGGGACTGGCAGGTAGGAATTAGATGAATATTCCGTGCAAAATGCAAAGCTGGGCGTTTTCTTTGTTGCTTTTAGCGTTGTTTTACCACATAAATTCAGTCTGGATAATCTGCATGAAGACACTGAGGGTGCATTCACCAGCTCTTCTGAGACTTGCTGCTTCTGCAAGGCTGTGATCTCTCTTCGTGGCTGTTTGGTCTCTGGGCTCTGCTGGGATTTCACCTTCCGGGCACCAATCGAGTTAAATACGCCCAGAATCAGATTCACAGAATCTGGAATGGTTTGGGTTGGAGGGGACCTCAAAGATCACCTCACTCCACCCCCTGCTGGAGTACGAAGTCTGATTTCAGGGGTCCCCAGAGCAGAACCCAGGAGTTCTGCTGGGCTCTGGCTGAGCCTGGGGGAGGTTTTGTTCGTGTTCCTGTGTCCTCCACCCAGACTTGGACCAACCTGGGACGGTGGAAGTGGGGGTGGAACTGTGTGACCTTCAAGGTCCCTTCCAGCCCAAACCACTCCATGATTTGATGACGATGATGATGATCAAAGCAAGTGCCCTTATTCCTTACAAGTCATTTAATTTCCAAACTTTCATGCTTTCTTTAGAGACAGGGGCTGACCCGCGGAGGCAATTACCCCAAGTAAATTACTGATGTTAATTAACTGCTAGCAGCACTGAGCTGCACTCAGTGGTTTCCATCGCTGACCTTGCAGCACCAGCACCTTCCCAGGACAGTCTGTGAATACCAAACAGGCTCGGGCTGACAAAACCCACAGCCAGGCTTTTAATCCCTCTCCTAACAGGCAGCACCGGGGCTGCTCTGCATGGGAAGGAGGGGAAGGCACCCTCGAGCAGAACTGCACCATTTCACAGCCCTGTGTGCAAGGTGTGCACGAGGTTTGGGACGGTGCTGGCCCCAGAGAGAACCCAAGGAATGCCAGGCACTGGTGCCTGATGAGCTGCACTCGGGGAAAGCAGGGAAATGCAGGTTTGCAGCTGAGCAATTCACTGAACTCACGTGGGGCTGGCCAGCCTGGTGCAAGCCTGCTGGTCAGGAGAAGGCAGCTCGGCAGCAGCAGGAGGCAGAAGGAGCAGCTGGGTTGCAGGAAGCCACTTCCAGGTGCTGCAGGTGGAGCAGGATGCCCCTGGCAGCAGCAGGGCTCGGCTCTGGGTGGCACCAGGTCTGCTCTTGCATCAGGTGCCAGCCCCCGGGCACAAACAGCTCCGTTTCTAAGGGCTACAGACAGATCCAGCAGGTGGAATTCCATGTTCCCCTTGCAGGATTAAAGAGCAGTGCCTGCTCTTGGAACGGGGCTTGCCCGTGGTGAGCGACTCAGCCCAGGGGATCTGGCAGCAGCAGAGGCACAGAAATGCAGAGCTCCTTCCCAGAGGAACGACCCTGCTGCTCTGGGGCTGGGGTTTTAATTTATTCTCTTTTGTTTGGGTTTCATACCAGCGTGCACAGCTCCTGTTCCTGAGCATCACCACGTCACAGGCTGATAAGAGATCTCTGGGAGGGAGATTTCTCCTCGGAAAGCTGAACAGAACTCAGCTTTCACGGCACCAGCACACAATGGTTCTGACTAAAGCCAAGGATTGGACGAGAAACCTTTTGTTTCCAAAACAATCTGGTTTTAAGAAATGTTTAGGTTCTGTTTCAGGGCAAAAATGCTTTGAGAGAGTCCTGAATGTGCTCCTCCCTTCCCATTAGATAAACAAGGCGAGATTTCCCTTGGGACTTGCATCGTGCAGCCAGGCAGAGCATTAAACAGATGAAATCAGTCCTGGCTGAGCCAGAGCGGTCAGAGGAGAGGAGCACAGGGATGAAAACCCACCTTTAACCCAGGCAGGAGCTCGGCTGATCCTTTTTCTTAGTGCCTGCCTGGCATCTCCCCCTCCTCTCCACACGGTGCTCTCGCTGCCTTTAAAGCCAACCTTTCACACCTGGAAGTCCCCAGCCCGACAGCTCGGGGTGGCTGGGACCTCTGCTGCTGCCTGGCTGCACCCTGGGCTGGGTCGAGCCTGCCAGCCAACACGGGAGCACCAGGAATCCCATATTCCCTCCCTGTGCTTGCAGGGAGAGCCGGGAATCACGGGATCACGGCTGGAAGGGACCTTGAAGCTCTCCTTGTTCCCCCCCTTGTCCCGGGCAGGACCCCCTGCCACTGTCCCAGGTGGCTCCATGGAGAACTTGGCCTGTGCTGATCAAATTATTCCATTTTATGGGTGGGATGGACCCGGCCTGGCTCATCCTTTGTCTCAGAACTCCTGGTTTTAAATCTAGATTTACCCGACTGCAACATGAATCTGTAGCACACGGCACGTTCTGATCACACCCAGGTTTATTAGGGACACAAACCACCCCTGTTCCCCAAGGCACGTTCTGATCACACCCAGGTTTATTTGGGACACAAACCACCCCTGTTCCCCAAGGGCAGCAGCATCAGCCGGGCCTGAGGGGTGCCAGGACAGCTCGGAGGGGAAGGATTTGGGGCTGTCCCAGCCTTGCATCAGTCCCTTTTTGGGCAGCACTTCTGGATCCCACACCAGCACAGCCTCTTTCCTCCTCAGCTGTCCCTTCCTGCAGTTCAAGCCTCTTCCAAGTGCTGGATCCAGGGGTCAGGGCTGGATGGGAGAGCAGACGTGGCAGAGGAGGCAGTGGGATGTCCCTGTAGCTCTCCAGCCCCTCCAGCAGGCAGTGGTGGTTTCGGGAGGCACTTTGATGTGGCAGGTGAGTGCTTAGGTCTCAGAGGCTGTGATAAAATTAATTAAAAAACCCCAAAAAAGTCCTAAAGGAGCAGCAAAGTCTGGCAGTTCTTCCCAGAGACGCTTTATCCACAGAAAACCCCTTTGAAAATAAGCCAAACCCCCAATTCCATGGCTTCCCTGTTTTGATGAATCCCCAAATGCATTAAAGCCCTTGCAGGAGAATCCACCCCATCCACGCTGAGCGATGCTTTGTATAAATAGCTCATGTACATCTGCTAGATACAAAATATTCTGTCCACGTGGCGTTCCTTTATTTGGTGTGAAGCTCCCAAAGCGCTCCCGAGGTGCTGGGGCAGGACACGGCAGCAGAAAACGCTCAGAGCCAAGGCCAGGCAGTGAAGGCCACTGGATTTGGGGTGAAAAGCCCCTTTTCCACCAGCCCCACGAGCTATTCCTTCAGCAGCCCCAACTTCTTGAGCGCCTCGCGCCGGTTCTCGTCGGCCGCGCCCTTCGGGGAGATCTTCACGCTCACGGCGGAGCGGGGTGGCCTGGGGAAGCTGGGCAGAGGCTGCGACCTCCTCTTGCTGCTCTTGTCCTGCTCCTCCTGCTCCTTCAGGCCGGCGAAGTCCTTCCCTGCGCCGAGGGAGGCGGGCCGGGGGCGGCCGCTGCGGAGGAAGCTGGGGGCCAGGCGCTCGATGAAGGACATCTTGCCCAGGGAGCTGCTGCTGCTCCGGGCGTTCTGCTCCTTGGAGCTGCTGATGGAGCTGGCCAGCCCCACCCCAGAGCGCTCCAGGGTGTTGGATTTGAAGGGCATCTGCCGGATCCCCGGCACGGAGCTCTCCGCGGGCTGCCCTGGGATGGGGAGCGGCGTCTCCCTGGGGTGGGGATGGAGGTGGGCGCCGGGCTGCCTCCTGTCCTGGGACAGTCCCAGCTTCTCCAGTGCCTCCCGCCGGGCTTTCTCCTTCTCCTTGGGGTCGAGGTGGGCCGAGTTCCCCTTTTCAGCAGTGTTGTCGCTGGCAGGGCTGGGCTGAGAGGTGGCTGAGGGTGGAGGTGCTGCTTTTACCTTCTGGTTGTGCTCCGTGGCCAGCGGCACGGGGCTGTTCCTGCTGGTTTTCAGGATGATGTTTGGTGGCAGTTTCCGGGGTTTGGGGGCAGTTGGAGGCCCACGCTTGGCATCGTGGTCCTGAGAGGCCTCCTCCAGCGTGGGTTTCTCCGGGTGGCCCCACGAAGTCCGAATCTTGGTCTCCTTGGCCGCCTCCCCCTTGGCATCTGAGCGATGGCTGCGTGACCACTCCAGGCCATCCTGGAAGGGCTCTGGAGGTTGGATAATCACGGACTTCGTGTGGCTCCCTGTGCTGGCCTGGTCCAGCCTGCCCTCCTTGGGCACCTCCTGTGCAGCTTTTCCTGCTGGCACTGTGTGGATGCTTCCTTTGCTGCCAGAAGCTCCACTGGCTGCAGGGATGTTCCTGGGGAGACTGGAATAACCTGGGCTTGGAGCAGCTGCCGGAGCCGAGCTGGAGGAGGCAGAGACACTTTTACCACTCCTCTGCTCAGCCCCACGCTGCTGATCTCTGCTCGGAGCCCCATTGCCCAAATCTGGGAAGAGAGGGAGATGAAGTCAGGCACAGCACAGGGACCCAGAACACCCCTCACCCCTGCTCAGGACGGGCACTTCCCCGACTCCCCTGATCCATCCCTGCCGGGGAAATCGGATCCTTGGGGCCTGACAAAGCCTCGTGAGTCCGTGTGAGCCTGTTCAGAGCACGAGCACGGGCGCTGTGCCCCGTGGTTCTGCTGGGCTCGCTCCACGCCCGCCCGCGAGAGCCGCGAGGGCGCGGGTGTTGCCCGGCTCGTGGGGCTGCTGCAGAGCCATGGGCACCACCCGTGCCTCACCAAACTGGGGCTCCGCTCCTGCCCGCCCTGCCGAGGACATTCCCCTGGCACAGCCGAGGGTTTCATGTTGCCCTGGTTTTTGTAAGCCTTCTGTTTTTAACCTTGGAGTCAGATTCTTTCTCACAGTTTCATGTAAATAATGGCCAATGTTTACTTAACGGTATTTTCTGTTTTTCATTCCTTTTGTGATATGAGAGCTTTGATGAGCACCTTTCTTCTCCAGTGGGATTGAGAAGGAAGTGACATGCTCTCCAATCCCTTGTGGAGTTGGGACGTGTATAAAAATAAAATAATATAAACAATAAAAGTCAATTCTTTTCTTTCTGCTAAACCTGGCAGGTGCAAGAGCGTCTTTATTGTGTCTTCTCAGACACAGTTTCCAGCTCACCCCGGGGCACTGGGCCTCTCCTGGCCTTGGCGGGCTCCCCGGAGTCGGTGTCGTCCGTGGAGACGCCGCTGTCTCCCTCCGCGTCCAGGGAGCCAATGGTTTCCTCCAGGAACATCAAACACTCTTTCTCTTCCACGGATAAATAGTCATAGCTGTTGTCACTCTGGGAAAAGGAGATAAAGCAGTGCAGGTAAGAAAGAGAGGTTCACTTTAACCTATTTTTTATATACATATATGTAGTTTTAAATAACTTTATACTATTTAATGTCCAGGTAGTTTAGAGAGCCCGTGACAGCTGCTTGGCCAGTGGCTGTTCAATAATGAGTATTTACAGCTCCAGAAAATGAGCTCCCCTAAAATAGGAAATATATATACACTTAAAGCCTTTTTTTATATTACCCTACTCTGCAGGTCAGAAAGTGGATTATTCTTAACTTGGGAACTTGACCTCTAACAATAGAATTTACAAAACCTCATAAATACTGAAATTTCTGTGCAGGTGATGAACTCTCCTTGTTCTCCCATTCATACCTCAGCAAGAGCTGCTTAATTTTTGTTGTATTTTGAGCGCCAGGAGATGTGCTATTGCAATATCAGATACCAAGGTGATTCCTGCAATCTGTCATGAGCAAAGTGAAGCTCAGGACAGGGTGGAATGTGCATCAGATCAACAAGCGTGGGGCAGGAATTATCCCAGGCGGAGTTGTTTTGCAGAGACACCTTATCCAAATCTTCTACCGTGCACTATCACAACCAGTTTTTCCATCCCTATTAAACTCGGAGGGTTTGGTTCTGGTTTGCAATACATCAAATGGAAAGCCTGCCAGGACCGAGCGCTGCTCTCACACGTATCAATTATGCTCCAAGCCAGGCAGGATGTAATTAGCCCATCAATCTCGGAATCGGCGTTGGGAGACAAACGAGCTTTAATGGGCAGAGAGTGAAAAATCGCACAGCAACGCCCACGGCCCGCACTCATCCCCGCCTTCACGGGGGAATCATCTTGTTGCCCTGGTTTTTGCTAAGCCTTCTGTTTTAACCTTGGAGTCAGATTCTTTCTCACAGTTTCATGTAAATAATGGCCAATGTTTACTTAACGGTATTTTCTGGTTCTCATTCCTTTTGTGATAAGAGAACTTTGATGAGCACCTTTTTTCTCCAGTGGGATTGAGAAGGAAGTGACATGTCCTCCAATCCCTTGTGGAGTTGAGAATTGTATAAGATGTGACATCTGTAAATAAAGGGGTCTTTTCCCTCTTTTCTGCTGAACCTGGCAGGTGGGAGAGCGTCTTTATTGTGTTTTCCCAGACACATTATCTCTTGCCAGGCAGGAGGAGCTCAGCGCTGTCTCCTCCAGGCTTAGTCCCTCTCCTGGGAGCCAGTGCCACCCAGTTACCCAACTGGTGTGCCCCCAGCCCTGCTGCCCCCTGCCCCCCTGGCAGCTCCTGGGGTCCCATCCAAGCCTGGAGCAGACCCTGCAGCACCGAGGGCTCCCAGACATGTGGAGGGATGGGAAGGCCAGCAGCGCTCCGGGGCAGGAATTCATCGAGTCCTGGAGCTGTGTCAGGGCCTCCAGGTGCTTCCAAGGAGTGGATTGGAGCTGAGATCCACCCAAAATCCTTCCTCAGCTCGGAGGGGCGAGTTGGGCCGGGCACCCTGGGGTTACTCACCCGCTGCGAGTGGTTGGAAGCCGTGCTGACCATGCTGTCACAGCTGCCCGAGCTGCAGCCAGCCATCCCCAGCTCCTTCCTCGGCATGGCACGGGCTGCCCTGGTGGCTGCAGAGAGGAGAAGCATTAAGTCGTGATTCGCCCCGGGGTGACTCCAGCACGCTGGGAGGGAGGACAGGCAGGCCCTGAAGCTGCTGGATGGGGGGAGTGTGCTCCATCTTAGGCTGCTGTCTGCAGGAGAAGGCAGAGCTGGGCTTTTTAAAATTATCCTTGCATTTTTCCCTGGAATAATTGGAAATAGGGTCACCTCTGCACAGCCAGCTGGTGTTGGTGGCTCTCCAATCACCTCAGAGGGGTGGATAAGGTAAAGGCAGAAGCTGCAAGGCCAGCTCAGCCTCAGAGATCCCAGCCCCGACTCATGGGACCTCTTTCCTCCGCCACACCCTGTGCCAGCCCTGCAGCTTGAACTTGTGAACGCGCTGGCCCCGAGTGCTGCTGGTTACTCACATCCTCGCCCTGGCAGCAGCTTCCTCTGCCACCCTTCCTTGGGGGCCCCGGGAGGTGCCCCCGGGCCTTTGGGGCACGCCTGGGTGTGCTGGGCACAGCGCTGGCACAGCCTGCGGGGAGCAGGGCAGGCTGGGGCTGTGCCCAAGCTGCACCCCGATGTCCCCTCTGCTCATGGCAGGGTCCCCCTGGTGCTCCTCGGGACCCCCATCCCCAGTGGGACCCCGGTGTGGCAGCAAACACCCTGAATTCGGGGCAGGGCAGGGTCCTGGCTGGCACAGGGGACAGTTATCCCTGCCCAGAGCGAGGGGCTGAGCGCCCACGGGAGCTGTCATTACTGAGGGGTGCAAAGCCCCGAGCTCCCAAAATTTCCTGGCACCACCAGTTAGCTCCTCCACAGGCACCACCCCGTCCCTGGGGAGGGAACTGGGCTGGGGAGGCGAGAGGGAGCAGCAAAGCAAAGAGCAACACCCCCTCCAAGAGACACGGGCCCACGCGAGAGGATTTGCTCCTGGGAAGACAGAGGAGCCCTTTGTGCTGTAACCTGCAGGCAGGGACACACTGCTGCTTTTTTTTTTCTTGTAGCAGGATCAGGGAATTAGATCCAGCGATAAGTGAGCAGAACTGGCTGCTTGTTCGGAGCGTTAGACCCTGAAAGAATTCCTTTGTAATTGGAATGCGCCGCAAAAATCAGATTTCAACACCCACGCCCTGACAGATCTAATCCTTCCACGCAGGAGGATTTCAATATTTCAGTCTCAGCTTTGCATTATTTACTGCTTAAGTGACGTTGCAGTAAGTGGTGGCTTTGGAGCAGCAGTTCCCTGGACTCTTGGAATTCAGATCTCTTCATAGCCAGGGATTTGAGCTGTCAGGAAGGAGAGCTGAGCTTGGGGGGCTTCAGGTACCTGCAGGGTTTTGCTGTGCACTTGAGCATCCACAGTGTGAAATTTAGATTTCTATCAAAACTAGATTTATAGATTTATAGATTTATAGATTTATAGATTTATAGATTTATATCGACTCCTAAGTGGCAGAAAGCTTGACCGTGGTTGTTGCCCTGCTCCTGGCTGCCTCCCTCCCAAATTTCAGACAGCAGAACACCCCATGGGACGTGAAAAAAAGCCTTGCTGGAACTTGAGTGCGCAGCTGGTTGGGGCCAGCAGGGAGGCATTTCCACCACGAGGATCCCCACCACCACCAGCCCACGAAAGAAATAATTTTCTCTCATTCAAACAGCATTTGCAGGGTCCTAAAGCAGCTGCTGAGGCTTTGGCCCCCACCGAGCCCCAGCTCATGGGAGGCAAAGTTCAGCCCGAGCCCGCCGGGCGCCGGAGGATCCGCACTGAAACCAGAAGTTCCCTTTCCTGCCCATTAGCTCTCTGATGTGATTACAGCTCCAGCACACTCATCCAGCTCGGGAAAGGGAAACAATCAGTGTAGAACCTCCCCCGTTTTAATGATTCAGAAGGATTTTAGTTCCTTCTTTTGGTGAGCAACAGCCACGAATTAAAGACGCAACTGAGCGTTTGATTTAAAAGACGCGGTGCTCGAAAAGCTGTTTTATCTCTGGGTTTCAGGGGTGTAGATCTCTTCCCCCACTAAAAATGTATTTGGAAGAAGTTATTTTTTATCTAAATCCAAAGGCCAGATCCCCCAGCTCTCGTGGCTGTTGCCATAACTGTCCTTTGAGAGCCCACGGAGCCATCAAAGAGGTGCCGGGTAGCAATTAATGCTAATTGCTTTAGACAAGAGGCTACTTTCTTCCAGCCAGCACCACTCCAAGCTCTCCATCCCAGGTTCAAACACCTCGGTTTTGCTGTCTGGGGCAGAGCAGCCGGACCCCTCCTGCCTGGGAAAGGGCTTTGTCCTGGCCAGCCCCAAACACAACCCGAAGCAAACCCCCCTTGGTGGCACCTGCTCCTGAGCAGCCCCCGGGGATGGATCCCACCTCGGGGGCAAGGGGACGGTGGCAGATCCGCATTTCCTCCTCTCTGAACGAGTAAATGAAGCGTCCCAGCAGCTGCCTGAGCTGTTTGCTGTCCCAGCTCTCCCCAGCTTCTCCACTGACACCTCCGGGTCTCCCCAGCTTTCCTCCTCCACCACCACCACCTCCAAACCACCTCGCCCAGCTCCGCTGGTGAATCCCCCACCACATTTCACCCTTCCAAAGCAGAGCCCTGCAGGTACCCAGAGCCCCGCAGAGCCCCTCACCCGCAGCCCACCCAGCAGGAAAAGCACAGAAAGCAAAGGACAAGCAGGAGCACAAACGATTATTAATCCTTTTTGTTGTTTTACCAGGCCGTCCGTCGTTCCGTGCTGCCCAACTCCTTGTCCCGGCCGTGCCTATCCCAGGACTTCTTTGCTTTTCTGGGCTAACCAAACACCGGGTTACACATTAACTCCGCTCCCGCTGCAGATAAGGCTGTGCCGGGCAGGTGGGTGCTCGCAGCTCCGTCCTGACAGCTGATCCCCGGCCCCTCACCTGCAGCCAGCGCCAGCGAAATTCATCCTGCAGCCCTGCCAGCCGCCTTTCCTCCCGCTCCAGGCCGGGGTCACGGCGTGGCCGAGCCCCCAGAACCCGTGGGTGCCATGCCCCGGAGCGCCGGGCCGGGAGTTGGCAGCGCTGGGTGTGAGCTGGCAGTGCCCGGGAGCTGCGGGCGGCTCTGCTCGGTACCACCCAGCTCCTCACTTCCCCGCTGTCCTCTGCTGTCCTCGGCACGGGTTTCGCCGGAGACTCCTTAATCCGACATCCTGTTCTGCCGCATAGCTGCTCGCTGACACCGGAGCAGCCGGGCTGAGCCCTGACCCCAGCCTTGCACACAATAATTACGTCCCCGGCTGGGCGTTTGCGCCCAGGAACGCGTCACCCACAACAGGTTTCTGCTCTCAGGTGGTTTGTGCAGGGATCCCGCGGCTCGGGGTGGGAGCTGGTTCCTCCTCGGCTCTGAAAACACGGCCTGGGCTGGGACAGGTTGGTGCTTGCATTTCACCACGGCTTCCCAGAGGCCAGAAGTTTGCTGCCTGCGAAGGAAGGAGGTTGTAAAGACAGGCAGAAAGCGTTTTGGAAGGGAAGCTTCAGCACAGATTTATTTACACGCTGCGGGACGGGCTGCCCAGGTCTGTGCAGCTCCGAGGCTCTTTCTGCCTGTCCCGACCTGCAGCTGCTTTTGCCCCAGTTGGCACCGTTCCCTGCGGGCACCAAAACCTTCTGCAGGCTCCTTCCCAGCGCTGGGGACAGCTTGAGGTCAGTTCCTGGAGCTCTGGTGAAAGCTAAAGCCCCTCAAGATGCCCACCACACTCATCTCCACCCTGACCCCTGCTCAGAGACTCTGCTGAGGCGTTTCCTTCAGCAGCATCTCCTGCTCTGAGCCCCTGGGCACCACCTCTTCCAAAGAGGGGCCCAGGTTTGCCCCCCCTGTGCAGGGTGACCCCGACCCCCAGCCCGGGTGGTGCTGCAGGGGCAGGGACACAACAGCAGTGCCTCCTTGTTACCCTGACTTTGGGCTCTGTAATTGAAATTAGAGCTTTTCCAGCTGATAAACAAAACTTGGGCCATTCCTCCCACCTCCCCCACACACGGCACGGACTTGTACCTGCTTGACGAGGTGCTGCTCACTGAGCATCCACAAACACCCTGCAGGAAATTTCCAGGGCTCACACAGCTGCCAGATTCATTCACATTTCTACACCTCAATGAGCTGTTGTTTTTTTTTTAATTTATATTTTTAGCAAAAGGCTGTGTTGCCACACATGTTCCCTGCTCCCCAGAACGGGGAAGTGGAAGCACCAGCTGATTAAAGCCACGGGAAGATGGAGGGAAAGCGGATGAGCCGGGAAGCTCCGAGGCTCCCAGCAGCAATGCACAGCCGAGTGCAGTTCCAAAAGGGAACGTGCTGGAGAGCAAATCAACAAACCAGAGGCTGCTGACAGCCCCCGCCAGCCCCAGCCCTTCCTGCTCTCCCACGCGGGCCTGCAGCAGGTGAGGGATGGGGATGCAGCACGTCGGAGCAGCCGGAGCCAGGGATGGAGGGCAGGATCGCTGCCGGCGCTTCGGGAGCTGTGCTGGACGGTGCAGCAGTTTAAACGGAGTTTAAATGTGAGAATAGTTAATGAAGTGGGTTTGGTTTTAAATTAATCCATTCATTTTCATTTTAAATGGGAGCTGTGCGGGTTTTGTTGAGCTGTGCCCGGTGCTGAGGCTGCTCCAGGAGAGGGGGGAAATCAAAGCCGGGGTTATTTTGTTATTGCACTGCCAGCAGGGCGTGAGCGGGCACCGGCACAGGGCAGGGGTGTCCTGACAGCACCAGGACTCCAACCTGGGCAGCAGAACAGGCAGAGCTGGCTGCCTGCAGCCCCGTGTGGGTCAGCAAAGTGCCGTGATCCACGAGGAGAAATCCTGAGCTGCTCTGAACCAGAAGCCCAGAAAGAACCTGGTTTTTTTCCACATTCCTCTCCCTCCAACAAATATAAATAGCTCCGACCCAAAACAAGCTGTGATTTCACATAGATGGCATGAAGGATATGTGAGGAGTCAAATCATGCAGAGAGAACTTCCCAGTGCCCTGGAAGGACTTGGGCAGGTTCTCAGCCCTGCTGTGCCTCACCCTGTTCCTAAACACGAGGGCACAAGTGACTCAGGCCTGGCCCTGAAGGAGAAGCATCCACATGGCGTCACTGATAAGAGTCCTGTCAAGGTAAGGACATTTATTTCGCTCTGTGGGACTCTTGGGCACTTTCCTTGGCCCAAATTGCAGGCACAGCCCACGTGCTGACAAATCAGTTGTGGAAAACACCATGTACTTAATGGCTCCTGTTGCACAGCAGTCATTAAACCTTCCTGTGGCCAAGGAGCTCTGTTTGTTATCTCTGTTTTACAGAAAAGAGCCAGAGGAGGGAGGCGAGGCGTTTCTGTAGCTTGGTTAGCATGAACACCAGAAATGAGAAGGCAGCTCTTAAGGTTTAATCGTTCCCCAACATTTTCCTCAAGACTTTAATTAAAAATAATAGACAAGGGCAGTGCAATCTTGGACGAGCTGATTTTGTTAACTCCTCTATTGTATTCCTGCTTCAGGAAGCATCAGGTGCTCAGACAGGTGAAACAGCAGGAGTGATTTCACCCAGTTTGAAGGAATTTTACTCAGAGCTGGATGCACGGTTTGATTTAAAATGCAGGCAGACATTTAATTGCGGGGCAGCTGCAATTTTCAAAACAGCAAGCTGACAACTTTTAGTTCCTCTTCCCGAGAGTTCCCTTGCCAGGGAGAGGCTCCCAGGGCTGGCCCCTGGGTGGGTGCTGCAGCGAAATCAGCCAAACCCAGATGATTCAGCACCCGTGTGTGGGTCTGATTTCCCAGAAACGCCCCCAGCGCGGGGCTCTCGGGGCTCCAGGCAGGCCCCAGAGAAATTCTGCTCCCTCCTCGCTCAGCCCCGTCCCCTCCCGAGTGGAGAAGGGCAAACACTGTGAGCTCAGAGAGGTTTGGGTTTCACGGGGGGTTGGCTGCCCCAGAACAGAGCCTGGTGCCAGTGCTGGGATATTCTCCAGGCCTCCAGGAGAGCAGGATGGGTACAGGAGATTGTCCCCAAACTGTCACAAGTGGCCCCTGCTGTGACTGTGCCTGGGGAAAGGTGCTGCTTTGAGATGGAACGAGATGTTCCTTTCCTCAGTGCTCTCCCCAGAAACTGCTCTTTGATAGGAGTTTACCCAGAATTTAGGAATGAGGTTTGTCCTTCAGAAATCCCAGTTTTTACTGATTTTCTCCCCAGACTGGTCCTTCAGTCTATTGCATCCATGGAGTAGATCTGTGTAATACAGGACCCAAATATTCATAAAGTCTATTTAATGATTTATGTATTTCAATGCATAGAAGATTCAGGAGGGATGTAGAACTCTCTTTACAGCTGAGTTCTGGTATCTCAGGTATCATGTCACAGAATCCCAGAATGGTTTGGGTTGGAAAGGACCTTGAAGCTCATCTTGTCCCATCCTGATATTCAGAGTTCACCCCACCACTAGAAGGATGCCATTTTTCTGATAATTCCCTGTCTGTGTCATTAAGGGCAGGGAAATCCTGGTTAAAAAGTACTTTTAAAAACCCCTAATAATATTTTTTTCAAAGAAAACGAGTTGTAATTTAAATCTATCCCGACTTTACATTTTAAATACTGTAGATGCTTTTTGTTTGGGAAAGTTTAGGAGAACAAAGAGAAATTTTTCTCACAGTCAGTGCCAAAGATGACTCGTTCTTTTATAACCACGAATTACAGGTATTTTTTTTTTTTTAACCAAAGAGATTTTATTTTCTAGGCAACAAAAGAAGACATCCAAGCAGTGATAGTGACACGTCTCCCTCCAACGGAACTGATTCTCTGTGAGCAGATTCCCAATGCAAACATGATCTAGCAAAGCTCAACACTCTGGATTAAATAAAGCTCATTTTTCAAATACTGCAACTGAGAAACACCAAAAAAAAAACAAACAAAAAAAAGTTTGACACACTTTGAGAAATCCATCTGGGACACAAAGCTAAACTCTAAGGGTTGCTCCCCAAAGTCAAGGCAGACAATAAATATGGATCTTCCACTGGTGTTCCAAAAACACCCCGTGCACCTCTCTGAGGTAGGTTTTGTGTCCATGTGACAGATGGCAAAGGCTGAGATCAGCTCCTTGTCCAGGCCCTGCTTCCCTGGGAAAGCTGAGAGCTCACCTGGGCAGCCCCTGGGTCTCGCTGCCAGCCAGGATTTCAGCTCAGGTAGTTCTAACACAGTGTAATCTTCAAGTTCCTTTGAACTGTCAGCTATTTCGGGAGGTTTTGAAGCATCAGCTTCTACAGGGCTGGGTTTAATGCTGGGGTTTGGGGGGTTTTGATCTTCTTTTCCTAATGAGAGGCTAAAAGCAGAGCAGGGTTTAACACTGGAAGCTGAGTGGCTTTCTAAGGGAAACTCCCAACAGTGCTAATGTGGGGTTTAATACTGAATTAAAAACAAACCTGGTCCATAGTGCTCTTGGTGATTCTAGGCTGTTTAATTATTCATGCCTTCATTCAGCCAAGCACTTATGTAATTATGTTCCTTCTTCAGTAAAACCCTCCTGTGTTTCAATTTCCACGTGGGAGCCTCTGCTGAGAACTCGAAATGTGATTTTTGCAGGAAAGGTGGTGTTGCTGCACCAGTTTGGTCAGGTGCCTCAGGGAACAGAGGCCTTTCAAACTGGGTTTGAGGCTCCACGTGGAAGGTGGGTTTATCTCTGCCTCAGTCCAAAGAGGCTCGTTCTTGCTCCCCGTTCTAAAAGTGCCAGGAAGGTCACTCAAAACAGTAGCACAAGAATGGCAGGCAAAGGATATTTTAAAATTCAAGAAACAAGGATGTGTTGCAGGCATTTCAAAGAAAAAAAACAAAATAAATCCCCTTCAGTAATATGCACCTTTACAGCACCTTTTAAAAGCCCTCGAAAGCACTTGCTGTTCAACTTCACAACCCCACTGTGAGGTAAGAGATCCCATTAAACCAATTTCACCTTCCCTGATTCTGCCCAGTCCGAGGAGTGGGG
The DNA here is from genome assembly GCA_013397175.1 of Platysteira castanea. NCBI lineage: Eukaryota > Metazoa > Chordata > Aves > Passeriformes > Platysteira > Platysteira castanea. Next base: position 60,645 of record VYXC01012040.1, on the reverse strand, counting down.
GGCACTTCACCCAGCTTATTTTGTTCTGAATATTCAGCTGCACCCTTCATTATCACAATGAAAGTCTGGCTACTCCACAGTCACCGGTGACAAATCAAACACATTAAGGCAGAAAGCAGATGAAATTTCAAGCCTCCCTTCTGGCTCTGGCCTTCAGAGGGCAAAACTTTTTACCAGCAAAGAGTGAGAACTCAACCTTAAAGTGCTCGTTTACAGTATTTGGAAACTGGAACAGCTTAGTAACACCATGGCCATGATTGGCCCTGCTCAAGTAAAGTATTCAATGCATTTAACAGATGCAAATTAAGTCACTTCCCTAACTACTCCCTTCCCTCTTGCAGGAATTTCCAATGCTACTATGAAGAAGAATCCCAAGTATTCCAGGAAACATGCCTATGCTCTGATGCAGTGTAAACACCAGGGGGTTGAGAGTTATTTTTCAAGCAACTAAAAAACTACCTACGGAGGATTAATAAGTTTTATTCAACACTTATCCATCTACTCGTTAATTTAAAGGCTACCTTAAAGCTTAGAGGCCATTGCTTTCCCTAAAGTTCTCTCCACACAAACTACACAGGCTATTCCCAATGGTATAGGGCAGCTCAGAGATCCTCTTTCCACTGCAAATTGTATTTTGATATTGTACTTGATATTCCCATTGCACTGATATTCTCCATTGCAGAGCCGTTTCCCCTCTGGGAGCTGCTCATACGTGCAGAGCCTAATTCTCAGTGTAAGTGACGTTGATATGTGTGCTTCCCAAAGCCTTGGATTCCCTGAATTACCCTGAAATCCTACAGAGACATTCATTCAGCACCTCCGAGGTGGGTTTTACACCAGTGTTGGACAAGCCTGGTTGTGTCTGTCTGCTCGGATCACACACACACACACGAGGTTATGAAATCAAGGTGTGGCTGCCACTGTCCACCACCTGCCCAAGTGCCATCCCTATTCCCAATCCCCTACTCCCAAACCTGCGCGTTGGCCACCATTAAGTTAATTCGCTTTTCAAGCTCTGTGAACGGAATTTTATGGTTACAAACAGCTTATCTGGGACTCCAGAATTTGATTCCAGAGCGCTGAGGTAGTCGATGGCACCCTCCTCACGCTGAGCTCACACCTCCCCGAAGTTGGTGTGTCCAGTCTCCTTGGCGTGCTCCCTGGCCTCCAGCTGCCCCGTGAGTCCCTTCTGGCACACCATGCAGCGCAGCGTGAAGCGATTCACATCCGTGAACTGCCTCTTCCTCCTGGCCTCGTCCGCCAGCTCCAGGGCTTGCGCCAGCACCACGTCATCACTCGTGGAGAAAATGGTCTGGGGGGGAACGTCCGAGCCGGGGACGCGGCGCTCCAGGGGGTCGTAGTGGATGCCGTCGTAGATCAGCAGCACGCGCTTGGCGTAGCCGGCGTCCTCCCCGAAGCGGTCGATGCGCACGGTCTGCGTGTCCACCACGCAGATCTCGCACTGGTAGAACTTGGACAGGATGGACACCTCGATGGCTCCTCCCCAGGTCTCCTCCCTCCTGATCCAGTCACAGTATTCCCTGTTGGTTTTGCCCAGCACGGCCTCGCAGTAGGACTCGGGGTCGCTGGCCACGATCTGGGCGATGAGGCTGCGCATCTCGGGGGCGCAGGCGGGGTCGTACACGCCGCCCTCCACCACGTAGGACACGCTGGTGAACAGGCAGGAATTGTCTGCTGGCACCACCCTCCTGGCCAGCACAGGCACAGCTTCCCTGACTTGGTGGGACATTGTTTTTTTGGCGACCACGGGCGAGTCAGGCTCGGGTTTGGAGGTGTCCTCTTCCACTATGAGAGTGTCACCTGCCAGACAGGAGGAGGGAGAGGTGAGAGGGACATAAAGGGGGGGACTTAAAGCTGCTGCTGCTCCTACAACACAACAACGCGGCTGTGCTGTCATTGCTGAGGATCACAGAGGAGAATCGTGGAATCATGGAATGGCTTGGGGTCCTAAACATCACCCAGTCCCACCCATGGGTAGGGACACCTTCCACCAGCCCAGGGTGCTCCAAGCCCCGTCCAACCTGGCCTCGGACAGCTCCGCCCGTTTCCCCCATCTCGGTATCCTGCTGGGAAACAGCCCCAGCCAACAGCCGGTGGCACCACAACGGCCCCCGCGGGACTCACCTGGCGCGGCCCGGTCCCCGTCCCCTCCAGCCCCGCGCGCTTCTGCCTCCGGAGCCGCGGGACGCAGCCAAAGCACCACCGGCACCGGCAGCGAGCAGGAAGCGCTGCCGAGCCGGGCGGTGACGCCTCCCCCGGGACCAGGAACCGGCCCGACCGCCGCCTGATGAGGGGCGTGAGTGCCACGGCCTCTTTAATTAACGTAATAGCAGCCGGCGGCGCAGCAGAGCCCGCAAAGCGCCGCCCCCCGCCCGGGCCCTCACCCGAGTGGATGCCGAGCTCGCCGAGCCTCCGCTCGCCGTCGCTGAGGTCGAGGCTGCGCGGCGGGAAGCCGTGCAGGAGGCGCTGGGCGGGCGCGGGCACGCCGGTGAGCGCGGCGAGCGCGGCCTGCATGTCGCGGAGGCGGGAGTGCGGCGACAGCCCCGGCAGCGCGTGCGAGCCGCTCCGGGCCTTGCAGCGC